>CM076582.1:1520601435-1521156727 GCA_034641835.2 Pinus albicaulis | reverse complement strand
TAAGATTTCTACTCTGATTTTTTTTTTTTTCTAAATTATGCTAATTATATTATGTAAACATACTGTTACAAAACTACCTCAGTTCAGCTGCTGGAGCCTGAATCTGGGTTTGATGTCCATGCTTTAACAGTTTGACGAACTGTCCAGAACGGGAAACCAGTTCTTTCAAAAAAATTTGCACCGCCCTTGTAAGGGAAACTGGTGGATAGTCCATTACATTTAGCGTGAGAAAACTATAGTGGGACGACACTAGCATGCAACTTCTACTGCCGTGAACAAAAAAATCTAGAATATCTTGTAGATTACGGGAATTAGATACCATACCTAATTAAGGTAGAGAGAACTGATGCGTGTGGGTAGGAGAAGGTGGCTCCTCCTCCACGCGACACTCGAATTGCTCCTCTGGATCTTCTGCAGCACCACTTTGAACTCCATCTTTGCCTAAGAGATTTGCATTCACCTGCATAGAGAGCTGAGCCAAATTGGGAGGGACAGAAGTAAGGGTAGCGCCCAGACCAGTAGAAGAGGTTGCAGCAGGGGCGGGCTGGAGAATAAGGGGTGGGGGCGGAGGTTCATGAAGTGGTGGAGGCTGAAGAGTCGATTCTTCCCGCAGGGTTATGGTGATGTAAGCAGTGATAGTGGGACGATTGAGGGCACAATCAAAGCGGAGCTCCGCTCTCTGCGAAGTTTTCCTTAAAAAGTGACTTCCAGAAGGGCGGGGGAAAGCTAAAGCGGGATTCGGAAGAGCGCTAGGGGAAGGAGAAGAAGGTCGAAAGCCTTGGGCAGAGCCAGGAGGGTTGTCATCTTACTCATGACTGAGGGGGTCCTGAGAATGCTGCTTCTCATTATGCTTGGTAGAGGGAGCATTGCCGAGACTGAACGAGGGGTGCTCACTCATTTGCCTGCCACGAGAAGCACCTCGGCGGCACCTCATACGGTGTCTTAGTCTGGGCATAGCTGTCGCAGCGGATTGCAAAGGCAAGAGGCAAGGATAATTAGCTTGGCCAGGAGCAAAAACACAATGAAATCCAGGGGGGATTTGCAAATTGATATTGGAGTGACAAAAAGCGCTATGAGAAAAATGGTATCTCGGAATAGTTTCTATACAGCAAAGCAGCGAGCAATGTCGTCCTGTGTGAGTTCGGGCACTGGGCTCTGCATAAGCCGCTGGGCACGCACTGCAAATAGGATTCAGGGAGCTGCAGGCCGAGTAGGAATGATCTGGAGAATCTGAGACTGGAGCCATTATGAGCCAGCTGAGCAGACCGAGGATGGAGAAGAGCCGGCGTTGGTGAATTAATGACTTGAGAGTTGGCGTCTTTAATTCAAGTGTGACGGAGCCGCGGGGGGCCATATGGCCTCCCCATGCGAATCCCCTTGGGAGGAGCCTTAGGACAGAAGTCCTGTCAAAAAATTTATTCATCCGCATCCGGAAATTTCTACTCTGAATTAACTTGTAATGCTAAGATTAATCCATTCTGCAGCTCAACTTGTCACTACTAAGCCTCATTCAAAAGTTAGAGATTTTCTAGAATAGTTTTTGGGAAAAAGGCTTATTTGTGAAATTGCAAAATATTGCAGAACAATCAAGGCCTTAAAATGATGTCACTAATTCCTGTCCATATAATGATGCATTAATAGAAAGTCAGAACAAGAGTAGTTTGTAAACAATGAAGGCCGTGAAGTCTAATTTTGACAGTTAATACAACTTAAAGAACAATGGATAACACTGAACTAGAATGCAATTGATCAAACTTGAAACACAGTGACCACAACTAAACTAGAATGCCATTAACCTAACTTGAAATATAGTGAACTGGAACTGAACTAGAATGCCACTAATCTAACTTGAAATACAGTGAACAGAGTTGAACTAGAGTGCCATTATCAAACTTGAAATACAATGACAGAATTAAACTAGAGTGACATCTACCTCCGGAGTATTTCAACTAAACTAAAATGCAACTAATTCTGTGAAATAATACAGCCCTATCTCGTTCAATATGAGTGATATTTTTGAATAGTTTGTAAAAACAAGTCTGGCTGTATCTTTCAATGCAAATGAGCATAAAACATAAAGTTTCAGAAAAAAATGCAATTAACTCCTAAAATACTACAGTTATATCTCATCCAATGTTAGTGGTATTTTGGAATAGTTTGTAAGTATAAGACTGACTCTGACATCCACTGCAAGTAAGTATAAAAACACAAAGTTCAGAAAATTGATTAAACTGGAAATGAAACAAGGCTAAGTTACTTATCTAAACCATATGAACAAAGCTTCTCAGGTAGCAGGGGCCCTCTACCACCGGATTAGCACGCAAATCTACTCAAGATTGACTCAGCTCTTGCAATAAAGTGATGCTTCTTTCATTAAAGGAGAAATTCTTCAAAAAATAGAGTATTACGGTCTTCTGAGATCTAGCAACAAAACAAAATCTAGCTAGCTGTCTCTTGGTCTCCTGAGCCATACTTATAAAAAAATTACATAATTGTGTTTGAGATAAAACAGGAATAAATTTCTTTCCCAACTAAAATCGAACTAGAACTCTGGTGGTGGTCTCATACTATGATTAAGGACATATGTACAATCCTTGTCCTATTAGAAGTCTATCTCCTAGTTTTGGTTTCCCACGTGCATAACCACGTGTAGACTCGAGCTCAGACTTCGTGGAGAGCAAGAAATGATGGGGGAGTGATGTGGAATATGACCATATGCGTTTTTCCTTGAGGTGACACCTGGAACCTGTGTGAACATGAAGATAGCTGCGGAATAGGCGACTGGCTACAGAATGACTGCGTTATGTAGCCTAGTCTAGTAAAAAATTACTACAACAACAAAATCATGGAAACATAGCAAGTTAGTCATTATATACATTCTTAAAGTAATCCTAATCAATCCTATTGATCATTCAAGTTTGTAATTGATGAGGGACAAAGGAAATGAAATGGAATGTGGTGGAAAATAAGGACATATTTGGGGCTCAACACATGCATAACATTCTTCAACAAGAATGGATTACCAGAATCCCTCTCAAAGGTAATGGTCCCAATACTAGTCGCACTGTAATGACCATCGTCGCCCATCTCTATATGCATCTGGAGGTCCTTCTCCTCCAAGTCACTAAACAACTCTTTGTCTTCCGTCATATGGAAAGACGCACCACTATCAAGATACCACACCGATCCAATGCAGCTTGAAACCAAGCAAGCGATCAAGGAGAAATCAAACTCAAATTGTGAGGCTAAGGCCTCTCCAGCTACAGATCCAGCAACCTTCTTGTTCTTCTTCTTCTCTGGACAATTAGTGGCGAAATGTCCATGTTTGTGATAGTGAAAACACTTCAGTTTGGACAAATCCTGCTTCTTGCCTTTAGCGTCAGATTTTGAAGGATGTTTCTTCCCCTTCCCTTTCCTTACTTTGGCAGCCAAAGCGCAATTCTCTTCATCTTCATTCTTCGATGAAGATCCATCCCTGGTACCTTGCCTTATCTCCTCCTACACAAGATCCAACCAAAGTCGCTCCCATCCCGACAGTTTCTCCCGTCCATTGACAGAGTCTTCGTAGCTATTCCAACTCTTTGGAAGCCCAAGGAGAGCCAAGCTCACCAAGTATTATTCATCAACAGTAACCCCCACACTTCCCAGTTCATCCTTGCAGTGGAAAAACTTCGTGAGGTATTTTGGAATACTGTCGCCCTTCTCCATTTTTATTTTTCTTAGCTTGTCTTTAAGCGCCAACTTCCTCTGGTTACTTCTACTTTGGAATAAGTCTATCAAAGCCTTCCAAATTAAGAATGTAGTGGCTTTCCCGTGAAGGCTGGACACAATATGGTCCTTCACACCTTCCAACAGAATTCTCCTCGTCTTTGCTGTCTTCTTTTGCCATGCGTCAAGTAATGCAGCATCGCTAGATCCCAGCTTAGGAATATCGCTATCTATGAACTACTTCAGCCCATTATCCTCTAGCACCGCCTCCATCGTGTCCTTCCAGGCTATGTAATTCGAGCTCCCATCAAGGGCATACTCCAATCGCAACCCATTGAAATACATTTCAATGTATACTCAACTTTTGCACCAAGAATATTCTATAGCAAATTCGAATTGTCCACCAGCACAAACTCACTTCACAATTGAAATCTTCAATCAACAATGCTCTGATACCATGTAGAAATTATATGCACTAAGCATGCATATTTCCTTGATTCACTTGATCTCACACTATTTAACTTTATGAAAAATACTAAATCAATTCCACTTGTTAATCTTTTGCAGAAAAATTAATTGCACACACATTTGAAGCATAAACAAAAATAATCAATCGCACATAACGAAGTTTTTAACCGGGAAATCCTGAAGCTAAAAGCCCCAACTATATATTATGTATCATGGAATCATATGACCTCATACAAATCTTATCAAGCTCTCAGTACAATACAATCGTCATACACCAATCAGGACCAATCTTGCAAATCCATGCACCGATATTTTCCTCCTGCTAGCCTGCCTCCACTGCGCAATCCCTGCTAAAGAATAAGTCTGAATGAATTTGAATTAATATTTCCTTGACTGTGCAATCCTCATTGGAAACTCCAATGTGTGTGTGCTGCAATCAATGCATCACTATAGTCTCAACAGATAGTCCATCTTGCCCTTTCACCTATCTCTCCACTGGGTCTCCACTGAAACTACCATGCACTGTAGTTAACTACTGTATTGGTCAGTTGATTAATGAGTTATTATTTGTGAATTAATTAACTAATTAATTCACTCCACTCTCACTAGTGTATCATTAATTTAGACTAGATACAACTAGCTCAACTGAGTCTAACTGAGTTAAACTAAATACAACTCCATAACTACTTCTTCCAACTATGTCATAACTCTGCCACTTGAGTTCTAACTGAGTCCTCCATTCATTAGCTCCAATAAACCCTTGGGAATTGCGTAATTCCCTCAATCCACTGATGTGCCACATCTATGCACTAAAACAAAGTGCTCCAAGAGAATAAGTTGCTATTTAGTGTCTGATTATTATTAAGAGCTAATAATAATCGACATGCATCTATTTTTAGATCAACGATCTATAAATAGACATCGCACAATATTATAAAAATATAATTTCATTTGTTTTTCCAACTTGACCAACCATCCACAAATAGCATTCTGCAACTTCTGAAATATGATCATCATGTCTAAAAATAGACATAGTCTAAAAATAGACTTGCGCCAAAAATTGCCTGCGGGCCCACTTAGTGAAGGCAAATCTTTTCACTAAGCTCATCATCTTGTTGAATCTCAATAGCATAAACTAGATTCAACCAAAATCAATACTATTTCGAAAGAAAATGAACCTCCAGGATTTGGCATTTACGCACACATTTACACAAGTATAGAGGAAACGTAATTTTCTTCTATTTTATTTCTTTTTCCATCAAATCCTCCATTGCATTACATTTTTTAAACTTACATATATATAGTGTTCATATAATCATTTTGATCCAATTCAAAAGAATCAGATTTGTCTAATTTTGGGCTAAAATCCATTGCACGATATTCTCCCTAAAATTCTTAACTAAAACTAAATACAATGAATCTAATAAAAAGTAGTTCAAATCCCTAAAGAGTAGATCAAATCCTATCTACCAAAACAGTAAATTTCCAACTAAAGGAACCCACTCCTTTTCTTGTAAATTTTTTTTTTTGTATTGTTTTGAAAAAAATCGAAGATTGTTTCCTCGAGATTTCATGCCTGCATCAATATATTATGAAGGAGCCATTCCTTTAGTAAAAAACTAAGTGATATCTGCGAAGTGGTCATCTGCCATTCTAATTGCGAATAATTATGCATCCGAGAGATTATCTTCTATGTTTGTTGGTTCTTACCATGTTTCAAGCCTAGATAGATGGTCAAGTATTGCATTCAACCTCCTCGGTTTAACAATAATCTCAGAGTCATAATCCTAGAATAACAACAACCATCTACAAATATTTCCTCCTAAGATAGGCTTATTAACTAAATACTTTAGTGCAAAGTGATTTGTAAACTGTTGAAAATGCAACAAGATGATGGAGCTTAGTGAAATGAAGTCGCCTTCACTAAGTGGGCCCGCAGGCTATTTTTGGCGCAAAGTCTATTTTTAGACTATGTCTATTTTTAGACATATGGAGCATGGTCTAGGAGTTGCAGTATGCTATTCTTCGATGATTGGTCGAGTTGGTAAAAATAGATGGACCTCTATTTTTAGACATACAGGTCGAAGTCTATTTTTAGACTGCCTGTCTAAAAATAGGTCAGTCAAATATTATTAACCCTTAATAATATTTGGACTATAAACTTCAGTTTATCCTCTTGCAGCACTTCAGTTGGAGCTACAGATGTGGCCCATGCACCTGAAAGAAGGAATTACACAATTCCTAAGGGTTTGGTGAGCTCATGCATGTTTGACTTTAGTTAGAACTCAAGTGGCGGAGTTTGGTGGAGTTGATGAGACAGTTGGTGGAGTTGTGTTCGGGTTAAATTAGTTGAACTAGTTGTGTTTAGTTTAACTGGCTAATACACTAGAGATGAGTGAGGTGAATTAAATATTATTTAATTCACTAAACATTAACTCATTATTCAACTAAAGAACACATCAGTTGACTGCAGTGCATGGACAGTTCAGTGAAGACCAGTGGAAGAGGTAGATGAAAGGGTGAGTTTGCTATTAGTTGTGACATTAGTTGTGCATGACACTTGCACAAGCATTGGAGGAGATTGCCCATGAGGATTGTGCAGTTGAAGCCAAGGAGATTGGAACTTGTATCTCTCATTCAACCAACTTGGATTGCGCAATACAGGTAGGAAAATAGTGGATGAGTTTTGAACCTGTGACTTGTTCAAAACTGAGCTAGATTGTGTGTAACTTCTGGAGACAGTACTGAGTAATTGTGAGGAGTATTGTACTGAGATTGTTACATGTTATCTTCTATTATAATATACAAAATAGATGGGGGTTTTCAGCTATAAGCTTTCCCCATTACATACTGTGTTAGATGTGTGTTTGATTATTGTGTTTATGTGCGCATGCGACTGTTTCTCTTTCCGCATATTGATGATCAATTGTAGAAGAGATTATGTGTTATACATGAATTCGAATTAGTGTATGATCAGGATAATATCGGTGAATTAATCTTCATTATTCAACAAAGTTCTACATAAACATCTTAAAATGTGACCCGAGTAAATAATGTATAAACTTCTGTAAAGCATACACCATGGCTAGTCCTTCCCTTTCTATAGTGATGTAATTCTTTTTTTCTTTAGATAACGTCCTACTTGAAAAATCTATAGGATGATAAATCTCTCCTTCAATAGGTTGTGCTAGCACCACACCCAAAGCTATACAAAAGGCATCCACATGGACATGAAATTCCTTGTTTCAATCAGGGAACACTAGTATAGGTGCAACTACTATCTTTTCTTTCAATATGTCAAGGCTCTTCTGACATTATTCATTCCATTGAAAGGTTTAATCATTCTTCAACAATTTCTCCATAGGTGCAGTGATATGCACATACCCCTTGATGAACTTCGTGTAATACCTAGTGTGCCCCAACGTAGTGCGAATATGTCTTACTGTCTCAGGTGGAGGAAAGTTCACAATGATAGCAATCTTCACAGGGTCCACCATTAGTCCTTTTTGACAGACAATATGACCCAACAATATGTCGAAGGTTGCATACAATATGCACTTCTTTAGGTTCAAAGAGATCTGATACTTTCTACATGTGTAGATCATAAGTATCAAACTTCCAACATGTTTTCTTAACAATCCAAATACTGTCCAATCATTAAAATATACCTCCAAAAACTTGTGGATGTACTCCTTAAAAGCTGCAATCACCACCCTAGAAAATATAGCAGGGGAATTTTTCAATCCAAAAGACATTAATGTGTATTGATATGAGCCCCATTATGTAGCAAATGTGGTCTTATGCCAATCTTCAGGTGAAATCCTAATCTGATGATAACCTGAGAATCAATCTGTAAATGAGTAAACTTCATGTACTCCTACATTGTCTAACATTTCATCTGTGAAAGGGGTAGGGAAGGGATAATGTAAAAATGCATCATTCATCTTCCTTAGATAAATAAAAATCCTAATTTATCCTCGAGTCTTATTTCCTTGCATCACCATATGACTCACCCATTCTGATTCTTCTACAAGTTTAATGATTCTTGCTGCTATCGTCTTATCAAGCTCTACTTTCACTTTCTCCTTATACTTCGATTTCAGTATGTAAGGTCTTTGTTTGACCGGCTTCACATCATTCTTAAGAGGAATCTTCATGACTCCTAGATCTCCTATTATACCCTTCATTTTTGAAAAATTGGTGGGAAACACTTCTTAATATTCATTAACTAATTTTGTAACTTTACTGATTGTCTCCTCATCCTAGTAATCTCCTATTGTTACCAACTTGGGTTCCTTATCCGATCGTATGCTTACCTTCTTGGTCTTCAGTGGCTTCATTATGTCTAGTATCTCTATCTCAGGTCTAGTCACTTCACGGTATCCTTCTAATTCTGCTATGTCGATGTTGTGAGGATATTCTTCTTCTCCATATGCAATGATTTTATTAGCATTCCAATGCATATTCTATCTACGCAGCCCAATCAGGTTGCTGCTGTTGATCATGTCATCCCCCTATTGAATTTTGACAAGAAATCCCCTTTAAAAACCCTTTCAGACTCCCTCTTTTTTCCTAAAGAATCCTTTTTCTGCCTATCGTTACCTTTCCTACCCCCAAATTACATTAAAAAAAAAAAGGCCACAAAACCCATATTTGAAAATCTGTAAGGCCTAGCCCTTTCGGTCCTAGGCCCCCTCTATCTTTTTCTCCACACGACCGGAAGTCAAAACCGAGTACTAGCCGTGAAGGTGCTTACCACATATATATGTATTGGGCGCGTTTATAACCGTCGATTTGTACAGATCTGATGACATTCGCAAGTATTTATTGCACCGTGGCCCACTCCGTTCATCGCCAAAATTGCCTATTCTCCGTCCGATTAAACCGCAGATCAACGACTCACAGTAAACCAACCCCCGGTGGTCCCCAACCCATACACTGTGCAAAACCTGCCCAGTTTCTATCGCATCGCCTTTGGGCGGCAGGCGGTATTTTATTTTTCGGAGCGATTCCATACATCGTGCGATGCGTTTCTCGTGCACTATTTCAAAACCGCCTTCTCATCGCGCATTATAGTTTGGCAGCAGACGTGGCACGATATCGCTGTGAGCCATCCGATCTAGAGCGATCCATCCGACGGTAGTCGCTCCACGAAGCTACACGGGTGTTAATCCAAGTCAACAGTGCCCCTGACCCACCATTTCGTCGCCCTCCGATACGTTTTCCACCGTTGATCTCCTCCTGAGATCTGACGGTCCAGATCACTTACCTCTCCACCAGTTGACCCCGTACCTCCACATCGCCCTTTCCACGTGTGTTCATCACACGCCCATCCCATATACATATTCTGTTCCGAAGCCTATTTCTAAGGTTTTACGTGTAATCTTCTGCATCCCACCATCCTGCAACCAGAGCATTTCTCCGTCATTCCGCTCTGTTTCCGCCATCACCATTCCACCATTTCACCATCCCCACTGCATCTACATCCCCAC
Source organism: Pinus albicaulis (assembly GCA_034641835.2). NCBI lineage: Eukaryota > Viridiplantae > Streptophyta > Pinopsida > Pinales > Pinaceae > Pinus > Pinus albicaulis. Next base: position 1,521,147,059 of record CM076582.1, on the reverse strand, counting down.
GCATGGTTTTTCCTAACGATTTTGTGGGTTTTGCAGGGTTACAACGACATAAAACTGCCATGATTCATTCTCTGTTACAGTGACAGAGGACACATCAAAGGACCATTTTTTAAAGGCTGGAATTATGGAGAAAGGGTCTGGGAAGCTGTTACGACATGAATGCCATTAAAAAATAAGCAGGGTTAAAATCTGTCAAACCCTCCAGAGTCATTCAAAGCACAGATTGCGCAGATGGAGACATTAATGGAGCGATAGAGAAATATCATTGAATGACCGAGGAATTCAACGATCAGCATTGAAGGTCTTAAAACTTATTTCAGGGTTTAGAAGGCAGAGGGTACCATTCGCAGAATACAATACCCTTAAGGTTTTTTTTTTCAACACCATTTTCTTTCAGGAAAGGACGAAATGTCTATGTGATTTTAATTCTTTGTTGTGTTCCTGAAGAGACTTCTACCCAGTGCATTTATTTCAGGAAGCAGGCAGCAGAGTACATACAGTGCTACAGAGTCATCTAGCAGTATGGGCATGCACGTTTCAACCATCCTCTCTTTATGAAGCCAATCAAATGTTCATCACCTACTCCCTTTTTGAGCTTTCTATTTCTCCTATAAAGCTCCCGACGAATAGATGATTTAGGGTTCGAGATCTTATCAGAAAATGATGTAGTGAAAGGATTTTTTACATTTTGTTGAACTCTTGTATGAAGGCTCAGAGCCCATAGGGTCTCAGTGAGGAGGAGTTCCATCTGTTAAAGAGGATTCTGGTCTTTGGTATTTCACATTCTGTAACTTTCTCTTATGTGTTATTTGAATAGATCATTTCATTTCATCCATCTTTCCTGTATCATGTTTTGGAATGCGAGTGGCTCACTGATTCTTGGTATGGATTTATCCTAGTTGATACCCATGCTTGGATTAGTCAAGCACTTTAAATATGGCTCATGCATGATATTCTGTTCCACTATTCATCTAAACCGTATTTCTGCTATATTAGTTGCTTTGGGAGGGTGTTTTTAAAACGCTATTGTCATGTATGGATTCTTAGATTGGTAAGCCTATGCATGGTGGTATTGTGTATCTGGATATCAGCTCAATGTTAACTAGTATCTTCTCAATATTTCATTCACTACATACACCTTCTGATAACTTATTTCTGTGAGGTATCTCTGAATCGGCCCGCTTTACAGTAAGTTGTCTCTGAATTTTCTGTTGCTTTTATATTGGAGTTGTACATGTTGCCTCTACAATATCCCTTTCTCTGTGTCAGTTTCGGAAGGTCTTGGTCCCATTCAGATTAATTTTCCTTGTTTCACAAGAGATAGCATGAGAGCTTGTTATTGATAACTCCCTCTATTATACCATATGCTCCTTGCTATATAAAATGTCCTAGGCACTGGTCTATCACAACTCTAGGCTGTCTCTAGGAGTGACAACATATTTTTGGAATCGTTTCTGGGGAACGAAGTTGAGAAAATTTTAATCCCTGGGCCTCGACAAAACCTAATTCACTCTTCATGTAGGTGAGTATGGAGAGTTGAGAGTTGTAGATCCCTCACCTTGGCGACTCCACAGTTCCTAAATGATTAAAAGACTCCACTGGTGATCAGTAGGCCGCTGGTTATCTTGGTTTCACGAGACTCCACTAGGAGACCATGTCGCAGTACAGCATCAGCTGTGCTAAAGACCAAGCCACTCCACCAATTGAAGACTTTGAGAAGTTTGAAAAAATGCATCCAAGTTTCATAGCAGAGTATCGAGATAAAATGGAAAAACTGGAAGTAGAGGACCTTCCACGGATTATTCCTCTCAACTCAAGTTTCCATCCCATGCTTAAGAAAACCCTTCTAAGATTGATGATTGAAAGATATGGAGCTGAGATCGAACTCTTGAAATCACGAGAACAAACTCAAGACTTAGATAATGAGCAAGACATGTATGATGCTTTAAAACCTATGGAAGATGAGGAGGAAAGCGATCAGGAACTTCTTGATTGCTTACCTATATCTTGTGTTATGCTGACCAGAGAGTATCAGGACCTAATAGCAAGAGAAAATAGGGAATGTTGCTTGGAGGAAACAAGAGACCACATAGAAGATGCATAATTTGATGTGGAGGAAGAAACCACTCATGAGCCTTGTAGTCTAACCGAGTATCATTAGGTTCACGAGGACTGGTCTGAATCAGAGAGAGATCAAGAAACATCAGAAGATCCTCAAGATTTCCCTGCAAGCACAACTGGGGATATTCCAGAAGAGGTTCAAGAAGACATCCTGCCTCCAAATCAGCTGGTACAAGAAACAGAGAGCTGATGCTCTTCTACACAAAGGAACACAAAAAAATCTTCTCCTTTGACAGAAGAAGAAATTGATCAGATATTAAATCAGCAGTCCACCTCAGAAATCTTCTATGAAACACACACTCTTTCTCATTCATCTTATGAGTTTGATTGTACAGATCCATAAAGCTCCTCTACGGATCAAAGTGAAGAAGAACCTGCTGATAATCTAGTATGCTCTGCTGGCAGTATTAATTATATTCATGTTTTTCCTATTTCTGATCTATCTGATGATGATTTTTCCCAAATAGAAGATAATCTTGCAGTGTCATCATTAGTAGATCTATGGGAGGAAAATCATTTCCCTTTACTTCCAGAGAGTAATAAGCCAATGCAGGCTATTTATGATACTGATGGGGAGAGCTACGATAGTATAATAGAAGATGAATATTCCTTGAATCTTCATTCTAATTTACCACAGATCATCAGTGAGACTGGAAACCATCAGCCTTCCTTTTCAGAAGATGAGGAGGTAAGCAAAGAATAAATTCTTGAGCAGATTGAAATTAAGGGGACTTCTCTTGAAGAGGAAGAAGAAATGAAACATACCCCTACTCAAGAATACATAGATCTGTTCACAGTGCTTAGCTCATAAGAGCATAATATATCAGAGCTCCAAGAGGACAACACTGTCATATATGATGAGTCCTCCTGTTCAGAAAGTGAAGAAGATGAGGGAGATCCTCTTTCTCAAGAGAGTCTTGTTCTTGATCCAGTGGAAGAAGAAAAGATCCTGGTTGAAGCCTGCCTACCAAATATTCATAGCCAGGTATCTTTTCATGATCCTTATGTTCATTTCCTGCACACATATGAAGAAGGATCAAGGGTATTTTTGAGCAACATGTTGCAAGCAGAAAGAAAATTTTTCAAAGCTACTATTATGGAACAAAGAGAGTGGGAGCTGCCCGAATATCCGTACCGCTTCGAAGGAGTTGAGCAAGAAGGACCGCCTGCGGGATCACTGATGGAATGTTACATTGGAAGACAATGATTGTAAGCTGGGATTGTAAAATTTGTATATTTTAGCTTAGAGTAGGCTAGGTAGGAAAAAGTCAAATAAATCTCGCTTGTGGGCATGTAGTTAGTTGTTTTTAATGTTTTCACAAGTCCAAAGAAGCCGACAAAATTTAATCCCGTTCGATCGTTTTTTCAATTTCGTCTTAGAATGTAGAGAAGAAATCTCACGTACTCCTAATCCCAAAGAAATGTTTAAATGTTGCATTAGGGTAGAGAAAATGTGAGACCAACAGTTTAATCTGGTCTCATGGAGTAATAAGGGTAGGAGTAGAATAGGTTTATTTTTGATGTGTGCAAAAATTGTGAGATTATCCAAGAAGGTCCCAGAAGAATATAAGGAGCTGTACCTCAAACTATTTCAGTATTACAAAGAGGTGTTTGCATGGTCATATCAGGACCTAAAAAATTTGACATCAGCATAATGCAGCATAAAATTCCTCTAAAGAGGGAACCTCAATTTCAAAATTGGGGATTACAGAATGTGAAGATACAAGGGAACGAAGACAGTGAGGAAAAACACTGAATCACAAGTAAAAGAAAACCGAATTCTATTTTGACAGTTTAAGATGAAAAGAAGAAGTGTGAAGAGTAGGGTCCACATAGAAGATTATCGATGGTTCAAGTTCTCGACACGCCCAAGGATGAACGTGTCGTCCCCAGGTGGAGCCAATGTTGATCATGTCAGCCCCCTATTGAATTTTGACAAGCAATCCCCTTTAAAAACCCTTTCAGACTCCCTCTTTTGGCCTAAAGAATCCTTTTTCTGCCTATCTTTACCTTTCCTACCCCCAAATTACATTAAAAAAAAGGCCACAAAACCCATATTTGAAAATCTATAAGGCCTAGCCCTTTCGATCCTAGTCCCCTCCATCTTTTTCACGTGATCAGGGTGCTAGAACCGAGTGCTAGCCATAAAGGCGCTTACCATATATATATATATATATATATATTAGGCACATTTATAGCCGTCGATTTGTACAGATCTGACGGCATTCGCAAGTCTTCATCGTGCCCGTGGCCCACTCCGTTCATCGCCCAAATCGCCTGTCCGCCGTCCGTTTAAACCGCAGATCAACGGCTCATAGTACTCCCGCCTTTGTGGTCCCCATGCCCAAAAACACTGTTCAAAACCCGCACGGTTTCTATCGCACCGCCTTTGGGCGGCAGGCGGTATTTTATTTTTCGGAGCGATTCCATACATCGTGCGATGCATGTCTCGTGCACTATTTCAAAACCACCTGCTCATCGCCCGTTATAGTTTGGCAATGGACGTGGCGTGATATCGGGCCGTGTGAGCCATCCGATCCGGGGAGATCCATCCGACTCGGTAGTCGCTCCACGAAGCCGCACGAGAGAAGCCGCACGAGTGTTAATCCAAGTCAACAAGCCCCTAACCCACCATTTCATCTCATTGCTCTCCGATACATTTTCAACCATCGATCTCCTCCTGAGATCTGATGGTCCAGATCACTTACCTCTCCACCAGTTGACTCCGTACCTCCACGTCACCCGTTCCACGTGTGTTCATCACACGCCCATCCCATATACATATTCCATTCCAAAGCCTATTTCTAAGGTTTTACGTGTAATCTTCTGCATTCCGCCAACCTACAACCAGAATAATTCTCTATCATTCCATTATGTTTCTGCCATCACCATTCCACCATTTCACCATCCCCACTGCATCTACATCCCTCACGCATGGTTTTCCTAACGAGTTTGCGAGTTTTGCAGGGTTTCAGCGGCGGAAAACTGTTATGATTTAAAATCTTGATTGCAGTAGCAGAGCACATCAAAGGACTATTTTTCAGAGGCTGTAATTATGGAGAAAGGCCTGGGAAGGTATGTCGAAAAGACTTCCATTAAAGAAGCAGGGTTAAAATCTGTCAAACCCTCCAGAGTCATTCAAAGCATAGATTGCGCAGATGGAGACATTAATGGAGTAGCAGAGAAATATCAGTAAATGATCGAGGAATTCAACGCTCAGCATTGAAGGTCTTAAATTGTAATTCATGGTTTAGAAGGAAAAGGGTACCATTTGCAGAAAACAATACTCTAAAGCTTTCTTTTCAGCACCATTTTCTTTCAGGAAAGGACGGAATGTCTATGTGATTTTATTTCTTTGCCGTGTTCCTGAAGAGATTTCTACCCAGTGCATTTATTTCAGTAAGCAGGTAGTAGGGTACAAACAGCATTACAGAGTCATCAAACAATATGGGCATGCACGTTTCAGCCATCCTGGCTTTATGAAGCAAATTAAATGTTCATCACCTACTCCCTTTTCGAGCTTTCTTGTTCTCCTATAAAGCTCCCGAAGAACAGATGATTTAGGGTTCCAGATTTTATCAGAAATTTATGCAGTGAAAGGATTTTTGTATACATTTTGTTGAACTCTTGTATGAATGCTCAGAGCCCGTAGGGTCTCAGTGAGGAGGAGTTCCATCTATTAAGAGGATTCTGGTCTTTGGTATTTCACAGTGTGTAACTTTCTCTTTTATGTGTTAGTTTAATAGATCATTTCATTCCATCCATATTTCCTGTATCATGTTTCTGGAATGCGAGTGGCTCACTTATTTTTGGTATGGATTTATCCTAGTTGATACCCATGCTCGAATTAGTCAAGCACTTTAAATATGGCTCAGGCATGATATTCTATTCCACTATTCATCTAAACCGTATTTTTGCTATATTAGTTGCTTTGGGAGGGTTTTTTTAAAACGCTATTATCATGTATGGATTCTTAAATTGGTAAGCCCATTACATGGTGGTATTGTGTATCTGGATATCATCTCATTGACAACTAGTATTTTCTCAATATTTCATTCACTACATACACCTTCTGATAATTTATTTCTGTGAGGTATTTCTGAATTGGCCCTCTTTACAGTAAGTTGTCTCTGAATTATCTGTTGCTTTTATATTGGAGTTTTGCATGTTGCCTCTACAATATTCTTTACTCTGTGTCAGTTTCTAAAGGTCTTGGTCCCATTTAGATTAATATTCCTTGTTTACAAGAGATAGCATGAGATATTTTTATTGATAACTTCCTCTATTATACCATATGCTCCTTGCTAATATAAGATGTCCTAGAATTGGTCTATCACAACTCTAGGTCGTCTCTAGGAACGACAGCTGCCATGCCACCGAGGTGACATTCTCAAAGATATTTTTCGATCGCCCGAAGGGCCCAATCTATGTATGTGGAATCATCTTAAAAGCCACGAAATTTAATATGAAGCCATCAACCATATCTACCCACCCCGCACTACGTCAAAGTTATTTTTCTAGGTACCAGTTCTTAGGGATTGTATCCAATGTATGAATGAATCCATGTACCCACTCTTGCTATGAAATCCCCTTCCATGCTGAAGTGCATAGCTGGATATGCTCCCTAGAATTAGTTTGACCATCATATTTTGTCTCCATTTCTGTTTCAATCTATCTAAACCTTATCCACATCAATATTCAACATTCCTGCTAACCTCATATATTCTTCGTGTGTGCATTCCACCATCTAGCAGGGGTAGCTTTCAGGGCTATATCCAAGGCTAAAAACATTTTATTTTCTTGAACCCGTTCTTCATAATAATTAAGAAAAGTATTCACATCTTCTATGCCATCATAAGAGGGCAGGTCACATACCTTATACATCATAGAATGAAATTATTTGATAATTCTTAAACAACGCCTTGGGAATACTTCATGCAGCCTATTCTACCAATTTTCCAACTCTTCTTCTGAATCTAAGGTACAAGAACTATCATGCTCCAAAATAAACTTTCCTTCTGCAGTAGGGTTAACCCAATCTTGTTCCTTTGCTGTCATTTGATAAATTTTGTATATGTCTGTTGTGCAGTATTCATCTATGACTGGTTCTATGTATGTTTCTACTTTCGATGGATCCAAGGGAACAATCGCTCTCATATTGTTTCCTTCAAATATCATCTGTCTCTTCGTCAAATTAATTATGGCCATATTTTCAAATTCCCAGTCAAGTCCAAGCAATATAGGGTAAGTATTATTATCATCTATAAAATCTATTACTTCAAAATCGGCACTAGTGCACACTTCTTCAATATCCACTATGACACCTGGTAGTCTTCCCATAGGAAAGATCTTTTGCTGATTTTATATCCTTAACTGAATAGGTGACCATTGTAGCTTCGACTTACCCATAAATTTCCATGTATGCTTTGTCAAACCATTAGCATCAGATACTAGATCCATAATAACTTGGTCCATCTCATACTCTCCTATATGCGCACTGAGCCTCATTTCTCTTCTAGTTCTCTTTTGTCTATGAAAATGATTAAAAACGCGCATCTCACTTCGTGGTGTTAATTTTGATGCACATGAATCTATCAACTCCTGCAACCATTCTAAAACATTTTAATCCCTTAACAATTTCATACAAGTTAGTAGAAAATACCTTAAAATACTTATTTGGCTTTCCGCATCCTGGTCCTGTGTCAGAGCTCAATCCTGCGTTGGAGCTCTGTTCTACATTGAGGCTGATGATACATCGCAGTTACGTTTTTTATTAGGCTTTGGATGTGCACTAGAGGTCGAAGCTCCAACATCCTTAAAACTTCACTTTCCTTCCATTAATACTCCTTTCTCTTTTTGAATATAAAAAATAGGAATTTTCTCATTAGTCTTTCTAACCCATGCACCTTCAATTTCATTCTTTCTGTCTACTTTATCATTACCGGTCCCAAATCCACTTCTAGTGACAAAACTAATTCGAGGTTCGTCAATCCTCTTTTCAACAATCAACATCTAATTATTCTGTGTTAGCTGCTGATTCCTTTTTTCTAGCATCTTTGCCATAAGTACAGGACATTATTCAATTAGATGGTCAAAACACTTACATTACTTACATGTTGTTGTGGGGTTTTGACAGTCTCTTGCAAATGAACTGGATAGATGCAATTATAGCAAATGATCTAATCGCGTCCTCGACCAACTCCACCACCTCTACTTATTCCTTGGTAACCTCCTTGACCACCGTGATATCCATTGTCCTCATGTCCATGTTCTTCTGATTGCATTCTATAAGTCTTAGCATTGCGCTCCATCATTAGTTCGTAAGCCCGATAATTGTTCTCATCATGTCCTAATGATTTAAAAAAATTTGAATATAGATTCCTTGGAGTTTGCACATATTTCTACAACAAGTAGTAGTCTTCTGAGATATGTTTTTATGCAACCAGCTCCAAAAATAGAAGAGAAGAGAGATCAACGCATTAGAAATCAACCACTTCGAGGGGGCAACCTCGAATATATTATATAAATGAACAATTCTTGGATGATACAAATGAAAATACCTCCTTATATATATGGGATTCCATGGGATCACAATATAATCCTATCCAACCTAACAATAATAATGTAAGGGCACAATAAAAACAATATTGGGGTTACAGGGGTACAACAATAACAATAAGGGGGTTACACTAACAACAATAAGTGGACTATACTAGTAATATAGGGACCTAACATGCCCCTCTCCTGCAAAAGAGTGTTGTCCTCAACGCTTGAGTAGCTCTGGATGCTTCTGTATAAAATTCTTATCCTTCCATGTAGAACCTCAGTGGGTAAGTTTTTCCACTTGATGAGATACTCTGAAATTTATCGATTTCGTAGCTATCGAGTTCTTGCTTTCCTGACTGTTTCAGGTTCAAGTATGATTTTTCCTTCCTCATCAAGTTTTGGAAATATTGTTTGAACTGGAAGTTTGTCACCTATAACCTTCTTTAAGCATGAAACATGGAAAAATCGATGCACTCGCAAAGAAGAAGGAAGCTCCAATTTGTATGCCATATTACCAATCTTTTGCAACACCTTGTAAGGACCATAGTATTTTGGCAATAATTTATTATCCTTCTTAGCTTGATCGAGGGAAATTTGTTTGTATGGCTGTAGCCATAAAAATACCTGCAAATTTCCTACCATGAAAATTCTCTTGCTACGATGTTGATCCGCTCGTTGTTTCGTTCGATTTTGTGCCAAATTTAGGTCATCCTTTAAGAGTTGGAGAACTTTTGCCGATGCTTCCATGTGATCTTCCACTACTTGAACCTTAGAATTTTATCTTAAAGATGATGTGATGGACGATGGATGATATCCATAAATTTCCATAAATGGTTTCATTTTTTTTGCAATGTGGAAGGAAGTGTTGTACCACCATTCAGCTAGAGAAAACAAATTGACCCATTGTGTTTTTTTATCAGATACAAAGCAAAGAAGATATCCTTCAAAAAATTTGTCCACTATCTTATTTTTCTCATCATATTGAGGATGATAAGATGAGCTATGGGCTATTTGAGTACCCAAACAAGAAAATAATTCCATTAAAAAATTTCCAGTGAAAATGGGATCTTTATCGCTTACAATAATCTTTAGGTTTCCATGTATCTTTTGAATTGTTTCCATAAATGCAGTAGCAATTGTACTTTCTTTAAATGCATGACATAATGCAAAAAAGTGTGCATGCTTGGTAAGCCTATCAAATACCACCATGATGACACTCTTTTCTTTGGACTCTGAGATAAAATCCATTGAAACCTCCTCCCAACATTGATTTGAAATGGATAAAGGTTGTAGCAAACCTGGGGTCTTAACTGTGTCAACTTTATTTTGCTCGAAAACCAAAACATTCCGCCACAAACTTTTGAAATGTCACTTAAGGCCATCCCAAAATTATTTCTTCACTGTAGTAAGTTTCTATAGATCTTGAGTGTCCTCCTAAGGGAGAAGTGTGCATTTCCAAAAAGAATATTTTGTTTTAGTTGTGAATTCATACAAATATATAAGCGATGTTTTTACGATAAGGAGTCAGTTTTCCAACTAAATGTATCAGATGTACTAGGATCTTACTGCAACTTTTGAATTAGTGTCCACACTTCTTCGTCCTTTTTCCATTCATCCCTTGCTTTGGGTTATCCAATCTGGTTGGATAATATAAATGGTGCAAAGCAATGCTTCCACCTCATCATCCTTTCTTGAGAGTGCATCTGCAACAACATTTATCTTCCCTTTTTTGTAGATGATTTCAAAGTCATAACCCAACATCTTTGTGACCCATTTTTGCTGCTCTTCTGAAGATATTCTTTATTCCAAAAAGTGTTTAAAACTATCATGATCAATTTTTACCTTGAAGTGTCTTCCCATTAGGTAAGGTTTCCATTTATTTAGTGCATGTAGTATTACCAACATTTCCTTCTCATAAATAGATTATGTAAATACTTTCCTTTGATTAGACGAATTTCAAAGGCAATGGGTCTTCCTTCTTGTATTAAAACAACACCAATTCAATTTCCAGAGGCATCACATTCCACAATAAAGGTTTTTATGAAGTCTAGCGTCGCTAAGACTGGTGCTAGGCACATTTCCTCTTTAAGATGTTCAAAGGCCTTAGTTTCTTCAGGAGTCCATGAAAATGCATATTTCTTCACTAATGTTGTTAAAGGTGCTCATATTCTCCCATAATTCTTAACAAACTTATGATATTACCCTATTAACCCGAGAAATCCTCGCAACTGCTTTATGGTTGTGGGGACTTTCCATTCCTTAATGGCTTTAATTTTTTTAGGGTCTACTATAACACCCTCATGAGATACAATATGACCCAGATATTCCACCTCTTGTACTCCAAAGAAAAATTTGGATGTTTTTGCATATAGTTGTTTCTCCTCCAATAGTTTGAGCACCCTGTCAACATGTTTAACATGATCCTTCCAAGAATTTTTGCAGATTAGTATATCATAAAAAAATACTAACACAAATTTTCTAAGGAAGGGTTTGAAAATGGAATTAATCAACCCTTGAAATGTAGAAGGTGCATTGGTAATTCTAAAAGGCACGATCAAAAATTCAGAATGACCCTCATGAGTTCGAAATTCTATTTTCGGAATATCTTCCGTCTTCATTCTAATTTGATGATATCTTGAACGAAGATCCAACCTGGTAAAATAAATTGCTCCATGTAATTCATCCAATACTTCATCAATCACAGGAATGAGAAATTTATCTTTAATAGTGAGCTTATTGAGCTCCCTATAATGTAGACACATGCACCATAATCCATCCTTCTTGTGCACCAATACTACTGGAGTAGAGAAAGAAATTTGACTAGGTTGAATTATACCAGCCTCTAACATTTCTGCAATCATACGTTCAATTTCTCTCTTTTGGACATAAGGATATCTGTAAGGCCTGATGCTTGGAGGAACACTTCTTGGAATCAAATGAATAGCATGATCATGATCACAAATAGGTGGGAGTCCTTTGGAAGTTTCAAACACCTTGGAATGATTGTCTAAGAATTTTTGGAGATATGGAGAAATTGATGATTTTGATGTTGGAACTTCTAGTAAGCATAATTGTGCAACTACGCCTCATTTTTCTTTCTTCAAAAGCTTTGTCATGACATTAGAGCTTATTATCTTTTCCGACTTCCCTGCGATACCCCATATTTCAACTTCCTTTCCTTCCGAAAAAAATTTCAAGAAAAGTTCTTGAAAATTAAAGGATACCGTCCCCAAAGATTGTAACCATTGTACTCCTAGTACAACACAAACACCTCCCATTGGAATGGAAAGCATTGGAATATTCAATACATATTCCCCCATGGTTAGCTTAATATTATGAAATTTTCCAAAGAAATTTATAGTTCCTCCATTTGCAACCATCACTTGACATTCTGGTGTTGGGTATAAGAAACAATTCAATTCCTTGGCTACCTTACAATGAATAAAATTATGGGTACTACCCGAATCAATCAACACTATTACCTTTTTCTTCTTGATATGTCCTTCTATCTTGAGAGTTTGAGGAGTGGTAATACCTTTCAATGCATTACATGATATGGTCAGACTCATTTCTTCTTCTTCTAGGGTTGGTGCCTAGTGTATATCCTCTTCTTTTGAAGTTTCTTGTTCATTTTCTTCCTCCTCTTCACAATCTATGTAAAATAATTTCTTCTGAGCACACTTATGACCTTTAGTGTATTTTATATCACAACTGTAGAAAAGACCTTTTTCTCTTTTTTCTTCCAATATTTTTGGTGTCAACCTTATAGGTTGTAGAAGTCTAGGAGTAGCAATAATTCCATATTTTTAGATGTGAGTCGTAGGCTTCCTTGTCGCGATAATTTTACATTCAATTTTTCTTGCCAATATGAATGGCTTCTCCAATGAATGAGGTTCCCAAACATGAACTTAATGTTGGATGTTATTGTTGGAAATGTTGGCATTGATGGAAAAGGTGAAGACAAGAGCAACACCTAAACTATCCATAAGGAAAAAGAGACAAAGAGGTAGGAGAGGCAGCAGAAGAAACAGAGGAATTGAAGCAGAAGCTACAGAGGAATTAGAGACAGAGCAGTGGAGTTGAAAGGGCCTGAAGGAGTGTAATACAGAGGCAGAGCCGTTATCACAGCAGTAAAGGCAGAGGCAGAGTCGTGGAGGCAGAGGCAGAGACGTTAGCACAACAGAGGCACATAAATTCCGAGAATTTTTACCAAGCCGGGAGTTATTTATATATATATAAATAAATTCCGAGAATCAGCTCCCCCATTGGAAGATACACTAAAGTTTGGAGCGGAACAAGGCGAGGACGAAATCGTGAGCGTGTACAGTGAACACAGAGGAAGACAATTCTTTTAAAAAGGGCGGAAACAGAAATCAGTGGAACAGAGATAAAGCCACAATATTAACAAAGGTTGTATTACAATAAAACGTTGAAGCGCTGAACGGAACCTGGAGTGGAGAAGTGGAACTGTGACTGGATGAACAGTGAACGTGGTTTGGAGGAACAGTATAAGCGGTTTCCCGGGTTTCATCGCATCGCTTTAGGCGAGTAAGCAGTAATCTTTGGTTGGGCAGCGATTCCATAGGATTGGTGACACACGTCCCTGAACGAAATTGGAAACTCGCCGTCTAAAGTGCGCCATCGCACGTTATACATCGACTGAAGACGCCGAGCGATATTGATATAGACTATTGATTTGGAGGCTCGACATCTAACGGTGATCGCTCGCTGGACTTGGCCGAAGTTTAATGAAAGAGCTCGGAGGTTAACTAAGGTACGGTGCGTGCGATTGATTGGTATTTTGGTTGTATTGTGGGTCCGAGGTGGAGATATATGAAATGAATCTGGTTTATGAACTGTAGTACAAGGTCCGATAGAAAATATTAATAATGTTTATTAAGGTTTGTCGGGTTATTCAAATAAGGTGGAAGACTAAGGTTTAATAAAAGGTATAAAATATTATGAATGTGTTAAAATGATTCACCCCCCCCCCCCCTCTCAGTTTAACTAAGAGTTCAACAATTGGTATCAGAGGGGGTTCCTTTGTACAAGTCTAACAACTGAAAGGAGATCCTAGGTTCTCATGATGGCTAGCAAAGAAGGATGCTCAACCAATAAAGCCCCTTTCTTCACTAGTGAAAATTATGCTTTCTGGAAAATCAGAATGAGGACATACATAATGTCTCTAGGAATAGAAGTCTGGGTTGCTGTGGAATTAGGATATGCCCCAAAGGCAACTGATACAGAGAAAGAAACAAAAAAATATTTTGTGGCTAACGCAAAAGCCATGAATGCCATCCTGAATGGATTGTGTGAAGCAAAGTTTATCAAAGTAATGCACAAAGACACTGCCAAAGAAATATGGGATACTCTTGAAAACATACATGAGGGAGACAAGAAAGTAAAGACTGCCAAACTTCAAGTCTATAGAGCCCAGTTTGAAAACTTAAAAATGAATGATGATGAAGACATTGCCAGTTTCTTCCTAAAAGCTGCAAAAATTATTAACAATATGAAAGCTCTTGGAGAAAAATTGCCAGAAAGTATAATTGTGCAAAAGATTCTAAGATCTCTTCCATCCAGGTTTAATCCAAAGGTGTCTGCAATAGAAGAAACAACTGATTGGGAGACCTTGACCATTATTAATTTATGCTTATGTTCTATGCCATTTCATATTAGGGCACAATACTGAAGAAGATAGAACATACTAATAGATCGACATAAGACAAGCCAAAACAGAGAGAAGAAATGGTGGCATTACGGCAATCAGCAGGATGCTTCTACCAGCGAAGTCTCCAATAGGTCATTTAGCCAAGCGTGTCACACATAACCCCAGAACAACCCAAACAAAGAATATGCAGCTCCAATGCCATCAAGAGAGAGAGAATTCCTCCACAACAATGTGTGTCAAATGAACTCTAAGTCTCTCCAATATATAGGAATATTTGGGGGTGTGTGACACGTCCTTTAAGACATTTAAGTCTATATTTTATTCCAGGCCGACCTAGCACATAAGTGGAATAAATTCAAAGTACATGTTCTGCTCATTCGATCGAGATGATCTTTAGATCAATCTTACACCTCTCTGAAAGAGGAATCCAATAAAAATATTGCGATCGTCATCTGAGCAACACAACCCGGAGTTTGGACCTAGTTGTCCAATTTTAACACTCCCTCTCAACTAGGGAGAACTCCGTCCACAAGTGCAATCCAAGCATCGTGCGTCATCCCGCCGTAACTTTCTTTGTTGGCCTCTTTATTTCAGAACAGAAGTGGTTCAGTCACAAAGACATCATACCCGGCTGACAGATTCAGCCCAGAGGTCCGAAACCTCTATAGGACTCACAAAGAGTCTCCAACCAACCCGAAGTTGGTTCATCTGACCCGAAGTCAACAAGAGGTCCGAAACCTCACTATACTTGATCCCAGATCAAGTGGTTGGACCATGCCATCCTAGATAGAGAGTACAAAAATTTTTGATGCATCCATTAGTCTTTGCTACTAGTCTCTAGCCTTTCCCATCTCATTGGCCAAATGAGAGGTACTTCCCATGAGCCCTGAACTCAATGGGTAGGATGCATACGGGGCATAGATAATGAGAGGTAAACCAACTCAATAATCACAACGGTGGGGTCCAAGCACACCAACAAGGTTCAGCAAGCCTAGCCTTGTGGTTGCTCACAGCTCCGAGAAGCTGTCCCCAAAGCCCCCCAGAGCTCCCAGAGCTCATTGTCCAGCAGGACCCTAAGAATAGGGTTGTTCCACGATACCAAGATTCTCACGGAAGGTTATGAACATGACCTTCCCCAAGGGCATTGTGAGAATATCCGCGACCTGCTCATCAGTTCCTATATGATCGAGCCTTACGGCGCCTCGCTGTACCATATCCCAGATAAAGTGGTACCAACCATCAACATGCTTGGATCAATCGTGGAACCTGGGATTCTATGACAAATGAATCCCCCTCTGGTTATCACAAAGGATAACGGTGGCATCTAGCACATGCTCGAACAACTCACTGAAGAGCTTTCGCAACCAAGTGACTTCACAACGAGTCATACATGCTGCAATGTATTCGACCTCAGCGGTGCTCAAGGCTACCGACTTTAGATTCCTGCCTGAAGCAGATCTACCTGTGAAGTAGCATCCAGATGTGCTCTTGCGATCCACCACACTGCCAGCCCAATCGGCATCAGTATATCCATGGAGTGTCATACTCTCGGCAGTGTATCTCAGCCCATGGTCTATTGTGCCTCAGAGATATCTCAAGAGTTTCTTGGCACCAACCCAGTGAATGTTATGATCAACCATGTGTTGACTCAAAGTGTTCACTGCACAACATACGTCCGAACAGGTGTTCACTAAGAGCATTAGGGTCCCTATGAGTTGACGATACTCAGTAGGACGGGCCCAGTAGCACTGCCACTCAACTTCTTAAAGTTGAGTTCCATCGATGTCGACATGGACTTACAGTCCATCATACCAGAAGCTTCATAATGTATGTTCCTTGAGAAAGGAAAATCTCGCCAGGTCTCTGCTAGACCTCCAGGTCTAGGTATCAGTCCTAGGTCCTTCATCTCGAACTCAGCAACGAGCTCCCTCTTGCACTGATGAATGAGAGGGTTAGCACTTGTCAGGAAGAGGTCATCCACATACAGCACCAGAATGAGAGGTTTTCCCTTGACAACCTTGAAGTAAAGGTTCGGATCAGCATTACTTCGAGTGAAGCCCAGCTTCATCAAGTAGCTATCTATCCTCTCGTACCAATCTTTGGGTGCTTGCTTCAACCCATAAAGGGCTTTCTTCAACCTGCAGACATGGGTGTCCCGATCCTGGACTTCCAACCCCAGAGGTTGCTCCACATATATCTCTTCCTTTATCGCACCATACAGAAATGCGGTCTTCACATTATCTGATGAAGACTCCATCCTTGCGTAGTAGCAAGGGCTATAATAGATCGAAAGGTGGTGTATCGGGCCACATGTTCAAATATGTCATCATAATCTATGCCTTCCTTTTGAGAGAAGCCACGGGCAATGAATCTTGCCTGAAATTTTCAGCACTTCCATCGGATCCATGCTTGATTTTGAAGCGAGGTGACAACAGCTTTGATCTGTGGTCTAGGAAACATATCCCATATATCACCCTCATATCCTTGCAGATTTAGATACTTTACAGCTTCTTCAAATGATCTAGGCTCATATTGTACTCATGGCTGCTAGATACCCTGGTATTTATATGGCTTCTTGGTTTTCCTCCGGAATTCCCCCCTCTGAAGCCATATGTCCCTGAGCCATGAGGATATTCTTTCGTTTAGCAAAGGTATCCACTTAGGAGCATATACAGATATATTCTCCCTCTTAATTCCAGCTTCTCTTTCGAGAGAAGACTTTATAATTTAAATGAGGGCATCCAAGACACCAGCTTGGTAAGGAGTTTTATAGTCAAAGCCATTAAAGAATTATTGCCATATACAGTAATATTGCTTCCATGCATCTTGACACGTATCGTATGCTTGTCAAATAATGGAAATCATTTATTCATAACTTTACAGGCTTTGCTAATCATGGTTCAAGACTCCAACGACGTGACTGAAAGGCTACAAAGACTTCTCAGTTCACACTTCAAGTTTATCATTATGCTGTAATACTGTCACAAGCTTACAACTATTATGAATTTCATAAACATGGGTGTTTGTCTATGTCACTGTCATAATGACAGTGACATAGAATCACAGATTTAGAACTATCACATTCATCACTACTTGCTGAATATGCACTTCACTTACATCTCTTGGACTCTTTTCCTTGATGTACCAGGCGGGTTTCTCTTCCTCCTATACCTGCAAAGAGTGCTGCTGCTCCAATACTTCTACCTTAGCTACTTAGCTGATCAATCTTCCTTCTTTCAACGACAATGCTCCTCGATTGTTATGGACCTATATCAAAGTGCCCTCTAACAGTGATTTGTCATATCATAAGTATTGTTCACAAGGCCTTTCAGCCTTCTAACACTCCCCTTTATGCTTTAAGATGAATAGCTTACTTGCTAGACTTGCCAATACAAGGATATCTTCAGCATATGGTTTACAAGAAACCACCATTGTTTTAAATCACACTGTAAAATACAACAAGTCACACTCGAGCATGCAGATACATTCATCAACACTCAATCGCACTCCTGTAAGAGGGTATGTGCCGAAATATTCTGATCACAGAACACATGAACTGCATGATTTACACGTTCAAATTTTTACAGCAATTTAGATGCATACTCATAGTCTTGGCCTTTCACTAGCAACGAATCTTGCCTTGGAATTTGCATCACCTCCATCAAATCAGGCTGTTTATTTCTTAAGATTGTCTCCAAAAGTCTTCAGACAATCTCGACTCCAAATATGATGCCCAAACCACTGTCCAATGCTTTTACTTGTCCAAAACAATGTTCCAAGCTACAAAAATGCGGTTACTAGATCTGCTAAAATCTGCTCCTCTAATCCTTCAAGAGGGCTCCAAAGGTTCTGAATGCTATTGCAAAAAATTTTCCTCAAAACTGTTGCATACACTGCTACAATACTGTTCTTGATCAGAGACTGTGCTATGAAAAGATATTCCAAAATCATGTAGCTATCACAGCTCTAAAATTCTTGCTACAAGTTTCTACAATCAAATGGAGGTCCCAGCCTCTTTCTGCACTTTTCAGTGGTTTGGTTCTGTTCCAAGTGATCCGAGCCTCAAATACTAGTCAAATAGCCTCCAAAACTGTCGGTCAAGGCAGAAAGAACCTCAGCCTCTTTAATAGGTCAACGTCAACCCAAAACAGAGATAACAGTCAAATTTGGGTCAACTGTCTGTGGTCAAAATCTGTGCTCTAGCCTGCGGGCCATGCTGGTCAACCTGCCCAGAATTCCTTGTTTTGTATGACAATGAATGCAGTCTTCCCAAACATAATTTCTTCAAGTCAGATTGTAGTCAAACTGTTCCAGAAATTCCTCGCTTATGCCACCTATATAACAGATAAGTACTTTATATCCGCAGGTTCATGACAGACATACAGTGATATATGTTCGTAGGATTGTTCGACGGCATGACAACATATAGTGATATATTCGCAGGTTCATGACAGCATACCAGATTCGATGTCACACATTCACCTGCAACTATATCAGCTTGTCGCTGCTGCGTCCAGCATCCAATGCGTCCGCTGACTTGTCGTCGCTGCTCATCAAATCCGCCATGGCAGCCAGTTAAATTATGCTTTGATGAGAAAAAAATCATTATCGTCCACATGCTGAAAATTTCGAGATCTTGGCCACGGATGTGCGGAATTTTCGTAATCAGGCAAAACAATGGCGGTGAATTCCTGTATCATCAACCCGCTTCCGTGAGTTTTTCATCCACAGATGCCACGGGCACAAAAATGATTATTACTGACATGCAATCTCTATTCTCCGAGGTATTCATGCGGGCCTGCTGACAGACGTGGACGGACAAACATCTGTATGAATCGATCAATCATATTCGTGCTTGATGGCAACGAGAGAGGACTCGAGCGTATCTGCCGGGAAATCGAGGTCATTCTGGGTGCCGTTGATCTAGCTCTTTTCTCCACGGTTAGAGTTTCTGTGAAAACCAAAGTTTCTGTGTATTTCCACTTTTCCTCTTCCGCACTCACCGCTTTAAAAACTATTGTTATTTCATAACGAAAGCGTATAACGATGCCTTTCAGAACATCACAGCACGAATTCCCCCACAAAATCATATATCCCGCAATGAGTATATTGTGACTAGAATTTGAACCTCCACGTTGTTGAAGGTGGCCTAGAACTTTACAGTTTGGCACATTACTCTGATCATTACCAGATGTTTCTCCCTATGTCTGATTATCAACTCTTTCTTGAGTTTCAAACGCCAATCCATTCTCTGTAGCAGCTCGATGGATCTGGTTATCAGTTATTGATTTTGGAATGGTGTTTTCTGTAGCGTTGACAAAGGGACATTGGCTCTTTTCAGCATTTATCACGTTTTTCGGAATGCCCAAATGGTTTTCCGTCTTATTGGAATAAGTTCTAAGATCGAAATAGGAAGCCCAAGAGCATGCAAAATTTAACTGGCCACGTCAATTTTCTGAATCGACTGAAGTGTGCTTAATCTGTGCACAGCCTTGGAGAAGCCCTGCCGCTCCAAAAACAAGACAGACTTGCATACGAAAATAACTGGCCACAACGAGTTTACGGATAAGGTTGAGGAGGCTGCAAAGAGGTCTTATAATAACCCACATCTCGCTGTTTACTGCCCTAGATAAGCTGGGTGTTGTCTTCTCCTGGCTCTGATACCATGTTAATTTATGCTTATGTTCTATGCCATTTCAGATTAGGGCACAATACTGAAGAAGATATAACATACTACTAGATTGACAGAAGACAAGCCAAAACAGAGAGAAGAAATGGTGGCGTTGCAGCGATCAGCAGGATGTTTCTACCAGCGAAGTCTCCAATAGGTCATTCAGCCAAGCGTGTCACACATAACCCCAGAACAACCCAAAAAAAGAATATGCAGCTCCAACGCCATCAAGAGAGAGAGAATTCCTCCACAACAATGTGTGTCAAATGAACTCTAAGTCTCTCCAATATATAGGAATATTTGGGGGTGTGTGACACGTCCTTTAAGACATTTAAGTCTATATTTTATTCCAGGCTGACCTAGCACATAAGTGGAATAAATTCAAAGTACAGGTTCTTCTCATCCGATCGAGATGATCTTTAGATCAATCTCACACCTCTCTGAAAGAGGAATCCAATAAAAATATTGCGATCATCATCTGAGCAACACAACTCGGAGTTTGGACCTAGTTGTCCAATTTTAACAACCATGAACCAACTACTTGGAAATCTAACGGCCTATGAAATGAGGCTCCCACAGAAGAAGCCAAGTACGAGGGAAGCAGCCTTTAAAACAGAAAAGAAGAAAGAAGAAGAGGGAGACATATGCTCCTGCTCGGATGAAGAAGAGGCAAATTTTGTCAAGAAATTAGATAGAGGCTCAGGTAAATACAAAGGTAAACTCCCCTTCAAATGCTTTAACTGTGGAAGAGTGGGACACTATGCTGGTAAGTTTCCTCACAAGAAAGTAAGGAATTGAGCTCAAGAGTTAGAGAAAAATAAATCAAAGAACTGGCAGAAAGGAAAGAAGTTCAGCAGAAAATCCTTCTATGCTCAACAAGACAGCAGTACATCTGAAGATTCAGATGAATCCTCAAGTGAAGAAGGAACCTATGAATTCTTATTGATGGCCATAGAAGAACTTGAAGGTCTCCTGCTAGAAGATGAAGAAGAAGAAGGTGAAGTCAACCTTGAGGGGGAGCTAAGAAGTGCTCTAGAAGAGATTGATAGACTCAAATTGAAATGCAGAAAACAAAAGGACATTCTTCTCAAATATGTACGAGAAGAACAGAATTCAGAAGTCCTTAAGCAGCTAAAAATAGAGCTTGAAGAAGCCAAGAAGATAGAGGACATGTTACTTAAGAAAATCAAAGAAAAAACTCAAGAACAAGAAAATTTGGAAGAAGAAGTAGTATGTCTTAGAAAGAAATTAGAAAATGCTCAAAGGAAAGTGGTTATAAACTCTTCCCAAACAACAAGCTCTAGTAATTTGAATGCAATTTTGATTGCTCAAAGATCCCCTATGATAAAGACTGGAATAGGCTATGAAGGAGAATCAAGTAAAGGAAAAAAAAAGGTCGACAGAGAGATTATTTTTGTAAAAGCAAAGAAGAATGATGAAGCAGTTCAAACAATTCCTACAAAAGAAGAAATCTGCAATAAGGAAGACAGAGATCAGAAGAAACCATTAGTGGCAAAGAATGTAATAAATACTAAGACTCCTGAATATGTAAAATTTGGAAACCATCAAAGGAGATTCTTCCCTCCAATGAAGAATGCCACCTGTTATGTCTGCCACAAGCTGGGACACATTGCTGCATATTGTCATGCAAGGAGGAGTAATTCAAACCAGAAAAAGATGCAAACATTGAAGAGACTGCCTCAAGCAAACAAATGGAAGAGACAACCTTACATCAGGTATGCAAATAGCTTCTATGGTTACTGCTTTTATTGTAAGGAATTTGGTCATAAAATCATTGAGTGTAGAAAGTATGGACAAAGATTGATGTTTAACACCTCAAGAAGGTTTATGAATCAAAGAAATTCTATTCATACTCATAATTCTACAAAAATTATGATCAAATGTTGTGTATGAAATCAAGTTGGACATATACCTTCCAAATGTCCTCTAAGAAGATGGATGTCATCACCTCACAAAAGATACAAAACAAAAGGGTGCCTCCAGTGGATAAAGAAGGTGAATAAGTGTGACCTGGCTCTAACTACTCAAGATCTGAAAAGTCAATGGTATTTGGACAGTGGCTGCTCTAAACACATGACAGGAGACAAAAGTAAGTTTATAACTCTTGATGAAAAGAAATCTGGCAATGTTACTTTTGGCAATGATAAGTCAGGAAAGATCAAAGGAAAGGGCTCAGTCAGCATAGACAATGGCAGAGGAAAGGCCCAAGATGTACTATTTGTAGATGGGTTGAAAGAAAATTTACTAAGTGTCAGTCAAATGTGTGACAAAGGTTGCGAAGTTCTATTTAGAGCACAAGACTGTGAAGTCAGATCAAGCACCACAGGTAAGACTCTACTCAAAGGTGTTTGAACAGAAAGCAATGTTTACATTGTGAAAGAGGAAGATGAAGAATGCCATCTTAGCAAACTTGAGGAGTCATGGTTATGACATAGGAGATTGGGACATCTCAGCTTCGATCATATCATTAGACTGAGCAAGAAGAAAGCTATCAGAGATATGCCAGAAATAAAAAGGCCTTCAAATACCATATGCAAATCGTGTCAATTGGGCAAACAGACCCGAACACCCTTTAAATATAAAGATGAGTTATCAAGAAGAAGACCACTCCAGCTTGTGCACATGGACCTGTGTGGACCTACTAGAACTAAGACACCAAGTGGAGAATCCTACTTCATGCTGATACTAGATGATTTCCCCAGAATGACATGGGTTTCTTTTCTCAAGAATAAATCGGAAGCTCTGGAAAAATTCAAAATATTTAAAGCATTAGCAGAAAATCATACATGATGCAAGTTGAAATGCATCAGATCAGACAGAGGAGGTGAATTCACTGATTATGACTTTGCTGACCTATGCAATGAACATGGCATAAAAAAACAATTCACTATTACAGGAACACCTCAGCAGAATGGAGTAGCAGAAAGACAAAACAGATCTGTTCAACAAATTTCCAGAGCCATGATGCAAGAGAATAATGTTGCTCAAACCTTCTGGGCAGAAGTAGTGCACACAACAGTACATATCCTTAATAAAGCTCACTTAAGGCCAAGCAGTGACAAGAATCCCTACGAACTATGGCATGGAAAGCCAACTTCAATCAAACATTTCAGAATCTTTGGTAGCAAGTGTTACATAAAGAATAATGATGAAAATCTTGGAAAATTTGATGCAAGAGCAGATGAAGGAATATTTCTAGGATATGCATCCAAAAGCAAAGGGTACAGGTGCTACAACAAGACTCCTCAGAAAATATTAGAAAGCATTGATGTAAGATTTGATGAAGAACTTCAAAACAATACAATAGATACTGACTAATGTAGTCCATCAGATAACCATGAAGAAGAAGACCAGAATGATGATGAAACAAGCAAGACTACAGAAAATGAAGTGCTAAGCTCGAAAGCTCCCTCAAGATACACTCAGAAGAATCATCCCGAAGATCAAATCATAGGAGATAAGAAAGCAGGGGTCCAGAAAAGAAGGCAGCTAACAGAACAAACTGAAGTATACATAGCCATGCTGTCACAAATAGAGCCAAAGAAATTTGAAGAAGCCAGCAAGGAAAAGTCTTGGGTAAAAGCAATGAATGAAGAACTAGACCAAATTGAAAAGAACAATACCTGGGAACTAGTTCCAAGACCAATTGAGAAAAATATCATTGGTTCAAAATGGGTATTCAAAAACAAAATGAATGAGCAAGGAGAAGTAATTAGGAATAAATCCAGGCTGGTCTGCAAAGGATACTCACAAATTGAAGGACTTGATTAAGATGAAACATTTTCCCCTGTAGCCAGAATGGAAGCTATCAGAATGTTCCTGGCATTTGCATGCTACCAAGACTTCAAGGTATATAAAATGGATGTAAAATCTGCTTTTCTTAATGGAGATCTAGAAGAAGAAGTCTACATGGAACAACCAGAAGGCTTCTCATTGACAGACAAAGAATACTATGTGTGCAGACTGAAGAAGGCTCTATATGGACTGAAACAGGCTCCTCATGCTTGGTACTCAAGACTAGATAAATATTTGCAAAAACACGGCTTTAAGAGAGGTGGAGTAGACAACAATCTGTACATAAAAGCCCATGAAAATGAACTCCCGATTTTTGTTGTATATGTTGATGACATTATGTTTGGAAGCAACAGAGATGAACTAGAAAAAGGATTTGCAGAAGAGATGAAATTAGAGTTTGAAATGTCCATGATTGGAGAGCTCAGTTTCTACTTAGGACTTCAAATTCAGCAAAAGAACACATGCACATTCATCTCACAAGAAAAGTACTTAAAAGAAATGTTGAAAAAGTTCAAAATGGGGGACTGCAAACCTATGTCAACTCCCATGATCATGGGATGCAAGCTGTGTGCTGATGATGGGTCTGCTGATATAGATCAAAAACTCTACAGATCTATGATAGGAAGTGTTTGGTCAATTTACTGTGTCCTAAATTGCTGCATTTAATTTGTCAATCCGGGATTCGTAAGCTGATGAAGTGCGGCGCACTATATGTGCAAGATAACCTATTTCTTAACTTTTTGTCGTTTTTGGTTTTCTAAGATGAAATGGAAATTCTAAAATGAAAACAAGTATGGTTATGTTTGTTCAAGGAAATGAAAATCTGTGCAGAAATGAAAAGATCTTGCTAATCTAATGAATCAAAAGCTTAATTAGACAAGTGAGCATGAGCAAACTATTCTTCTTCTTTGTCTAAACACAAAATAAATTATCTTTGAAAAATCTAAAAATTGCAATAAAATAAATTTAAATCAATTTACATCAACTTGTCTTCGATCCCTCATCAGTAAGTCAGCTAAGATTTTGAGTAACCATAAACAACTTGATGGCGATATCTAATTTACTCAGAAAGTAAACTAATATCAAACCATACATTCATAATTCAATCCCTCACCATCAGTCCAGTTGTGGCTTTCGGAGGCAACTGAAGATGCTATGAGCAGCTTAATATATCTAAATTTGCAGAGAAGAAACTAATACTAAACTACACATTTCATAATGCAGTCCCTCACCATCAGTCCAGCTGTGGCTTTCGGAGGCAACTGAAGATGCTATGAGCAGCTTAATATATCTAAATTTGCAGAAAAGAAACTAATACTAAACTACACATTTCATAATACAATCCCCCACCATCAGTCCAGCTGTGGCTTTCGGAGGCAACTGAAGATGTTATGAGCAGTTTAATATATCTAAATTTAACTACTGAAGCAAATGAGAAAAAATGAATTAAACAAAGCAGTACTGAAATTAAACAGAAACTAAGAAAAACAAATTAGCAACAGAACAATGTTAATCCCATGTCATTAGTCAAAAATCTATGAAAATATAAGGTACTATATAATACTAACAGCTCTTGATCGTGTTAGCAACATAAAGCACAAAGACATGGTGAAATGGGAAGCAAATGATTATAGCAGAAATAGAGCATATACCACAAAAGGCAGTGTATAAACATGTAGATGGATTGGCATGTATTTCAGAAATAAAACAAAAAACTATACACTAATACAAAAATTCGTGTGTGGCCTCCACACAGCCTTATGCATCTTCAAGTACGAATTATGTTGGAAAACAGTCTTCTTATATTAATATGCAGTCATAACAGTAAGGTGGTATTACGGCACAAAGGCAGCGTAATTACAGAGCAGACTAATAAAAGATAACAGAGACTAATCGAGACTAACTCTATATGCATATGCAAACGCGTTATATATAACAAAAGAAACATAACTAATTCCTAAAGTTTATGCTGGTGGAGAACACGTAGACCATTATGTCCACGGATCTAGGATCATGGTCGTATTGCAAAGTAAATCTATGAGGAGTGGATGTTTGAATTCGGCTATGGAGCCATGTACAGATATCGACTTGTCCTCCGCAACTCAGAAACGGCCATATGAACCTTTACGTGGCACGAACAGAGTCCTATCACCATGGAACTTCTACGGTTGACTTCCATTTGGACGCCTTTGACCGCAGCTTCTTTAGATGAGTTTGCTCGAGCCAACAGGACACGAACCATGTCCACATCATTCCTGACTTGCCCATGTGGCTCGTTTTTTCTGTGGAATCTTCAGCAACATAGAGTTTCAGTTTCCACAAAATAGCTGCGGAAAGTTGCAGCAGCTGCGGAAAGTGGCTAGATTCCGCAGCTGAATGAACAAAATCTAAATCAAAGAGCAAACACAAAAATATAATTAAAAACCATGTTAGATGCTCTTTTGCACATGATATTGACACCTTGGGAGGTTCAGGTGAGTGAAAAGGTATAGAAAAGTGTATGGAAAAGATGCAGATTTGAGACTCAACATACCCCCACTGTGAAGGTGTTGCATGTCCTCATGCAACCAAAATTTTGATAATCTTTCTTCAGTTCATATGCCTTGACACTTGAGCCGACACATCTAATCCTCTCACTCCTCTTCCCCCCATTGCTGGCAACATTACAGGTTACTTCATAGAAGCACCTAAATTTGATATTAACCGGTGCTCTGCTCAACTTCTGGCATTTCCTTTTCAATTTCTTGTTCTTCTTCTGCCATATTCCCAGATGTAACATGG
Organism: Pinus albicaulis; assembly: GCA_034641835.2. Classification (NCBI taxonomy): domain Eukaryota; kingdom Viridiplantae; phylum Streptophyta; class Pinopsida; order Pinales; family Pinaceae; genus Pinus; species Pinus albicaulis. Next base: position 1,521,120,453 of record CM076582.1, on the reverse strand, counting down.
TATTATCATGGATGATTTTGTCCAATTTACCTTGTTCTTTCAATGTCTTATTTTTCATTTTTGATGTGCCTGTTTAAAGCTCTACCTCAAAGATTTTCTGTTTTAGTGATTGGACTAAATCATCTTTAATGTTTGTATGAGGTGAATGAATGATCTTGGGACTTGTATGCCTTTTCCAAAGATTCTATATAGTCATATACTTCCTGCTGCTTGGGGTCTATTTCAAGTATCATTTTTATTGGGATGTCCCCAAAATGCCGTGAAGGAGAGTTATCTTCAAAATCTGGCTGAGAAGGGTTCACATCAATATCTTGCTAAGAATGGGATGGAGTATGTTCAATGTCTGATTGGGAATGAAATGAACCAGGTTCACTAACTAACTGAGATGGACTATGGTCAGCTGGGGACTATTCAGATGTTTCCTCTCCCAAGTCAATGAAATGAGGACCCTTCATTTGCGTTTTCCTTAATTTCCCCTTAAGTCTGCTGCTTCTTCTCACACGTTGTGGTGCACTATCCTTTTGTTTTTGTTTTCCTTTCTCTGTCTTCTTGGCTATAGAGGACTGTTTTTGAAGATAAACTAATCTTTCAAATAACACTTGGTGATCTTCTTCTTCAGAAGAAGGGTTTTTATGTATAGCCTCAATAGTTTTTCTCTCTTTTGGTGTTATTGGCTTCTTACCCTTGATTTCTTTCTTCTTCCTCTTTGATAGTCTCTCTTCCCTATCAGTTCTTTCAATTGAGGTAGTAGGAGAATTTTTAATTTCATCAATTGTCCTTTTTCTCCTACTTCTTCTTGCTGTGCTACCTTCAGGAATTTCCTGAGTAGGAGTAATTTGGGTTTCATCCTTTATTCTTTTTCTTCTACTCCTTCTTGTCATACTACCTTCAGGAATTTCCTGAGGTTCCTCAAAGAAATTTCTAACCAGAAATTGCTCCCATGTGTCTTTCTTCTCCTTTAACTCCTTTTCAATCTCAAAATTTTTACAAGGTCAGGATATAGATGGGGTTCTACATCTCCTAAATGTTTCTATAGCTGCCACGACATTTTCTTCAAACTATTGAATAGAAAATATGGGAGATTGAGAGTTTGATTATCTTAGAAATTCATCGCAACCCGTATGGTACATATACATGGACCCAAAACGTCTTTCACATGTAATGAATCTCTACAACAACTAGATACAAAGTAGACCATTCCCTTCTTCTGCTAATGCATGCAATAGAATTCTCTTTTTAAAAACAAATATATCCAGATCTTGGTTTCGTAAAATTTTCTCCATGCTTCATCGATGCTTTTATTCTTAACCAACGTCATTCGAAGAAGCAAATATATCGTTGCTATAGATGCTTCATTGACTGCAAACTTAAGGTCTCCAATATCTGCTTCCAAGCCATCAAACGACCTTGCGAATGCCTTTGTGACTTCTTTATGATAACCTCTGAATTTCTAGATAAACCGCAGCCAATTTGCTTTCTTCAATATATCCCTTACTTGAGGATATCCCTCCATAAACTTAGGTCCTTCCGGTTCTGCTCTTAGCAATTTTCCCATTCTTCTTTTTTGCTCTTCACAAATTTGCCTGCGTGAGGGTTTAATGGAAATAGAACGGTTGAATGCACAGAGATGAGCACAATGACTGTGGGTAAATGTCAGAGAGTGGGTATACAGATTATAACGTAATAGAGAGCGAAATGGAGTGAATGATAGAGAGGGAGAGTTTGAGGTACTGTAAGAGTCCGTGGTCAAATCAAATACGTCTCATTATCTCCGGTAGGATATTGGAACATGAGTGAAAATCGGGGGTTTTAATGATGGAACCGTTTGAGAATGAATGCGAGACGATAATATGGAGATCGTGAAAGGTTACGGAATTGTCAATATAATCATTGCACATAATGGATAGAGCTCATGGTTCAGGACTATATAAAAATGTGTTTTTCAATGCTATTTGAAATAAATTTTATTCATACCTTTGGAATATTTGCCTTTTCCCCTGGTCTTCAACTAATTGCTCTTCATTTGTGTCTTGAATGCTCCAGGTCTTCATTTTTTATCCTCTCACTTGCATTTTATTTCATGATTATGGAAATAACATTTGGCTGTACATTCTTTTGAAAGCAGAGTTGTAGCCGTGCATCCGGCTTCCGTCGGGAATCGGAGTCAATTATAGTGTCGTATGCTCATCACCAAGGGAAACTGACACAGCTATTATTTGGATGGATGGAGATGAACATATGACAATGACCGTATGGAAATGGTCAGAAAAGATTTTTATTGGATGAAATGGAATGAAAACAGATAAAGCTGAAATGAATGGAGTGAAATGAAGTGAAATGAATGAAACATGGGATGGAATGGAGGGTGGTCACAAGACTTTGTGAACAAAGTAGAGAGATTTTTTTTTTTAAAACATAGAGTGTCAGTGTTGCCGATTTTCAATTTATATTTTCTCAGATAAGACCGCCCACTGCTGATTTGCTGTGCTGAAAAGAATTTTTTTTAATTTTTTAATTTTTACTTTTTTAATTTTTTATTTATTTTTGCTTTTAAACCAAACAAAAGCTAGGGTCGGTGGAGAAGAATTCTTCTGTACTCAGCCCATCGGGGAATTTTCAGCATTTTGAAAATCATCTTTGAGAAAGTGCTTAAGAGGTACCTTTAATCTGTGGCCATTCACAATAAGAGGAGTTTGAGATTCATCAATGGTCTTGATTTTTACCGCTCCATTGCTAAAGATCTTGTCAATCTCATATGGCCCAAGCCAATGAGTCTAAAATTTTCCTTTAAAATCTTTAAACTTGGAATCAAATAGCAATGCCCTAATCTCCCTGAAACTTCTTCTTCGTACTTGTTGTTATTTAGTTTGATATTGAATGATTATCTGCACTGTTTGTCTGATCTCATCTAGCTCATTCAACTGCTCCATTCTATGCTTTTGGGCTTCTGATAAGTCCATCCCCAACTGAACTAATATCTTGAAGGTCTTGACTTGGAACTCAATGGGGAGCAAGACTTCTTTCCCATAAACAAGTTCATAGGGAGAATGTCCTGTTGTATTTCACCATGTAGTTCTGTAGGCCCATAAGGCTTCAGGAAGCCTTTCTACCCAATCTCTTCTATGTAGATGAACAATTTTGGTGATGATACTTTCAAAAAATTTATTTGTGGACTCCACTTGACCATTTGTTTGCGGATGGTAAGGAGTAGATCTTTTGTGCTTGATTTTGTATTCTTCCATCAACTTCTCCACCAAATTGGATGTGAATTGGCTCCCCTGATCTGTCACAATTTCTCTTGGAACACCAAAGCGAGTAAAAACATCCTCATAAAGAAAATGAACAACTGAATTTTCAGTAGCAGATACTAATGCTTTAGCTTCTACCCATTTAGTAACATAATCAGTACAAACCAATATATACTTATTTTTCTTAGATGGTGGATTAATAGGTCCAATGAAATCTAAAGCCCATTTTTCAAAGGGTTCAATGAGTACCTGTGGTTGCAATGGCATTTCAATTGAAAGGGTAGGTTTCCCTACTCTTTGGCAGCTGTCACACCTTTTGACATATTGTTTTGCATCTTTGAAAAGAGAAGGCCAATAATATCCTAAAGAGAGGATTTTATAGGCCGTCCTTTTGTCTGCAAAGTGTCCGCCGCATGGTTCATCATGACATGCCTTAAGAATATCAGGCATTTCATCTTCCCTAACACATCTTCTGATCACAAGATCTAGCCCTGTTTTAAACAATTCGTTAGAAATCCATGAATATTTTGAACTCTCCTGAATAATTTTTCGTTTTTCACTTGGAAATAAATGTGAAGGTAGTTTCCCTGTAACCAAATAGTTAGCAATATCTGCATACCAAGGGGTCTTAATAGTTACTGCAAACAAGTATTCATCGGGAAACTTATCTTCTACAGGAGAATCTTCTTTAGTATTCTGAATCCTAGACAAGAAATCAGCTACTGTATTCTGTTTTCCTGGTCTATCCAACACAGTAATATTGAATTCTTGCAAAAGTAAAAGCCATCTTGTCACTCTGCCATTAGTAACAGGTTCGTTCATTAAATATCTAATTGCAGAATGGTCAGTATGAATAAAAATTTCATAGCCTGTTATGTAATGTATAAATTTATTAATTGCATGAACAACAACTAAAAACTCTTTTTCAGTCACAGTATAGTTCAACTCTGTGGGAGGCAAATTTTTATTGGTATAATAAATGGCATAAGGAACTAAATCTTTTTTACCCAACACAGCTCCTAGAGCTGTATCTGAAGCATCCGTAGAAATATGGAAAGGGAGTTTCCAATTTGGTCCTCTCAAGATAGGTGCTTCAGATATTCTTGTTTTCAAAGTTTCAAAAGCTGATTGACAATCAGGATCCCATTTTAATTCACAATCTTTTGTAAGCAATTTGAAGAGTGGAGATGCTATTTTAGTGAAGTTTTCTATAAATCTTCTATAGTAACCAGTAAATCCTAGAAAACTTCTAACATCTCTTTGACAATTTGGAATAGGCAACTTGGAGATGACTTCAACTTTTGATCTATCAACCTTAATCCCATCTCCTGAAATATGATGTCCTAAAACAATCCCTTCGGTAAACATCATAAAGCATTTTTCATGACTTAATGAAAGGTTTGTTTCTTTACATCTTATAAGAAATTTTTCCAAATTTTCTAATGCCTCTTCAAATGAATTACCATAAACTGTAAAATCATCCATATAAACCTCTACACAATCATGGATTAGATCAGAAAAAATTCCTAGTACTGCTCTTTGGAATGTTGCAGGTGCATTACATAACCCAAAAGGAAGCACTTGGTAGGCAAAAGTTCGCCATGGACAAGTAAATGTGGTCTTATCTTGATCTTCAGGTGCTACCTGAATTTGATTATAGCCACTAAAACCATCCAAAAATGAAAAGTACTTTTTACCTGCTAATGTGTCTAATACCTGATCGATAAAAGGCAAAGGAAAGTGATCCTTCAAAGTTGCTTTGTTCAATTCCATGTAATCAATGCATACCCTCAATTTACCATTCTTTTTAGGTACTATAACCAAAGGAGAAACCCATCGGCTATCTGAAATTGGATAAATGAAGTTTACATTGAGTAGTTTTTGGAGCTCTTCTTTCACTATCTCCCTAAGATTTGGATTCATTCTTCTTTGAGGTTGTCTGATTGGTCTACTGTTTTCCTCAATATAGATATGATGGATACAAGTCTTAGGATCAATACCTTTCATGTCAGTATACTCCCATGCAAATGCAGTAGAATGTTTTTGCAAGATTTTGGTTAGTTCTTCTTGTTGTGATTCTTCCAAGTGTTTGTTGATATTCAGTGTTTTTCCTGGAAAAATATCAATAGTAGAACTACCAAACTCTTCCATAGAGTAAAGAGACATTTGTCTTGATGATAAATATTCTATGTCAGATTCCAACTGAAATTGTGTGGGGTCATATTCTGAAGATGTCTCAAAATTTTCTGATGTGTTCAGAATTTGACTATCCTCACTGATTTCAGAAATGGTAAAGACGGGTTGTATAGTGTCCTCATCATCAACCCATTCATTGTCTCCTACTTCTGTGATTGCTTTTGCTGGAGGATACAAATTGAATTTCTTTGTCGAATTACCATTAGAAATGTACATGTCCCCAGATCTACAACTAACAAAAGCATCAGCTGTGGCTAGCCAAGGTCTTCCTAAGATAAGTGGGTGCCATCCTAGATTACTCTTGGGAGTCAAAATCATAAAATGTACTGGATATTCCCAAGAATCTAAGGAGACTGAAATATCTTCTAATACACCATCTGGTTTAATAATTGATCGACCTGCAAGTTGCAGTAAAGTAGGTGTAAAAAGAAGGTTAGGAATTTTTAGCTGGTCCATAGTTTGTCTACTCATAATTTTGATAGCAGCCCCTAAGTCAATCAATGTGTTTGGATTTCTATCCCATTTATATGTGTCTTGACAATTGGACTTCTTGGATCTACATACTTATGCATGGTAATTTTTCCCATCATAATATCTGCAATCTTTCCTACCAGGTGGATTCTTCTTGTGTCTTTTAGTTTCCTTCCTAGTCTTTTGAAACTCAACTCCTTTATGGTTTTTGCTAGAATAGGAATCTCTCGAATGGCTTGTAGCAAGGGAATATTGATACAAACATTCTTCAATTCATCTAGAAAGTCATAGTTAGGCAACAAAATTTGTTTTTCCACCCCCTTGTCAATTTGTAGTCTTTCAGGAAAAGGAGGTGTAGATGAAGATGCAGGTTGCTCAACTATAGGAGTTGTGGGTGTTGAATTTTATTTTTCTTTTTGAATGCTTGAATTTTGAAGAGATTCTTCCTCAGAACCCTTATTGACTTGAAGAGAATCCTCCTTAAAGGTATCTTGCTCTTGAATATCTATAGAAGGTTTTTCTAAAACTCTACCAGATCTGAGTTGTACATCGTTGAGAGGAACAATCATATAGGTAGGAAATTGTTGTCCTTCTACCATGTAAGTATTCTAAGGATTCTTATTATTAGGATTTGGCAATGGCTGAGCTGGAAGTTGACTTGTCTTTTGTTGGTATGGGAGCATGAGTTGAGGATTTGGATTTTTTTGAGAAGGTTGTTGTTGTGGAAATGGCAATGAAAGTTGTGGATTTGGGTTTGGAAGTTGTGGAGCTTGTTTATTTTGAAAAGATGGAGGATATTGATAAAATTGAGTAAATCTCCCATAAGGATTTTGCATCCCTTGTACCCATGGCTGATATGAATTTTGATGTTGAGGCCAAGGTTGTTGCCAAGGATTCCAATTTGGTGGGGTTTGAAAGTTCATAGGGTTGTTAAACCCTTGAGTTTGTTGTCCTTGCCAAGGTCTTCTTGCAACAAAACAAAGAGATTCTACTGAATTTGGGTCTTCTTGAAAAACAGCTTTGAGTCCAGGAATTGAAGGACAATCCTTGATCTCACGATTCTCTGAGAAAATCATACATGTTTCTACAACTTTTGCATCCAAGGGACATTCCCTCAAAGCATGTTTCTTCCTACATTTTGGACAAAAGATGGCTAAAGCATCTGTTTCTGCTTTCTGCTTGTTTTGGATTTTAAGGGTGTCTAGTTGTTCACTAAGGCTCCCTAAGATATCAGTTTTGAACTCATCAAGCATATTACCAATCTCTGCCCTACTTACTGATCCAGTTGCAGATTTGTTAGCCCTAATAAGAGAAGGATCCCTAGGCCCTTTTGCTGTTTTAGATTTTCCTCTTGAGAGATGGACACATAGTTCTGTTATATCACGAAGTGGGAGTTGAGAAATTTCTCCTTTCCCCATCATGTTTAAAATATCTATCCATTCATCTCTAATGGCTTTTAATATGAGGGCTTTCAAGGTTTCATCATCTAAGTTGCTCATCTTTGCTCTTTTCAAGTTATATTGAAATCTTTCAAGTAAGTCTTCCAAATTTTCATCTTCTTTTTGCATCATTTTGAATACCTCATCCTTGTGATTGGTGGACATACAATAGTCCAAGTATCTATCCAAAAATGTTTGTTTCATATCATTCCAAGTCCTAATAGATTGAGTGGCTAATCCCATGAACCATTTCAAAGCAGATTCCTTCAAAGTGTTGAATCTCTAATTAAACTGAGAGGGGGGGGGGGGGTGAATCAGTTTAATACATTCCTGATCTTTTAAAATTTTCAATAAACTTATTTACACCTTCATTTCAAACTCTAATTAATGTGAGAGTAATCTTAGAATGTAATATGAAAGTATTAGTTTAATAGAGCAGTAGACTTAATTTGAGAGCAGCAGGTATTAAGAAAATGATACATATCAGATCAATACATAAATATCATGCACAGAGACACCAGATATAAGTGGAAACCCATAAAGGGAGAAAATCACATCTTATTATTGTTGTGATGCAAAGGCAAGCTCCAACTCCCTCTCACCACTGTTTTTCTGCAGGCACCAACCTACAGGAGGCTCCTACCTCAATTATGCAAGCTACAACTTGCAAGGAAGCACCAACTCCCTTCAGTTTTCTGCAGGCACCAACCTACAGGAGGCTCCAACCTCAGTCAGCTACAACTTACGACTATCAAGCTGCAACTTGATAGGGAAGCTCCAACTTCCTCAATTTATCAAACTGAAAGTTTGTTGATTTACCTCAGATATCAGCTCTGTTCTGTAGCTTCTCCTTCTATTCTGCTTTTCTTAATCTTCTCTGTCTTACTCTTCTATATTCTGCCTTATCTCGATTTACTCTCTCTTCATTTAAAAAAAAAAACTCCCTCTGCATATCAAGATGATATTATTTATATATTTCCTCACATGACTGTTTGTATTCTGCTTGGAATTCAAAATGGAAAGTCATGTCTCTTTGCCTTCGGCCTTCTCACTCCTTTTATCAACTTACTCAGAAATTATAACTGTAGGTGTCAATTTTAACATTACAGTGGGAGTTTGTTTTCTCTCGGAGACTTGCCAATGCATCACAAACAATAAAAATTTAAATAAAACATTTACATTCAAATTTAAATGAGAACTCCAGCTCAACTCATTTAGTCTTTTGAATTGGTACGCATTTGTCTTTTCTTTGGCTGTCTTTGTCTTTTCTGTGACTATGTTTTATCTTCTTTCGGATCTGTTTGCTCTTCTGTCCTCTGCTGTGGTGTAACTGCTGCATATGTGTAACTGTGCCTTTTATATCTACTGACTGTAAATCTGGAGGAATTCCAATCCCTTTTATGCCATTAGTGTCTTGTTGATGTGGCAGGTTCCGCAGGCCGGAACATACATATATCACAAGCGTTAATAATCGCCCTCCCATAAAGCTAAGGTCCGTGGGTCTAGAGACCACGCGGCTTATCACAACCGTGTTATATATATAACTCAATAACCATTATATATCATATGTGTTATGCCCCCGGATCATATTCAAACGTTATTCAACATATATAATATATACAATTTATTTGCAAATAACCCGACGTCCATAAGGATTGGCTGCCAATACGATTAGACTTGGAACTCAAGTTGTATATGAGTCGTAGTTTATATACCAATCGGGTCTGAATTTCCAATCGCAATCACAACTCTTATATTCTCCGATGCGATTGACCATTGCTGATGCGATTAGAACCTGGAGCTGAAATCTTTGTTAATCATAATTTATAAGTCCATCGGGTCCGCCATTTCAATCACAGCGTTTTACAAAAGACATGCGATTGGGAACTCGGATGCGATTAGCATCTATCAACTCCTGCTTATAACACGATCGGGTCTGCCATTTCAATCGCAATCGCAACTTTCTGTTGCGATGTTCCTTTGCCCTTGCGATCTTCGATTGCGATTGGGGAGGGGTCCCACCTTATCAAACTTTGTTTTGTGTGCTCCATAGTATAACAGACATATATGTATACTTTGCCAAAGGGTTAAGCGATTCCCGGAATATGGTTTATATGTTATATGTAACGCCCATCGGGTAATGATTCTCGGAATTATACATACGACTGTATCTGCCGGCTTGGGCGATTCTCGAAATTTTATATCTGTCCTCCGGGTTGGGCGATTCTCGGAATTATACATACGACTGTATCTGCCGGCTTGGGCGATTCTCGGAATTTTATATCTGTCCTCCGGGTTGGGCGATTCTCGGAATTATAACAGCTCTCTGCCTCTGTCTCTGCCTCTGCTCCGCCGGTTGGAGAGTGCGATTCCTGGAATTTTGTAACTCTCTCTGCCTCTGTTTCTGCCTCTGCTCCGCCGATTAGAGAGTGCGATTCCCAGAATTTTGTAACTGCTCTCTGCCTCTGTCTCTGCTTCTGTCACTCTGCCTTTGTCTCTATCTTCCGATAACTTCTTCACTGTGCTTCTATGACTGTTACATTTTGACTTTCTTCTTGCTGCCTCTATTGCTTTCGCTGTGCCTCTTTTGCCTGAGTGCTGCCTCCTTTGCCATCAATGACAATATTTCCAACAGTCTCCCCCTTTGGCATTGATGGCAATCCACTTTCTTTGTTTGCTTTCTCTTTCTCTTGTTGCTTGCTCTTCCTGTTTGCTATTTGTTCTTCCTCCCCCTTTGACATCAATGGCAAAGGATGACTCCTCATCCCTCCGTATGGGTTCTGTCGTTGTATTTCCTTTCTCTGAGTTACGTTTAGGTCCTCTTCTGCCGAAATTGGACTATGATGTGTTTCATTTGTAGTGCCTGTAATATGTGCTAGATTGCAGACAGAGATGATGCATTTTACGATTGAAAGGTTCTTGTTGCTTCTGAATGCTGATAATATTGATAATGCTGATCCTATGGACTTGTTTTATGCTTATCTTGCTGGCTTTTCTCCCCCTGGAATGATATCTTCATTTTGTTCTCCCCCTGAGACTGTACTTTCTCTTCATATTAGAGAATAGTATCTACAAATACTACCCCTAGTTTGTCTCTCAAGTATTCGAATGGTTCTCTGGCAAGTGGTTTGGTAAATATATCTGCTATCTGTTCTTTCGTTGATACATAGTCCAGTTTAACTATCTTCTGAGCCACTTGTTCTCGGAGAAAATGATGCTTGATTGGTATATGTTTAGTTTTTGAATGAAGCACAGGATTTTTAGATATACTTATAGCACTTGTATTATCACATTTGATTGAGATAGGTTCATTAATTCTTACCTTCATGTCTTGAAGTGTCTGCTTCATCCACATGACTTGTGTGCAACATGCTGCTGCTGCTATATATTCTGCTTCAGCTGTAGACAGAGAGATGGATGTTTGTTTCTTGCTTAGCCATGCCACGAGACTTTCTCCTAGATAGAATGCACCTCCACTTGTACTCTTCCTATCATCCACACAGCTGGCCCAATCTGCATCTGTGTATGTTGTCAAGGTGAAGCTTTTGCCTTTAGGATACCAAAGCCCATATTGTGTAGTTCCTTGTAGATATCTGAGTATTCTTTTTACTGCCAGAAGATGGTTTTGTTTAGGTGTTGCTTGATATCTTGCCACTAGTCCTACTGCTAGCATGATGTCTGGTCTTGAAGATGTCAAGTACAGCATGCTTCCTATCATGGATCTGTAGAGTTTTTGATCTACATCTACAGACCTATCATCAGCACACAGCTTGCATCCCATGATCATGGGGGTTGTCATTGGTTTGCAGTCCTCCATTTTGAATTTTTTCAGCATTTCTTTTACGTATTTTTCTTGAGAAATGAATGTGCCTGTGTTCTTTTGCTGAATTTGCAGTCCCAAGTAGAAACTGAGTTCTCCAATCATAGACATTTCAAATTATGTTTTCATCTCATCAGCAAACCCTTTTGCTAGTTCATCTTTGTTGCTTCCAAACATAATGTCATCAACATATACAACAACAATTAGGAGTTCATTTTCATGCGCTTTTATGTATAGATTGTTGTCTACTCCACCTCTCTTAAAACCCTTTTTTTGCAAATATTTGTCCAGTCTTGAGTACCAAGCACGAGGAGCCTGTTTCAATCCATATAGGGCCTTCTTCAGTCTGCACACATAGTCTTCTTTGTCTGTCAATGAGAAGCGTTCTGGTTGTTCCATGTACACTTCTTCTTCTAGATCTCCATTAAGAAAAGCAGACTTTACATCCATTTGATATACCTTGAAGTCTTGATAGCATGCAAATGCCAGAAACATTCTAATAGCTTCCATTCTAGCTACAGGGGCAAATGTTTCATCATAATCAAGTCCTTCTATTTGTGAGTATCCTTTGCGGACCAGCCTTGCTTTATTCCTGATTACTTGTCCTTGCTCATTCATTTTGTTTTTGAATACCCATTTTGAACCAATGATATTTTTCTCAATAGGTCTAGGAACTAGTTCCCAGGTATTGTTCTTCTCAATTTGGTCCAATTCTTCATTCATTGCTTCTATCCAATACTTGTCCTTGTTGGCTTCTTCAAATTTCTTTGGCTCTATTTGTGATAACATGGCTATGTATACTTCTTCTGTTTGTTCTGTTAGCTGCCTTCTTGTTTGGACTCCTGCTTTCTTGTCTCCTATGATCTGATCTTCAGGATGATTCTTCTGAGTGTATCTTGAGGGGGTTTTTGAGCTCAACTCTGCATTATCTATTGTCTTGCTTGTTTCATCATCATCCTTGTCTTCCTCTTCATGGTTGTCTGATGGACTGCAGCAGTCTGTATTTCTTGTATTGTTTGGAAGTTATTCATCAAATCTCACATCAATACTTTCAACTATCTTCCGAAGGATCTTGTTGTAGCACCTGTACCCTTTTCTTTTGGAAGCATATCCTAGAAAAATCCCTTCATCTGCTCTTGCATCAAATTTCCCAAGGTTTTCATCATTATTCTTTATGTAGCACTTGCTACCAAAGACTCTGAAATGTTTTATTGAAGCTGGCTTTCCATGCCATAGTTCATATGGAGTTTTGTCACTGCTTGGCCTTAAGTGAGCTTTATTAAGGATATGTACTGCTGTGTGTACTGCTTCTGCCCAGAAGGTTTGAGCAATATTATTCTCTTGCATCATAGCTCTGGCTATTTGTTGTACGGACCTGTTTTGTCTCTCTGCTACTCCATTCTGCTGAGGTGTCCCTGCAATAGTAAATTGTTGCTTTATTCCATGTTCATTACATAGGTCTGCAAAGTCATAATCTGTGAATTCTCCTCCTATGTCTGATCTGATACATTTCAGCTTGCATCCAGTTTGATTTTCTGCTAATGCTCTGAATATCTTAAATTTTTCCAATGCTTCTGATTTATTTTTGAGAAAGGCAACCCATGTCATTCTGGAGAAGTCATCTATTATCAGCATGAAATAAGATTCTCCACTTGGTGTTCTAGTTCTAGCAAGTCCACACAGGTCCATGTGCACAAGATGGAGTGGTCTTCTTGTTGACAACTCCTCTTTAGATTTAAAGGATGTGCGAGTCTGTTTCCCCAATTGACAAGATTTGCATATAGTACTTGAAGGCCTTTTTATTTCTGGCATGTCTTTGACAACTTTCTTCTTGCTCAATTTGATGATATGGTCAAAGCTGAGATGTCCCAATCTCCTATGCCACAACCATGACTCCTCAAGTTTGCTAAGATGGTAGGCTTCATCTTCCTCTTTCACTATGTATACATTGTTCTCTGTTCGAACACCTTTGAGCAGAGTCTTTCCTGTTGCGCTTGACCTGACTACACAATCTTGTGCTCTAAAAAGAACTTCACAGCCTTTGTCACACTTCTGACTGACACTCAGTAAATTTGCTTTCAGTCCATCCACAAATAGTACTCTTGGGCTTTTCCTCTACCATTGTCTATGCTGACTGAGCCTTTTCCCTTGATCTTTCCTGATTTATCATTACCAAAAATAACATTGCCAGATTTATTTTCATCAAGAGTTATAAACTTGCTTCTGTCTCCAGTCATGTGTTTGGAGCAGCCACTGTCCAAGTACCACTGGCTTTTCAGATCTTGAGCAGTTAGAGCCAGGTCACAATTATTCACCTTCTTTATCCACTGGAGGCCCCCTTTTGAACATTTGATTATAGTTTTTGTAGAATTGTGAGCATGAACAAAATTTCTTTGACTCATAAACCTCCTTGAGGTATTGAACATCGGTCTTTGTCTATACTTTCTACATTCAATAATTTTATGGCCAAATTCCTTACAATAAAAACAATAACCATAGAAATTATTTGCATACCTGATGTAAGGTTGTTTTCTCCATTTTTTTGTTTGAGATAGCCTCTTCACTGTTTGCATCTTTTGCAGGTCTGAATTACTCTTCCTTGCATAAAAATATGCAGCAATGTGTCCTAGCTTGTGGCAGACATAGCAGGTGGCATTCTTCATAGGAGGGAAGAATTTCCTCTGATGACTTCCAAATTTGATATACTTAGGGGCATATGATTCTTTTTCTGCCATCTTAGTATTCATTATATTCTTTGTTACTAGAGTTTTCTTCTGCTCTCTGTCTCTCTTATTGCAGATATCTTCTTTTGCAGGAATTATTTGAGCTACTTCCTCATCCTTCTTTGCTTTTACAAAAGTAATCTCTCTGTCAACCTTTTCTTTTCCTTTACTTGATTCTCCTTCGTAGCCTATTCCAGTCTTTGTCATAGGGGATCTTTGAGCAACCAAAATTTCATTCAACTTAATAGAGCTTGTTGTTTGAGAAGGGTATATAGAAACTTTCTGTTGAGCATTTTCTAATTTCTTTCTCGGACACAGAATTTCTTCTTCCAGCTTCTCTTGTTCTCGAGATTTATCTTTGATTTGCTGAAGTAACATATCTTCTATCTTCTTGGCTTCTTCAAGCTTTACCTTCAGCTGCATGAGGACTTCTGAATTTTTTTCTTCTTTCACACATTTTAGGAGAATCTCTTTTTGTTTTCTGCATTTTAGTTTGAGTCTGTCAATCTCCTCCCGAGCACTTCTTAGCTCCCCCTCAAGGTCTACTTCCCCTTCTTCTTCTTCATCTTCTAGTAGGAGTCCCTCAAGATCTTCTATGGCCATCAATACAAATTCTGAGGTTCCTTCTTCACTTGAGGGTTCATCTGAGTCTTCAGATGCACTGCTGTCTTGCTGAGCATAGAAGGATTTTCTGCTGAATTTCTTTCCTTTCTGCCAGAACTTTGATGTGTCTTTCTGTGATTCTTGAGCTTGATTTCTTACTTTCTTGTGAGGACATTTAGCAGCATAATGTCCAACTCTTCCACAGTTAAAGAATTTGAAGGGAAGTTTACCTTTGTATCTACCTGAGCCTCTATCCAATTTCTTGACAAATTTAGCCTCTTCTTCATCAGAGCAAGAGCATATTTCTTCCTTTTCTTCTTTCCTTTTTTTCTGTTTTGAATGCTGCTTCCCTTGTACTTGGCTTCTTCTGTGGGAGCCTCATTTCATAGGCTGTTAGATTTCCAAGTATCCGGTTCATGGTCAAAGTCTCCCAATCCGCTGTCTCTTCTATTGCAGATACCTTGGGATTAAATATGGGTGGGAGTGATCTTAGAATCTTTTGCACAACTATACTTTCTGGTATGGTTTCTCCAAGAGCTTTCATATTGTTAACAATTTCTGCAACTTTTAAGAAGAAGCTGCCAACATCTTCATCATCATTCATTTTTACGTTTTCAAACTGGGCTCTATATACTTGAAGTTTGGCGGTTTTTACTTTCTGGTCTCCCTCATGTATGCCTTCAAGAGTATCCCATATTTTCTTGGCAGTGTCTTTGTGCATTACTTTAATAAACTCTGCTTCACATAATCCATTCAGGATGGCATTCATGGCTTTTGCATTAGCTACAAAGCTTTCTTTAGCTTCTTTTTCTGTATCAGTTGATTTCGAGGCATATCCTAATTCCACAGCAGCCCAGACTTCTATTCCTAGAGACATTATGTATGTCTTCATTCTGATTTTCCAGAAAGCATAATTTTCACCGGTGAAGAAAGGGGCTTTATTGGTTGAGCATCCTTCTTTACTAGCCATCTTGGGAACCTAGGATCTCCTTTCAGTTGTTAGACTTGTACAAAGGAACTTGCTCCGATACCAATTGTTGAATCTCTAATTAAACTGAGAGGGGGGGGGGGTGAATCAGTTTAATACATTCCTGATCTTTTAAACTTTTCAATAAACTTATTTACACCTTCATTTCAAACTCTATTTAATGTGAGAGTAATCTTAGAATGTAATCTGAAATTATTAGTTTAATAGAGCAGTAGACTTAATTTGAGAGCAGCAGGTATTAAGAAAATGATACATATCAGATCAATACATAAATATCATGCATAGAGACACCAGATATAAGTGGAAACCCATAAAGGGAGAAAACCACATCTTATTATTGTTGTGATGCAAAGGCTAGCTCCAACTCCCTCTCACCACTGTTTTTCTGCAGGCACCAACCTACAGGAGGCTCCTACCTCAATTCTGCAAGCTACAACTTGCAAGGAAGCACCAACTCCCTTCAGTTTTCTGAAGGCACCAACCTACAGGAGGCTCCAACCTCAGTCAGCTACAACTGACGACTATCAAGTTGCAACTTGATAGGGAAGCTCCAACTTCCTCAATTTATCAAACTGAAAGTTTGCTGATTTACCTCAGATATCAGCTCTGTTCTGTAGCTTCTCCTTCTGTTCTGCTTTTCTTAATCTTCTTTGTCTTACTCTTCTATATTCTGCCTTCTCTCGATTTACTCTCTCTTCATTTAAAAAAAAAAAAAACCCTCTGCATAACAAGATGATATTATTTATAGATTTCCTCACATGACTGTTTGTATTCTGCTTGGAATTCGAAATGGAAAGTCATGTCTCTTTTCCTTTTGCCTTCTCACTCCTTTTATTAGCTTACTCAGAAATTATAACTGTAGGTGTCAATTTTAACATTACAGTGGGAGTTTGTTTTCTCTCGGAGACTTGCCAATGCATCACAAACAATAAAAATTTAAATAAAACATTTACATTCAAATTTAAATGAGAACTCCGGCTCAACTCATTTAGTCTTTTGAATTGGTACGCATTTGTCTTTTCTTTGGCTGTCTTTGTCTTTTCTGTGACTATGTTTTATCTTCTTTCGGATCTGTTTGCTCTTCTGTCCTCTGCTGTGGTGTAACTGCTGCATATGTGTAAATGTGCCTTTTATATCCGCTGACTGTAAATCTGGAGGAATTCCAATCCCTTTTATGCCATTAGTGTCTTGTTGATGTGGCAGGTTCCGCAGGCCGGAACATACATATATCACAAGCATTAATAATCGCCCACCCGTAAAGCTAAGGTCCGTGGGTCTAGAGACCACGCGGCTTATCGCAACCGTGTTATATATATAACTCAATAACCATTATATATCATATGTGTTATGCCCCCGGATCATATTCAAACGTTATTCAACACATAATATATACAATTTATTTGCAAATAACCCGATGTCCATAAGGATTGGCTGCCAATACGATTAGACCTGGAACTCAAGTTGTATATGAGTTGTAGTTTATATACCAATCGGGTCCGGATTTCCAATCGCAATCGCAACTCTTATATTCTCCGATGCGATTGATCATTGCCGATGCGATTAGAACCTGGAGCTGAAATCTTTGTTAATCATAATTTATAAGTCCATCGGGTCCGCCATTTCAATCGCAGCATTTTACAAAAGACATGTGATTGGGAACTCGGATGCGATTAGCATCTATCAACTCCTGCTTATAACACGATTGGGTCCGCCATTTCAATCGCAATCGCAACTTTCTGTTGCGATGTTCCGCTAACCTTGCGATCTCCGATTGCGATTGGGGAGGGGTCCCACCTTATCAAACTTTGTTTTGTGCGCTCCATAGTATAACAGACATATATGTATACTTTGCCAAAGGGTTAAGCGATTCTCGGAATATGGTTTATATGTTATATGTAACGCCCATCGGGTAATGATTCTCGGAATTATACATACGAATGTATCTGCCGGTCTTGGGCGATTCTCGGAATTTTATATCTATCCTCCAGGTTGGGCGATTCTCGGAATTATACATACGACTGTATCTGTTGGCTTGGGCGATTCTCGAAATTTTATATCTGTCCTCCGGGTTGGGCGATTCTCAGAATTATAACAGCTCTCTGCCTCTGTCTCTGCCTTTGCTCCGCCGGTTGGAGAATGCGATTCCCGGAATTTTGTAACTACTCTCTGCCTTTGTTTCTGCCTCTGCTCCGCCGGTTGGAGAGTGCGATTCCCAGAATTTTGTAACTGCTCTCTGCCTCTGTCTCTGCTTCTGTCACTCTGCCTCTGTCTCTATCTTCCGATAACTTCTTCACTGTGCTTCTATGACTGTTACATTTTGACTTTCTTCTTGCTGCCTCTATTTCTTTCGCTGTGCCTCTTTTGCCTGAGTGCTGCCTCCTTTGCCATCAATGACAATATTTCCAACACAAAGTTGAAGGAAACAGTTTGAGTTTTTGAGAGTCTTCCATATAATCATAGGTTCAGCACACAACTTCAAACTCAAACAGAAATGTTTCACGATCCTCACTTCGCAATCCATAAAAGTTAGGGAGAACAGATGGTGAGATATTTTTCATCGTTGCATGAGTTTCCTCATCAACTATAGGGAATCCAAACATGTTGTTTCCTTCCCTATTTCTACAATTATTTCCTTCACCATTGTTGTCTCCATTGTTTCCTCCTCTTCTACCTCTACCTCTACCTCCATCTATTACTTCCTCTGCCATGATAGTTTCTTTAGAGTCCTTAAAGTCCTCTAGTTCTTCTACCAAGGGAGGATGAGAGAGAGTCTCTTTGTTTTCTAAATGGGATTGAGTAGATGGTATAGGAGAATCCTCTAATTCAGTTGCTCCTTGAGTTCCAAAAATCTTAACGCTAGGGGTAGATGGTGGTGAATCTGGTCTATGCCTTGAAGAAGATGGAGTTGTGAAAATCGAACTCTTGGCTTTAGCTATAAACCTTCCCCTAGAATCTCTTGCTCTATGCATGTCATTTTTTATTTTTTTTTATTTTTTAAAATTTGGGCTAATAATTCTCTTTCTGATCTTCCAGGTCACACTAGGTGCAAGAAGAGAGCATACTTAAGAAATTACTGAACCAATAACTCTCTTTTCTGATCCTCCAGATCACACTAGGTGCAAGAGGAGAGCATACTTCAAGAAGTTATCAAGTTTTCCCTTCTTTTATGTTTTTGTGTTTTTTTTTTAAGAAATTGGCTACCTAGTTACACTTCCCCGGCAACGGCGCCAAAATGTTTGGTCAATTTAGTGTGTCCTAAATTGCTGCATTTAATTTTTCAATCCGGGATTCGTAAGCTGATGAAGTGCGGTGCACTATATGTGCAAGATAACCTATTTCTTAACTTTTTGTCATTTTTGGTTTTCTAAGATGAAATGGAAATTCTAAAATGAAAACAAGTATGGTTATGCTTGTTCAAGGAAATGATATCCTCTATAATAATTTACCAACTTGAAACTTAAAATGGAATTTGAAAATTACAATGACAAAACTTGAAAGGAAATGAAAATGCGCTGCTGAAATGAAAAGATGCTGCTAATCTAATGAATCAAAACAGTGAACTAGTGAGCATGAAACCAAACTATTCTTGCTGCTGTCTAAACACAAAATAAATTATGCTGAAAGAAATCCAAAAATTGCAATAAAGTAAATTTAAATCAATTTACATCAACTTGTCTTCTGATCCCTCATCATTAGTCCAGCTAAGATTTTCGGAAGTAACCATAAACAACTTGAGTAACTGATATCTAATTTGCAGAAAGTAAACTAATATCAAACCATACATTCATAATTCAATCCCTCACCATCAGTCCAGCTGTGGCTTTCGGAGGTAACTGAAGATGTCATGCACAACTTAATATATCTAAATTTGCAGAAAGGAAACTAATACCAAACTACACATTTCATAATACAATCCCTCACCATCAGTCCAGCTGTGGCTTTCGGAGGCAACTAAAGATGTTATGAGCAGTTCAATATATCTAAATTTGCAGAAAGAAAACTAATACTAAACTACACATTTCATAATACAATCCCTCACCATCAGTCCAGCTGTGGCTTTCGGAGGCAACTGAAGATGTTATGAGCAGTTTAATATATCTAAATTTAACTACTGAAGCAAATGAGCAAAACTAAATTAAACAAAGCAGTACTGAAATTAAACATAAACTAAGAAAAACAAATTAGCAGCAGAACAATGTTAATCCCATGTCATTAGTCAAAAAGCTATGAAAATGCCCGGGCTGCCTATCTATAACCTGAAACAAGAACACTGATCAGTGATTAATAACATAAAACATGAAAGACAGAAGTGAAATGGAAAGCATGAAAGTTTAAAAACAGAAATGAAACATATATACCATGAGAGATGCAATGTATAAACATGTGAATGGATTATGGCACAATGAGTTTTAAAGAAATAAAATAAGAACTATACAATAATGCACAGAACCTTGGCAATAATCTTCAAGTACGAATTATGTTGGAAAACAGAGTCTTCTTATATTAAAATGCAGTCATAACAGTAAGGTAGTATTACGGCACTAAGGCAGCGTAATTACATTACAGAGCAGACTAATAAAAGATAACAGAGACTAATCAAGACTAACTCTATATGCGTATGCAAACGCGTTATATATAACAAAAGAAATATAATTGTCTCCTAAAGTTTATGCTGGTGGAGAACACGTAGACCATTACGTCCACAGATCTAGGATCATGGCCGTGTTGGAAAGTAAATCTATGAGGAGTGGATGCTGGAATTCGGCTATGGAGCCATGTACAGATGTCGACTTGTCCTCCGCAACTCAGAAACGGCCATATGAACCTTCACGTGACACGGAACAGAGTCCTGTCACCGTGAGACTCTATGGTTGACTTCCATGTGGACGCCTTTGACCGCGGCTTCTTTAGATGAGTTTGCTCGAACCAATAGGACACGAACCATGTCCACATCATTTCTGACTTGCCCATGTGGCTCGTTTTTCCCGTAGACACCTGTAACATAGAGTTTCACAAAATAGCTGCGGAAAGTTGCAGCAGCTGCGGAAAGTGGCAAGATTTCACAGCTAAATGAAAAAAATATAAATCAAACAGTAGACACAAAAATATAGTTAAAAACCATGTTAGATACTCTTTTGCAATTAACATACAATGATATTGACAACTTGGGAGGTTCAGGTGAGTGAAAAAGGTATAGAAAAGTGTATGGAAAAGATGCAGAATTGAGACTCAACAGGAAGTCTGTTGTATCTGACAGCATCAAGACCAGACATCATGCTAGCAGTAGGACTAGTGGCTAGATATCAAGCAGCACCTAAACAAAACCATCTTCTGGCAGTCAAAAGAATATTTAGATATCTACAAGGAACAGTACATTATGGAATTTGGTATCCTAAAGGCAAAAGCTTCACTTTAACAACATACATAGATGCAGATTGGGCCAGCTGTGTGGATGACAGAAAAAGCACAAGTGGAGGTGCTTTATATCTTGGAGAAATTCTGGTGGCATGGTTAAGCAAGAAACAAACATCTATCTCCCTGTCTACAGCTGAAGCAGAATATATAGCAGCAGCAGCATGTTGTACACAAGTCATGTGGATGAAGCAGAATCTTCAAGACATGAAGGTAAGCATTGATGAACCTATCTAAATCAAATGTGATAATACAAGTGCTATAAGTATATCTAAAAATCATGTGCTTCACTAAAAAACCAAACATATTCCAATCAAGTATCACTTTCTACGAGAACAAGTAGCTCAAAAGATAGTAAAATTGGAGTATGTACCAACAAAATAACATACAACAGATATATTTACCAAACCACTTGCCAGCGAGCCATTTGAATATTTGAGAGACAAATTAGGGGTAGTATCTGTAGATGCTACTCTTTGATATGAAGAGAAAGCACAGTTTCAGGGGGAGAACAGAAACAAAAATATCATTCTCAGGGGGAGATCAGCCAGCAAGGGAAGCATGAAAACAGGTCCTCAAGAAAAAAGGGATAAAGGGTCAGTGTTGCAGCGGAAAAATGGTGAACCTGACGTGAACATAACACAGAAGAATAGTCAACCCAACGAATATCTCATCCAAAGTTTGGAGCTGCAGCATACAAAGCCAGGAAATTTCAGAGAGAGGAAATGTGTGAAATGTTGAAAAAGGATAAATACACAGCATCAAAGAATAAAAGCTTCACTAATAATTTGAACCCCTTTCCATTGATGTCAAAGGGGGAGGAAGAGTAAGGAACAGGAGGAAGAGCAGGCAAACAGAGAAAGTGTATTGCCATCAATGCTAAAGGGGGAGACTGTTGGAAATGTTGGCATTGATGGCAAAGGTGAAGACAAGAGCAACACCTAAACTATCCATAAGGCAAAAGAGACAGAGAGGTAGCAGAGGCAGCAGAAGAAATAGAGGAATTGAAGTAGAAGCTACAGAGGAATTAGAGAGAGAGCAGTGGAGTTCAAAGGGCTTGAAGGAGTGTAATACAGAGGCAATGAATACAGAGGCAGAGCCGTTATCACAGCAGTAAAGGCAGAGGCAGAGTCGTGGAGGTAGAGGTAGAGACGTTAGCACAACAGAGGCACATAAATTCCGAGAATCTTTACCAAGCCGGGCGTTATTTATATATATATATATAAATAAATTTCGAGAATCAGCTCCCCCATTGGAAGATACACTAAAGGTTGGAGCGGAACAAGGCAAGGACGGAACCGTGAGAATGTATAGTGAACACAGAGGAAGACAGTTCTTTTAAAAAGGGCAGAAACAGAAATCAGTGGAATAGAGATAAAGCCACAATATTAACAAAGGTTGTATTACAATAAAACGTTGAAGCACTGAACGAAACCTGGAGTGGAGAAGTGGAACTGTGATCGGATGAACAGTGAACGTGGTTTGGAGGAACAGTAAAAGAAGTTTCTTGGGTTTCATCGCACCGCTTTAGGCGAGTAAGCGGTAATCTTTGGTTGGGCAGTGATTCCATAGGATTGGTGACACGCGTCCTTGAACGAAATTGGAAACCCACCGTCTAAAGTGCGTCATCGCACATTATACATCGACTGAAGATGCCGAGCGATATTGATATAGACCATTGATATGGAGGCTCGAAATCTAACGGTGATCGCTCGCTGGACTTGGCCGAAGTTTAATGAAAGAGCCCGAAGGTTAACTAAGGTACAGTGCGTGTGGTTGATTGGTATTTTGGTTGTATTGTGTGTCCGGGGTGGAGATATATGAAATGAATCTGGTTTATTAACTGTAGTACAAGGTCCGATGGAAAATATTAATAATGTTTATTAAGGTTTGCCAGGTTATTAAAATAAGGTGGAAGACTAAGGTTTAATAAAAGGTATAAAATAATATGAATGTGTTAAACTGATTCACCCCCCCCCCCCCCTCTCAGTTTAACTAAGAGTTCAACAGTTATTTTTTAAAGTCCCTATGAAGACATCAATCTTGTGTTCCTCTGGAATATTAGTTACCCTTATATTCAATTTTTAGAAGTCCTCAATGTGCTCCATCACTGAACCCTTTTGTTTGAGATTTATCATTGGCTGAAGAAGGTGTTTCTCTCTTTATCCTCATAATGTGCTATCATTTCCTCCATAAAAATTGACCTAGTGACATTTTTTTTACGGGAGCAAAACCATCGATACCATACAAATGTATTTTGTTCTAAATGTAAAGTTTCAATGCATAAATTTTGTGTGTTTTGCAAATTATTGAGATAAAAATATTGCTCCATCTGTAGTATCCATGTTATGGGATCCTCGCCATCAAAAATCATCATATCCATCTTTGGAATATGGTGGGTCTTCCATCCAACATTAGAGTTTATGAAATCACGATTAACATTTATTTTGTTCTCATCATGAGTTTCCTCTACTATCTTTTCACCAATAGGATAAATTTCTTGTATCAACTTTGTCAAACCCTCCATGTCTGCTTTATATCATTCTTCATGTTTTCCATTTTTTCTTCCATGTCATCCATCTTAGATTCCATGCTAGCTTCCATGTCATCCATATTAGCTTCCATGCCATTCTTCAAACCATCCATTCCTTTCTTCAAACCATCCATATTAACTTCCACACCTTTCTTCAAAACTTCAATTTCATTTTTTGTTGCTCTTTGAGAGAGCGAAATTTGGGGCACTTGCTCTTGTAATTTTGATATGTCATGTTGCGCTTATTCGTCCTCATGAGTCATAGTAGAGCCTTCTGAAGGCTTAATGGGTGTTGAATTATTTTTAGGGGGCATTTTAGAACCCAATACTGATATATATTCTACAATATTCCCTTGGAATCAATTCAAACTGATTCTTCAAACAAGACTTATGCAATTTGAAAAAAATACACACCTTTTTCTTGCTTTTGAGGAGCTCGATATTAAAACTGAATTATCTCTATGATTTTAGATCTTCAATATTTGAAATTCGGTCCTGTAGTATCCCTCTGAATCTTCTTTCGAATGCCACAGGTCTGACCTAATTTGGATTATTCAAGGCAAAGTTATGCCCAATATCCCACAATGAGCTAATTATGGATAGGTTCAGTAGAGCGAACTTGTACAACGTGCCACGTGTGACTGTTTCCTCCTTCGGCATTGAAATTGATACACAAGAAACTAAAATCCATTTAATTCCTTCTACTTATTATAGAATTCCAATCCAATACTCATAAAGAGAGTTATGATTATTTTCCCACAATCACCTCTTTGGTATGAAATTCAAGAGCCTAAAAAACCCTAACGTCCACAGATCATATCTCCGAAAACATTGCGAACCAAGATCTGAAATTTTTACAGGATTTTAGCTTTTCTCTGTAAAATTTCAGCTTCTGAACCTTCATAGAAAAATGTTATAGCGAAAATTCCACAATTACCTGTTTTAGGTGAAATTCAGGAGCTTGAAAAACCCTTAGATTCCATAGATCATATCTCTGAAAATAGTGCGAACCAAGATCTGAAATTTTGACACAACATTCCTCAAGATTTCAGATTTGCTCTGTAAAACTTTTAGCTTTTGAACCTTCATAGAAACAAATTTATGGTGAAAATTCCATGATAACCTATTTGGAGTAGAAAAACCCTAGAATCCAAAGCTCTGATATCAAATGTTATGAAACCAGAGATATCAATGCCTTATAAATCAGCCACTTCGAGGGGAAAACCTCTAATACATTACATAAATGAACAATTCTTGGATGATACAAATCACAAAACCTCCTTCTATATATAGGAGTCCATGGGATCACAATATAATCCTAGCCGACCTAACAATAATAATGTAAGGGCACAATAATAACAATATTGGGGTTACAGGGGTACAACAATAACAATAAGGGGGTTACACTAACAACAATAAGGGACTATAATAGTAATATAGGGACAAAACAGATGTTGGCTTCTAGCCTTAAATATTTCACACCACAGGCTAGATCCCACATTCAAGGGATTCAGTGCTCCACCAGCCATGTAATCCCTGAAGATAGGGCATTGTTCCTTAGAATGACCCTCTGATCTACACTTTTTACATCACACTTCTCCTCTAACTTCCTTTCCTTTCTTGATGTCTTGTATCTATAGGGTTATGTTCGCCAACTAATTCTGATTTTCTACATACCTGCATTGGTATCTCCTATAGGTGAAGGTTAAAACTTCATTGCAATATCGAGAGCTTCAGATTGACTTCCTACCTTCTATTGCATCAATGGAAATACGATATGCGGTAGCAACGTAGCCATAAACCATTCTTGATGTTGCTATGCATCTATGTCGAATCTTACCTGATCCAATAACAAATTAAATATATGATCTAACTCTCAAACAAACTCAGTAGGCTTCTGTTTGATTTCTTTCAACTCGGTGATGGACTGCGACTGAGACTTCAACTTCCTAAACTCTCCTACCAGTGGCATTTTAATATATGCAAACATTCTATTATGATTAGTTGAATACTTCATATACCATTTCAATGCTTTATCGTGCAATGTTGTAACGAGCTACACCTTCTTTATGTTATCATCATTGATCTACTTTGCAATCCATACAACTTCACATAAAAACCAAAACTATTATGGATGCTCCAATATTGTTCCTTTGAAAACAGATAGCTTAACATCATTATCCATACCTATTCTTGGAGGGGGATGGGGAGGGGGAGGGGGAGGGGGATGGAGGGTAGGAGGGATAGGGGGAGAAGGAAAACCACAAACACCCTGGCTATTACTAGATTTTGGCTTTTGTGAAATCTCAGGCTGGAAGGGGGAGTACTGTGAAGTTACCAGGTGTCTTTCTTCTCTTTCACTTTCATATTCACTCAAAAGAGGACTATCATCAGTTTCTACAAAGGTCTTCGGGTCTTTTCCACGAGATCTATTTATGGTATCTACTCTATATCTTTTTCCACTTCGCGTTGCACCCGATCTATTGCTCATGTTTAATTTCTCTTCTCCCAAACATAAGTAAACTAGAAATTTGATTGCATCCGTAAAACTCCCTTTTCACACAGAAGCATCTGAATCCAAATTTTCAGAGATTTCATAAGCTTACCTCACGGTCATTTGAAGAATCATCATACTGCTTCGCTATAGGACACAATCA
Organism: Pinus albicaulis; assembly: GCA_034641835.2. NCBI lineage: Eukaryota > Viridiplantae > Streptophyta > Pinopsida > Pinales > Pinaceae > Pinus > Pinus albicaulis. The sequence goes on along the minus strand of CM076582.1, from coordinate 1,521,094,363 downwards.
AGTCTACTGCGAACTCAATAATGAATCCTCCCAAGATGCTATTAATTTAGAAATCAACAACCCTTGAAGTCCTATTTTCGGTGCTCTTGAGTCACTGTATCAATTTAGGAGTCCACACCATAGGTTCGTCACGCTTATAACAATCCTTTCTTTCAATCAAACTTGATATCCACTCATACAACTCAACATGAAAAGAAGAGAATAAAATTTTGTATTGATCTGTAAAGATATACTTCTGTAACCACACTTTTTATGTCAATCGAGGATTTCTGTTTTCTTGATCTACAAATTCTCTCTCTTTTAGGTCTATCCAATCTTGAATTTCCTTCTTCGACGGGTGCCACATCCACATATCCCTCAAACAGATCCTAGTCCCAGCAACAAAACCCTTTGTTGGCTTGATTTAGGTTGACCCATGTTTGATCTTACTGCGCACCAACAAAACCTTAATCACTAGCCCTTTTGGCAATGACCTCCAAGAAGACCACAGTGTCACCCGAAGTGGCCATGGGTGGATGCAAAACCAGGTTTTTGCAACCTTGAGGGTCTGGGATATGTGGTATTTTTATATCATCTTATGCTTACAACTCATAAATTACTTCACGACATTTAATTAATCATGAAAACATGTCATAGAAATCCATAAACGATTACTGCACTGACATATCATGCAACTATAATAAGTACTTCACAAAAACATATATTAAACAAATATATATAGAAAACACATAAGAACACCAAAATATCATCCAAAAAATTTCTTCTTTATTATGATGAATCTTTGAATACGGCCAATATCGACTTGGGCACTAAGCTACAGGCAGTTTGTGCAATAAGCTGCAGACTCTTTCAAGGCCTCTAAGCACTCATCTCCAGAGCCTTCCCTTTGCTACAAAATATAAATTACAAATACTTTCCCACACTACATGGATGCCTCTAAACATATAATTTCAAACCTTTATATATTATTACATTGTACAGCTACATCATTACCATGGTCCAAATACCATGGGCTCCCCAAAACAAGAAAATATGACCCAAAACCCTTTACAATATAGTGCGCTATACAAAAAGGAGGGGATTCAACCTGTCCCTAAGCCCCTATGATACCGTGGTCCACTTCGCTCTCTGCTGTACGGTCCACTTCGCACTCTGCTACGCGGTCCACTTCGCACTTTGCTGCGTGATCCACTTTGCACTCTGTTGCGCGATCCACTTCACACTCTGCTCCATAAAATGCGCAGTCTTAGCCAAAATCTAGGCCAAGTTGGGCTATGCCCAACATCAACAATGGAAGCCAATAGAGCCTCATATCATGAGAGGTGATGAAGTGGTTGGGCCTACCGAACGCACCACACATACAACTATACACCATCTGGTGGCTTCAAAAAGGACGATATCTCCATGTCAGCCTGTGGTGTCGCCTTCCCTACAACATCAAGCCCTTCACAGTTGAGGTATTGTGTGATGTTTCTCCTCCCGAAGTTTGTGATGTATTATTATGCCAACCATACTTGTGGAAGCATTATGTTTTGTATGTGTCTAGGCCTTGCATTGTTATTATTTATTTGGGTAATAGGTTATACAGGATACCATAGGTAGTGCCGCCTACCACCATCTCTTTGATCTCTACGAAGCAATGTAGTAAGATCGTTTCCCAAACCAGGAAATTTGTCTTCCTCATGATTCACCCTCAGGGAAAAAAGAAGACTATGGCCACATCCGCAAACTCTAAACATGGCTCCTCTGCACAATAGTAGCAGATGGACAAGGTCATGGAGAAGTAAAAGGACATTTTCACCTCACCCACAGGGGCATCCCATGCACTGTTAGGTCAAGAAATCCATTGATTTGACCCCAGGTGCACCACTACCAAACATACCTATCTACTGATGTTATTTTCTAAAGAATGATGAAATTAGGAGGAATATTCAGGAGTTGTTGCAGAAAGGGCATATCAAGCCAATTTCATCACCCTATGGGAGCCCAATTGTGTTGCGAAAGAAGAAAGACGACACTTAGGGACTCTATATTGACTATCGAACACTCAATAAGATCACTGTCTCTAAGACGTATCAAATCCCATGGATTGATGACGTTCTGGACCAACTCAAGGGGGCCAAATATTTCAAAAAGATTGATTTGAAGTTCGTTTATCACCAGGTGCCAATTGAATCCTCTGATGCATGTAAGTCTACCTTCAAATATAAGGAGGGAAATTTTGAATGGTTGGTCATTTCTTTTGGGTTGAAAAATTCCCCTATAACCTTCATGAGGCTGATGGATGACATCCCTCAGCCCTTCACCAACTCATTTGTGATAGTTTATTGAATGACTGTTAGAAAATTATATATTACAGAGCAGTGCAACACATAAAATATGCGGAAAACACAAGTACACAAAACACATAAAACCAGAGAGACACAGATATATGTGGTTCACCCAGTTTGGGCTATGTCCACCCCGAATAACCAGTCCTTCCTTTCCATTATCCAACAAAACGAAGAGACACAACCTACATCAGATCCGCTGTAATATCCTCTATTCTCTTTCACAGTCTCCCTATATGTTTCTCGCTCTGAGAATACACATACAATACACAACCGCAATACAATACCCTCATACAAGTGAGAGGTTTCCTTCTAGGGAAAAAAACCCTAAACTAAACATAACTTCTACCATTAGATCATCCGCCTAATGAACGACCTAGATTGACTAGAAATTACTATACTTTTACAAGGAAATTTTACATCTGTTTTTAACTTCAGGGGCGCTGTCGCCGAAACCCCCCGCCAAGAGGGGCTCCATAAAATCACATCTCCCCCCCCCCTGGACCCCCGAGGTAGCGTTTAATTATGGTCCAATGCTATGATACAAAGTAAACAATATAATCAGGCTCCATACAAAAAAATATCCCTCTTGGAGATTGATTGTAGCAACTCCACCGCTGCTTCATTTGCTGGAAAATGACTCCTCTTTGGACCTGGTTGTTTCTCATCTTCATCATCATCCTTGAAGACCAATTGAAACTGAGCATAATCTCAGTTTCTCCCTTGTTACAACTTTTGTTAGCATATCTGCAGGATTTTGGCTAGTGTGTATCTTTTCCAACTTCAACTGTCCATCTTCGAACACTAACCATATCAAATGGTACTTGAGCTGTATGTGTTTAGTCCTAGAATGAAATGCCGAGTTCTTTTTAAGATGAATGGCACTTTGGCTATCACTGTATAATGTGCCCATATCATGCTTCTTACCCAATTCATCCATAAACCTTTGTAACCAAATCATTTCCTTACTAGCCTCTGTAGCAGCAACATACTATGCTTCTGTTGTTGAAAGTGCAACAACACTTTGAATTTTTGAAACCCAACTAACAGCTGTTCCAAGTACAGTAAATACATACCTTGTAGTGCTCCTCCTGTTATCTCTGTCACCTGCTATATCTGCATCAACATATCCCTGTAAAGCAATGTTTGAACCACCAAAGCATAATGCTTGATTTGTGGTACCTCTCAAATATATGAGAATCCATTTTACTGCCATCCAATGTTATTTTCTTGGATTGTTCATGTACCTGATTACAACTCCCACTGCATGTGCAATATCAGGCCTTGTGCATACCATTGCATACATTAAGCTTCCAACTACTGATGCATATGGAACTTTAGACATATAATTCATTTCTTCTTAGGTCTTGGGGCGCATCTCCTTACTAAGTTTGAAATGGCTATCAAAAGGTGTACTAACTGGTTTTGCATTCTACATATCAAATGTTTTCAACACCTTTTGTATGTACTCATTCTGAGACAGTGTTAATTTGCGATTTTTCCTATCTCTAGTTATTCTCATACCAAGGATTTGTTTTGCAACTCCCAAATCCTTCATTGCAAAGGAATTTGCCAATTTTCTTTTGAGCACATTTATTTCCTGCATGTTAGACCCTACAAAAAGCATGTCATCTACATACAATAACAATATAATATAGCTTGCATCATTTTTCTTTTTTAGATAAAGACAATGATCAGAGTGACATCTAGTATAACCTTGTTCAGACATAAACCTGTTAATTTTTAGATAACACTGCCTTGGAGCCTGTTTTAAGCCATACAAGCTCTTCTTTAACCTGCACACTAGTTTTTCTTTTCCTTTGACCTCATATCCTTCTGGTTGCTCCATATATATCTCTTCCTCCAAATCTCCATGGAGAAATTTTGTCTTTACATCTAGCTGTTCAAGATGTAAATCTTCCGCTGCTACAAGACTTAAGATAGTTCTGACTGAAGTCATCTTAACAACAGGAGAAAATATTTCATCAAAATTAATAAATTTCTTCTTCGCAAACCCCTTCACCACAAGTCTAGCTTTGTACCTCTATTTTCCTCCATCTTCTTCCTTTAGCCTATAAACCCATTTATTCTGCAATGTAGTTTTACCTACAGGCAACCTGACTAAGTCCCAAGTCTGGTTATGCATTAAGGAGTCCATCTCTTCTTCCATGGCTAGCTCCCACTTCTTCTTGGTTTCAACCTCCATTTCTTCTTCATAACATTCAGGTTCACCAGAATCAGTCAACGATAAATAATATAATGAAGGAGAGTATCGTTCAGGGGGTCTACTTATCCTAGTAGATCTTCTAACACCACTTTCAAGTGTTTGAGGTGCCTGTTGTTGTTGTGGTGGTTTCTGTTGTTGTGGCTGTTGATTATTATTATTTCCAGGCACCTTTACTTTTTCTGTGATCTCATCAAGAACTGTGTATTCTTTGTTTTCTTTTTCCTGTTTCTTTTCCTGCAACTGATTCTTATACAAGACCTTTTCATTGAATCTTACATCTATGCTCCTAATTATTTTGTGATTTTCATAATCATATAAGCGATAACCAAAATCATTAACACCATATCCAATAAAGGTACATTTCTTTGATTTTGCCTTAAGATTTGTTCTATTTTATTTATTAATATGGACAAAGGGCTCACAATTAAAAGGCTTTAAAAAGGAGTATTTTACCTTTTTACATGTCCATGCTTCCTCTGGAATACCACCATCCAAGGAACTTGAAGGCCCTCTGTTTATTAGATAAACAATAGTATCTACAGCATCTGCCCAAAATTGTGAAGGCAATACTGCATGCAATCTCATGCACCTTGCACGCTCCATGATTGTTCTTCTCATCCTTTTGGACACACCATTCTCTTGTGGTGTTCTTGGAACTGTCTTCTCTCTGCGAATTCCATGCTTTGAACAATGCCTATCAAACTATTTTCTGCAATATTCACCTCCATTGTCTAATCTGACACACTTCAACTTCTTTCCTGTCTCAATCTCAACCAAAGCTTTCCATTTCTTGAAAGTATCAAATACATCAGATTTATTTTGAATACAATAAATCCAAGTCTTTCTAGTTGCATCCTCAATAAAAGTAACATAATAACGAGAGCCACAGAGAGATGATACCTAAGCAGGTCCCCATACATATGTATGCACAAGCTCTAATTTTTCGCTCTTCTTTTCTTTCCCAACTTTGAGAAATATGGCTCTCTTCTTTTTTCCATAAATACAATTCTCACAGAAATCCAAATCAACATTCTTCAAACATGTCAACAAATTTCTTGAGTGAATAATCTTCATCTCCTTCTCACTCATGTGTCTGAGCCTATGATGCCATAATGCTGCATCTTCTCCTTTGGAAGTTAAAGCATTAACAGAGTTAGAAATACCATTGCATAAATACAATGTACCAACATTTTCGCCTTTTGCTATTACTAGGGCTCCTTTGGTGACCTTCCGAGTTTTATATGTGAAATTTGTCACACAACCTTCACCGCCTAACTGCCCTGTTGAAATCAGATTTTTCTTCAGATCTGGAACATGCCTTACCTCCTTTAATAGCCATTGGTTTCCATTTTGTTGTTTTACAAGAACTTTACCCATTTCAACAATTTTACAGGGTTTATCATCACCCAAACGAACTTGTCCAAAATCTCCTTGAACATAATCATGAAAATATTTCTTATCAAGTGTGGCATGGAATGAGGCCCCTGAATCTACTACCCAGTAATCAGTGACATTTTCAAAAGAAAGAATCAAGGCATCTCGTAACACATCACCTGTCACGTTTGCTTCATGATTGTTTTATTGCTATGCGTCTCCTTCTTTTCCCTTCCGAGATCTACAGTATTTCTTCAGGTGTCCTTTTTTTCCGCATTTCTAGCACACTATCCTTGATCTGGACTTGGATCTGCCTTTCCTTGATTTAATGTGATATCCCGAGCCCTTTCCTCTTTCCATTTTTCTTCCCCTAGGTTCTGCATTCAAATAATTACACGATGTCTCACCGGAGCTTTTCTATCACATTTCCTTGCTAAGGATAGCACCGACAACATCATCAAACTTTAAAGTACTAGATCTAGAGACATAGTTACTAATGGCCATAACTAAACCATTCTAGCTTTCTGGAAATGAGCACAGAAAAAAAAGAGCCCTAAATTCATCATCAAAGTTTACCCCTACAGAACTTAACTGACTGGTAACTGTATTAAAATCATTTAAATGGTCTGCAACATATCCACCTTCTGACATCTTGATAGTAAATAAAAATTTCATAAGAAATACCTTGTTTGAGGCCGAGGATTTTTCATATAGTTTCGCCAATGCCTTAATCAAACCCTCTATTATTGTTTCCTTCGAAATATTGAAGGCTACCGACGTCGCGAGGCACAACCGTACTGTTTCGAGTGCCTTTCTATTGACAATCTCCCATTCTGCATCTATCATAGCCGTCGGCTTCTTTGTTTTTCCGCTCAATGGTAGGTACATATCTTTCTGATACAGATAAACTTCCATCTGCATCTTCCACAGCGAGAATTTTTGGCTGTTAAATTTCTCGACCCTAAACTTACCATCTTCCGCCATTTCTCCCACTCGAACCAGGAACCCTTCTTTCCTGCGAGTTTATCAGCCAAATAGACCTTCGAATCTGATACTAGTTGTTAGAAAATTATATATCACAGAGCAATGCAACACATAAAATATGCAGAAAACATAAGTACACAAAACACAAAAAACCAGAGAGACACAAATATACGTGGTTCACCCAGTTTGGGTTATGTCCACCTCGAACAACTAGTGCTTCCTTTCTATTATCCAGCAAAATGAAGAGACAAAACCTACAACAGATCCGTTGCAATATCCTCTGTTCTCTTTCACAGTCTCCCTATCTGTTTCTCGCTATGAGAATACACATACAATACACAGCTGCAATACAATACCCTCATACATGCGAGGGGTTGCCTTCTAGCGAAAAAAAACCCTAAACTAAACAGAACTTCAATCGTCAAATCATCCGCATAACGAATGGCCCAGATTGACTAGAAACTACTATACTTTTACAAGGAAATTTTACATCTGTTTTAAGCTTTGGGGGCGCTGCCTCCGAAACCCCCTGCCAGGGGGGGGCTCCATAAAGTCGCAGTCGCCTTCCCCTGGACCCGCTAGGCAGTGTTTAAGTTCGGGCAGTGTTGCCGCCCTATTAAGGTACAGGGTTCCAACGCTGTGATACAAAATAAACAAGATAATCAGGCTCCACACCCAAGAACGACATCTTGATCTTCATCCAAAGTTGGGAAGAGTACCTACACCATATTCAACAGGTCCTCCAAACCGTGCGACAACACAGGTTGTGTGTCAATTTGGATAAATTCTCGTTTGGTATGACCCAAGTTCAATATCTGAGGTACATCATTGATGAGTGGGGTGTGCATGTAGACCCAACCAAGATACAAGTTATTAGATATTGGCCAGCCCTAACAACTCTAATAGAGATACACAACTTTCTGGGACTTTCCAATTTCTACTGTAGGTTCGTGTTGGGTTTCTCTCATATCACTTGGCTTTTGAGTCAAGTCACCAAGGGCGGAGCGAAATCAAAGTTTTCTGGTCCAAATCCCAATATTTTGATCCCCTAAACGACATTTTTTAGGTCTGCAACAAGCCCAAAGGCACTGCCAATCCTTTAGTAATCGGAGATATCTTTCCAACGAGTTATCATACGCACTAAACAAAGATAATATGACCAAGTTACGACCCAGCGAAGTTGGCTTCTGAACTAACCTTAACGAGTCCCACAAACTCTTGGTGTTCCATCTCTTGGGGTTAGGGTTTTGGTTGTTTAGGTTTCTCTTTGTTGTTTAGTAAAAATAGGCTCTTGAGCCTCATTATAACACATTCTAGAGACATGTATCCACCACATATCTTCTCAAAGATAAGTTATGATTGCCCGAGCTAGTTGATTTCCATTCTTCTTGTAAGCATATTTCAGTTTTTTGATATTAGTGAAATGAAGATGTATTTCTGTGGCATATTTGTGTTTATGTTTATATCTATTTTCTGTTGCATTCTTGTATAAGTACAGATCAAAATTAGCGAGGAATGGAGCATATACATCTCCTCTCTCTCACATAGTCTCATCTCACTCTCCCCAGTTGAGGATTTGTTAGTATGGTCTTTGGATCCATCGAACTCATTTAGTACGAAATGCAAAAATATCTCTCTTACCCAAAGGGGGAATAGGCCTCCCCCTGGGTGGTTAAAAGTTATGGAAACTCTCTTGTCTTGTTAAAGCTATGATTTTCATGGCTTCTTCTAAAATAAAAACTTCTACTTGTTGGTTACCTTTAAAAGTGCTTATGTGCTAGACACGACGGTTGCCTTTGCTTGCAAAATGAGGAATCCACTCCCCACCTCTTCATACATTACCCATCCATAAAGTTCAAAGTCTGGAAGGATATTTTGTAGGTTATTGGAAATCAATTTTCCCAGGGAGGTGATACTGTGGATGATTATCTTAAATCATGGATACATAAAAAAACCATTGGAAAACATAAAATCTCTTCTAGTAGGGGTTTGATGGGGAGTCTGGCTGGAACAAAACTATTTAATCTTCAAAGAGTAAGGGAAATCTTATCTAAGAGTGGTATGTAACAACTTATCCATTTAGGATTATCTGCCAAAGAAACTTCAAGACCTTTCATAGCCTCAGTACACAAATAGAAAAATTCTAAAAGATAAGCCATGGGAACTTTTTGAAAAGGCTACAAATCTTTCCCCGCCCCATTTGGGGAGGTGGGTGGCTTGGGGAATTTTCCATCTCTCTGACCAAGATATTACTCCTCTAGCTGCTTGGGTCTTATCTCAAACAATTACTACATTTTTTGGAAAATGTAGTAATATCGTTTCCCAAACCAGGAAATTTGTCTTCCTCATGATTCACCCTCAGGGAAAAAATAATACTATGGCCACATCCGCAAACTCTAAACATGGCTCCTCTGCATAATAGTAGCAGATGGACAAGGTTGTGGAGAAGTACAAGGACATCTTCACCTCATCCACAGGGCCATCCCATGCACTGTTAGGTCAAGAAATCCATTGATTTGACCCCAAGTGCACCGCTACCAAACATACCTATCTACTGATGTTATTTTCTAGAGAATGATGAAATTAGGAGGAATATTCAGGAGTTGTTGTAGAAAGGGCATATCATGCCAATTTCATCACCCTATGGGAGCCCAATTGTGTTGCGAAAGAAGAAAGACGACACCTAGGGACTCTATATTGACTATCGAACACTCAATAAGATCACTGTCTCTAAGACGTATCAAATCCCATGGATTGATGACGTTCTGGACCAACTCAAGGGGGCCAAATATTTCAAAAAGATTGATTTGAAGTTCGTTTATCACCAGGTTCCAATTGAATCCTCTGATGCATGGAAGTCTACCTTCAAATATAAGGAGGGAAATTTTGAATGGTTGGTCATTCCTTTTGGGTTGAAAAATTCCCCTATAACCTTCATGAGGCTGATGGATGGCATCCCTCAGCCCTTCACCAACTCATTTGTGATAGTTTATTGAATGACTGTTAGAAAATTGTATATTACAAAGCAGTGCAACACATAAAATATGCGGAAAACACAAGTACACAAAACACATAAAACCATAGAGACACATATATATGTGGTTCACCCAGTTTGGGCTACGTCCACCCCGAATAACCAGTCCTTCCTTTCTATTATCCAACAAAACGAAGAGACACAACCTACAGCAGATCCACTGTAATATCCTCTGTTCTCTTTCATAGTCTCCCTATCTGTTTCTCGCTCTGAGAATACACATACAATACACAACCGCAATACAATACCCTCATACAAGTGAGGGGTTTCCTTCTAGGGAAAAAAACCCTAAACTAAACATAACTTCTACTGTTAGATCATCCGCCTAATGAATGGCCCAGATTGACTAGAAATTACTATACTTTTACAAGGAAATTTTACATCTGTTTTTAGCTTCAGGGGCGTTGTCCCCGAAACCCCCCGCCAAGAGGGGCTCCATAAAATCACATCTCCCACCTTGGACCCCCCAGGCAGCATTTAATTATGGTCCAATGCTGTGATACAAAGTAAACAATATAATCAGGCTCCATACCCAAAAATCTCCCTCTTAGAGACTGATTGTAGCAACTCCACCACTGCTTCATTTGCTGGAAAATGACTCCTCTTTAGACCTGGCTGTTTCTCATCTTCATTGTAATCCTTGAAGACCAATTGAAACTGAGCATAATCTTAGTTTCTCCCTTGTTACAACTTTTGTTAGCATATCTACAGGATTTTGGCTAGTGTGTATCTTTTCCAGCTTCAACTGTCCATCTTCCAACACTAACCATATCAAATGGTACTTGAGCTGTATGTGTTTAGTCCTAGAATGAAATGATGAGTTCTTTGCAAGATGAATGGCACTTTGGCTATCACTGTATAATGTGCACATATCATGCTTCTTACCCAATTCATCCATAAACCTTTGTAACCAAATCATTTCCTTACTAGCCTCTGTAGCAGCAACATACTATGCTTCTGTTGTTGAAAGAGCAACAACACTTTGAATTTTTGAAACCCAACTAACAACTCTTCCACCTACAGTAAATAAATATCCTGTAGTGCTCCTCTTGTTATCTCTGTCACCTGCTATATCTGCATCAACATATCTTTGTAGAGCAATGTTTGAACCACCAAAGCATAATGCTTGATTTGTGGTACCTCTCAAATATATGAGAATCCATTTTACTGCCATCCAATGTTATTTTCCTGGATTGTTCATGTACCTGATTACAACTCCCACTGCATGTGAAATATCAGGCCTTGTGCAGACCATTGCATACATTAAGCTTCCAACTACTGATGCATATGGAAATTTAGACATATAATTCATTTCTTCTTGGGTCTTGGGGCGCATCTCCTTACTAAGTTTGAAATGGCTATCAAAAGGTGTACTAACTGGTTTTGCATTCTGCATATTAAATCTTTTCAACACCTTTTGTATGTACTCATTCTGAGACAGTGTTAATTTGCGATTTTTCCTGTCTCTAGTTATTCTCATACCAAGGATTTGTTTTGCAACTCCCAAATCCTTCATTGCAAATGAATTTTCCAATTTTCTTTTGAGCACATTTATTTCCTGCATGTTAGATCCTGCAACAAGCATGTCATCTACATACAATAACAATATAATATAGCTGCCATCATTTTGCCTTTTTAGATAAACAAAATGATCAGAGTGACATCTAGTATAACCTTGTTCAGACATAAACTTGTCAAATTTTAGATACCACTGCCTTGGAGCCTGTTTTAACCCATACAAGCTCTTCTTTAACCTGCACACCAATTTTTCTTTTCTTTTGACCTCATATCCTTCTGGTTGCTGCATGTATATCTCTTCCTCCAAATCTCCATGGAGAAATGTTGTCTTTACATCTAATTGTTCAAGATGTAAATCTTCCGCTGCTACAAGACTTAAAATAGTTCTGATTGAATTCATTTTAACAACAGGAGAAAATATTTCATCAAAATCAATACATTTCTTCTGTGCAAACCCCTTCACCACAAGTCTAGCTTTGTACCTCTGTTTTCCTCCATCTTCTTCCTTCAGCCTGTAAACCCATTTATTCTGCAATGTAGTTTTACCTGCAGGCAACCTGACTAAGTCCCAAGTCTGGTTATGCATTAAGGAGTCCATCTTTTCTTCCATGGCTAGCTCCCACTTCTTCCTACTTTCAACCTGCATTGCTTCTTCATAACATTCAGGTTCACCAGAATCAGTCAACAATAAATAATATAATGAAGGAGAGTATCGTTCAGGGGGTCTACTTATCCTGGTAGATCTTCTAACACCACTTTCAAGTGTTTGAGGTGCCTATTGCTGTTGTGGTGGTTGCTGCTGCTGTGGTTTTTGATTATTATTATTTTCAGGCACCTTTACTTTTTCAGTTATCTCATCAAGAACTGTGTATTCCTTGCTTTCTTTTTCCTGTTTCTTTTCCTGCAACTGATTCTTATACAAGACCTTTTCATTGAATATTACATCTCTGCTCCTAATTATTTTGTGATTTTCATAATCATATAAGCGATAACCAAAATCATTAACACCATATCCAATAAAGGTACATTTCTTTGATTTTTCCTCAAGATTTGTTCTATTTTCTTTATTAATATGGACAAAAGCCTCACAACCAAAAGGCTTTAAAAAAGAGTAGTTTACCTTTTTACCTGTCCATACCTCCTCTGGAATACCACCATCCAAGGAACTTGAAGGCCCTGTGTTTATTAGATAAATAACATTATCTACAACATTTGCCCAAAATTGTAAATGAAATCCTGCATGTAATCTCATGCACCTTACACGCTCCATGACTGTTCTATTCATCCTTTCTGACACACCATTTTCTTGTGGTGTTCTTGGAAGTGTCTTCTCTTTGCGAATTACATGCTATGAATAGTACCTATCAAACTCTTTTATGCAATATTCACCTCCATTGTCTGATCTGAGACACTTCAACTTCTTTCCTGTCTCAGTCTCAACCAAAGCTTTCCATTTCTTGAAAGTATCAAATACATCAAATTTATTCTGAATACAATAAATCCAAGTTTTTCTAGTTGCATCATCAATAAAAGTAACATAATAACAAGATCCACCGAGAGATGATACCTGAGCAGGTCCCCATACATCTATATGCACAAGCTCTAATTTTTTGCTCTTATTTTCTTTCCCAACTCTAAGAAATTTGACTCTCTTCTGTTTTCCATAAATACAATTCTCACATAAATCCATATCAACATTCTTCAAACCTGGCAACAAATTTCTTGAGTGAAGAATCTTCATCCCCTTCTCACTCATGTGTCCAAGCCTATGATGCCATAATGCTGCACCTGCTTCTTTGGAAGTTAAAGCATTAACATAGTTAGAAACACCATTTAATAAATACAATGTACCAACCTTTTCGCCTTTTGCTATTACCGGGGCTCCTTTGGTGATCTTCCAAGTTTTATCTGTGAAATTTGTCACACAACCTTCACCACCTAACTGCCCTATTGAAATCAAATTTTTCTTCAGATATGGAACATGCCTTACTTCCTTTAATAGCCATTGGTTTCCATTTTGTTGTTTTACAAGAACCTTACCCATTCCAACAATTTTACAGGGTTTATCATCACCCAAATGGACTTGTCCAAAATCTCCTTGAACATATTCATGAAAATATTTCTTATCAGGTGTGGCATAGAATGAGGCCCCTAAATCTACAACCCAAGAAGCGGTAACATTTTCGAAAGAAAGAATCAAAGCATCTTGTAACACATCATTTGTCACATTTGCTTCATGATTGTTTTATTGCTGTGCATCTCCTTCTTTTCCCTTCCGAGATCTAAAATATTTCTTTAGGTGTCCTTTATTTCAGCATTTCTAGCACACTATCCCCGATCTGGACTTGGATTTGCCTTTCCTTGATTTACTGTGATATCCCGAGCTCTTTCCTCTTTTCATTTTTCTTCCCCTAGAATCCGCACTCAAAGCATTACACGATGGCTCACCGGAGCTGAACTTTTACCTTCACCCATTTCCTTGCTAAGGATAGCACCAACAACATCATCAAAACTTTAAAGTACTAGATCTAGAGACATAGTTACTAATGGCCATAACTAAACCATTCTAGCTACCGAAGCCAAACACAGAAATAAAAGAGCCCTAACTTCATCATCAAATTTTACCCCTACGAAATTACTTCCCGGTAATGCTTGTATTAAAATAATTTAAATGGTCTGCAACAGATCCACCTTCTGACATCTTCATAGTAAATAAACATTTCATAAGAAATACCTTGTTTGAGGCCGAGGGTTTTTCATATAGTTTCGCCAATGCCTTAATCAAACCCTCTATTGTTGTTTCCTTCGAAATATTGAAGGCTACCGACGTTGAGAGGCACAACCGTACTGTTCCAAGTGCCTTTCTATTGAGAATCTCCCATTCTGCGTTTTTCATAGCCGTCGGCTTCTTTGTTTTTCCGCTCAATGGTAGGTACATATCTTTCTGATACAGATAAACTTCCATCTGCATCTTCCACAGCGAGAAGTTTTGGCTGTTAAATTTCTCGACCCTAAACTTACCATCTTCCGCCATTGCTCCCACTCGAACCAGGAACCCTTCTTTCCTACGAGTTTATCAGCCAAATAGACCTTCGACTCTGATACCAGTTGTTAGAAAATTATATATTACAAAGCAATGCAACACATAAAATATGCGGAAAACATAAGTACACAAAACACAGAAAACCAGAGAGACACAAATATACGTGGTTCACCCAGTTTGGGTTACGTCCACCCCGAACAACTAGTGCTTCCTTTCTATTATCCAACAAAATGAAGAGACACAACCTACAACAGATCCGCTGCAATATCCTCTTTTCTCTTTCACAGTCTCCCTATCTATTTCTCACTATGAGAATACACATACAATAGATAGTTGCAATACAATACCCTCATACAAGCGAGGGGTTGCCTTCTAGCGAAAAAAAACCCTAAACTAAACATAACTTAAACCGTCAGATCATACGCCTAACGAACGGCCCAGATTGACTAGAAACTACTATACTTTTACAAGGAAATTTTACATCTGTTTTAAGTTTTGGGGGCACTGCCTCCGAAACACCCCGCCAGGGGGGGCTCCATAAAGTCGCAGCCGTCCTCCCCTAGACCCCCTAGGTAGCGTTTAATTTTGGGTGGCGTTGCCGCCCTATTAAGGTACAGGGGTCCAACGCTGTGATACAAAATAAACAAGATAATCAGGCTCCACACCCAAGAACGACATCTTGATCTTCGTCCAAAGTTGGGAAGAGTACCTCCACCATATTCAACAGGTCCTCCAAACCATGCGACAACACAAGTTGTGTGTCAATTTGGAGAAATTCTCGTTTGGTATGACCCAAGTTCAATATCTGAGGTACATCATTGATGAGTGGGGTGTGCATGTAGACCCAACCAAGATACAAGTTATTAGATATTGGCCAGCCCTAACAACTCTAACAGAGATACACAACTTTCTGGGACTTGCCAATTTATACTGTAGGTTCGTGTTGGGTTTCTCTCATATCACTTGGCATTTGAGTCAAGTCACCAAGGGCGGAGCGAAATCAAAGTTCTTTTGGTCCAAATGCCAATATTTTGATCCCCTAAACGACATTTTTTGAGGTCTGCAACAAGCCCAAAGGCACTGCCAATCCTTTAGTAATCGGAGATATCTTTCCAACGAGTTATCGTATCCACTAAACAAAGATAATATGACCAAGTTACGACCCCGGGAAGTTGGCTTCCGAACTAACCTTAACGAGTCCCACAAACTCTTGGTGTTCCATCTCTTGGGGTTAGGGTTTTGGTTGTTTAGGTTTCTCTTTGTTGTTTAGTAAAAATAGGCTCTTGAGCCTCATTATAACACATTCCAGAGACATGTATCCGCCACATATCTTCTCAAAGATAAGTTATGATTGCCCGAGCTAGTTGATTTCCATTCTTCTTGTAAGCATATTTCAGTTTTTTGATATTAGTGAAATGAAGATGTATTTCTGTGGCATATTTGTGTTTATGTTTATATCTATTTTCTGTTGCGTTCTTGTATAAGTACAGATCAAAATTAGCGAGGAATGGAGCATATACATCTCCTCTCTCTCACATAGTCTCATCTCACTCTCCCCAGTTGAGGATTTGTTAGTATGGTCTTTGGATCCATCAGGCTCATCTAGTCTGAAATACAAAAATATCTCTCTTACCCAAAGGGGGAATAGGCCTCCCCCATGGGTGGTTAAAAAAGTTATGGAAACTCTCTTGTCTTGTTAAAGCTATGATTTTCATGTGGCTTCTTCTAAAATAAAAGCTTCTACTTGGTAGTTGCTTCAAAAGTGCTTATGTACCAGACACAACAAATGCACCCTTTGCTTGCAAAATGAGGAATCCACTCCCCACCTCTTCATACATTACCCATCCATAAAGTTCAAAGTCTGGAAGGATATTTTGTAGGTTATTGGAAATCAATTTTCCCAGGGAGGTGATACTGTGGATGATTATCTTAAATCATGGATACATAAAAAAACCATTCGAAAACATAAAATCTCTTGTAGTAGGGGTTTGATGGGGAGTCTGGCTGGAACAAAACTATTTAATCTTCAAAGAGTAAGGGAAATCTTATCTAAGAGTGGTATGTAACAACTTATCCATTTAGGATTCTCTGCCAAAGAAACTTCAAGACCTTTCATAGCCTCAGTACACAAATAGAAAAATTCTAAAAGATAAGCCATGGGAATTTTTTGAAAAGGCTACAAATCTTTCCCCGCCCCCTTTGGGGGGGTGGGTGGCTTGGGGAATTTTCCATCTCTCTGACCAAGATATTACTCCTCTAGCTGCTTGGGTCTTATCTCAAACAATTATGCTGAGTTATTTACACTAAAACTTCTCCTTCAGTTGGAAAAATTCTTACACACAGAAATAAATGTGATAAAGTGGTTATGAAAAATCTGGGCTAAAAATCAGATTAGGGATTTCTCCTATATCTCCATTGCTCATGTCTACAAGAATCAAAACCAAGTAACAAATCACCTTTCAAAGGGAGGAGTGACGATGGATGAAGGTCACTGGGAAGTCAAATAATGTGGGGAAGGCATGCTTTTCCTTCTCTATCTCTGCCCTTGGGAATGTTACATCCTCATCATTTCTCTTGGATCCTGCATGTCGCTCATATATTTCACATAATTATTATGCATTATACTACATGTGTTTCTTTGGAGGCTATGATAGAGTTGTATTTGTTTTTTTTTTAGGCTATTGATGACTATATATATACAAGGATTTCTCTAACCTTTTGTTTTTTTTTCAATGACGGTCATTTTCATATGGTCTTTGGCAATGCAAAAAAACAGTTTTTTTGGTTCTTGCTCAGGAGTGCAAAGCATTACATATTTTGTATTGCTCATAAGTTACTTTTAAAAAAGAATTTTGTGGACAAGTGAGTGTTCAATTGTTACATATTTTGTATTGCTAACAAGTTTTTTTTTTTTTTATGCTACATAGTCATATGATACCAGATATCTTTCTTATAATATGTAGCCATTAGGTATAATGTGCCTTAGATCTAATTATTTTTAACATAATATGCCTTTGTGCTGTCTAAAAATGCCATTGACAATATTATATTTTCGATATATATATATATATATATATATATATATATATATATATTAATGAAATTAATTTTTTTAAAAATTAGGCTGAGTATTAAACACTATACCATAATTACATTAATTAAAATTGAAGTTAGTTGTGACATAATATCCTAATTTTATTTTTCAAATGTAACATATAACACAAGCACACGGACTTTGCTTAAGTGATTCTACATAATTAAAAAGGCTAAGTTTCTCATGATCAATTTTCCAAAAATAACACGTAACACAAGCTCACAACTCTGTGTGAGTATGTGTTTGTGATAATTAACAATGCACATGCCTTAATTAACAGTCCAAATCTCACTTTTCCATACGGAACACTTAAAACAAGCACACAACTCCGTGTGAGTAGGTGTTTGTGATAATTAACACTGCCTTCTAAGTTTCTCATGCCTTCATTAACAGTCCGAGTATGTGTTTGTGATAATTAACACTGCCTTCTAAGTTTCTCATGCCTTCATTAACAGTCCGAGTATGTGTTTGTGACAATTAACACTGCCTTCTAAGTTTCTCATGCCTTCATTAACAGTCCGAGTATGTGTTTGTGATAATTAACACTGCACATGCAATACTAAAATCAATAGTGTAGTCAGCCTTCTGAGATATTAATAGTTCTGAACTCTTGTGTTAATAGTGTGTCAGCCTTTTGAGATACTGATAGTGTGCTTACCATGCCCGTAAAATTGTTTTTTCAGCGTTTTCTTTCCATTTATAGAATCCACCCTATAGAAAAACTCTGAACCCTTGTGTTAAACGTCAAGACTTTTATAGAAAAGCAAAAATCATCATAAACCCTTGCGTCGAATTTGCTATAAATATTTGAAGGATTTTAGAGGAAACAATGATATTGTGGGTGTAGTCGATTCATTATTGTAAGTTCTAAGATCGATCTTCAATCACAACAATCTGCTAGAGATTTTCACCTCTGAGGAGCAAAATAAATTCGAGAAATAAGTGAGGGATGGACGTGAATCAGCGAATCTCCAGCGCTGGACCTGAAGCTCAATCATTGCCGGATCTGTTGCGGGTTCAGACATCTAATAGAATATTGCAAGAATTGCGTGAGCATCCTTTATTGTGCGAGCGGGCTGGGCTGTCTGCTGAAGCATTTAATAGGATATCGCAGAGTTCCAATGTTAATATGATAGTGCGGTCGATCCTCATAATATCGCAACAACTGCGTGAGGAGCGGTTCTTGCGCCAGCGGGCTACTGGATTTGTGACAGATGATGAGCTGTATGCTCAAACACTCGCTGCATTGCCAGCTATTGCATTCAAAAAACAAGCAGACGATGGAGATAATGCAGAGAAGTGTTCAGTTTGTTTGGAGATTTATGATGATGGCGAGAAAGTGGTGCAACTACATGCATGCTCTCATATATTTCATGGTAACTGTGTCACTCATTGGCTTAGGACCAGCAAAACCTGTCCTCTCTGCAGGGGTGAAGTTGTGATGTAGAAATTTCTATTCATATTCTATTAAGTTAAGTTGTGATCTAGAAATTTCAATTTTGCTACATATTATTTAGAATTTTATTTCATAATTCAATTTTATTTTTATAATAATCATGGGCTTCTTTCCATATTTGATCTAGAATGGAATGGAACTTTGTGTTATTTTCCCTTCTCCCATAAATGGTTGAGATTTTAGATAATTTTTTTATTTCATTTGTTTTTAGTATGATTTGTTTTTAGTTTGATGGGTAATCTGGCACAATTTAAGTGTCTTAGGGATTTTTAGGGCATTGAATCCATATACACAGTTAAAAAATCAATTTAAATAACAGAAATCAAGATTCAACCTCAAACTTTTTTATGAAATTACCCACCAAAAACTTCAAAAAATTGCATAAAAATAACTCCCTTCTTATGTACCAGTCTTAAAATCAAATCACCTTTTAAATCTATATAATAAAATTTTATTTTCAATATTTATCATATAAATTTGCATTATATAAATAATAAATTAAGTCAATATTATACATTGATATCATAATAAATTAGTAAACTGAATATGCATCATTGTCTATTAGCAAAATTATTATAAATAAAGTGTATTATTATAATAGCAATAGTCTATGCACAATTATGTGTGAAAAAATTACCCATACAGTAAGTATGTCAGTTAACAGAATTATAAATAAGTATACTTTAGACCTCCGTTGAAGATAAACAAAATGTAATGTACAGTATATTAATTTTGACCATTTATGGTGTATTTTCTAACTTCTTAAGGGTTCAGTTTCTATGTGAAACTTGTTATTGTAAAACTAATGTTAAAGTTTTTAATATGTTTTATGTATGTCCTTTAATAGCAGTCTAAATAAGTATACCTTTATACCTCCGTTGAAGATAAACAAAACGTTATCTACAGTATACTAATTTCGACCATTTATGGTGTATTTTCTAACTTGTTACTTTTTGACCATTTATGGTGTATTTTCTAATTTGTTACTTGAATTGAGTTTTCATGTTGTATTTTCTAACTTCTTAAGGGTTAAGTTTCCATGTGACACTTGTTATTGTAAAAGTAATGTTAGAGTTTTCAATATGTTTTATCTTATAGTTTTCAATATTTTTAAATCAAGATAATTTTAAGGATTAAGTTTCTATGTGATACTTGTTATTACTTAGTTTTCAATATGTTTTATCTTATAGTTTTCAATATCTTTAAATCAAGATAATAATTTTTAGAAATATATATATATATATGAAATAACAAATATATTTATCAAATCTTAAGAAATATCATATTTTATAAAATTATAAATAAAAATCGATAAATAAATAAAACAATAAAACTAAAAAAATATTTTTAACTTTAAATATATTCATATATTTTAATGATTTGATTTCAATCCAAAACCCTAAATATATTAATAATTCATTACATTTTTTCAAAATAAAAAACTTCTAAAAAAAGGGAACAATCCTATATTCATGGTCATCAAAACCATAAAATACTAGTTCCCTAAAACTCTTACCTAATATAACTAATAAATTTGATTCTACCTTACCTAATATAATTAATAGATTTTTTTAATCTATATTTATATTATAATGAATATACTCATCTCATTTAGGTTCATCAATAATATTCTTTTACTAAATCATATTTAATAATATTCTTATTTACTAAATCATTATAATAAATTACATTAAAATATGTATATATTTCTGTTTTAATAAGATGAATGAATACTCTAAGCACAATGATACAATTAGATAATCTTTCACTCTGAAATATTCATATGTTAAATAAGAAATCAAATAAATTGTATCACTCAAAACATATCCAATGAAGATTAAGTGTTATGTTTCTTTTTAACCCCACAGGCTACATACAATTGTCATAAGTTGTCATGAAGTTGAAACACACATAAATTCAGGAAAATTGTTTATAAAAGGTCATACAAATCCTTGGCCACACTTCTTCTTAGTGAAAATGTTCTTGACTATAGAAAATCCACGTGGATTCAAACTGATATATGTAATATGCTAAAATAAAATATTTGAATCTACTCTACAAATTGCAAAAACCAATTATGTTCGCACAATCACATGAACAAGAAAGAGAAAGAATTTCAATTTCACAACACAATGATTTATCTGGGGAAAGCCTCAACTAAAAACCCGACTATCTATATATTTCATAAGTCAAAAAATATGAGAACAATGCAATGTAGATCCACTTGTATCCTACAACTAACTTTCCCTCTGGTCTTGGGACAACCTCCCATGCACCCTTTCTGGTGATGGAGTCATATTGAACCATGGCATCAACCCATACTATTTTTTGCACTACCTCTATTGAGAATGGATCAGTCTCTACACTCTCGCTCATAATATCCATGTATACAATGTACCACTTTTGGGACCTCTTCTGTCTGCGCTATAATGTGGGTGCTCCCACATTCTCTCTAACATCAAGCATCAACCAATCAACCTCTCTGGTGTGCTTCCTTCCATTTCTGGATGTCTCTGCATGAGTGGGTGCTTCCACTCTCTGCTCCTCTTCTTGTGGTTGCTACACAACTTGAGGTTTTTCTTTTGGAGCTAATATCTCCTCAATTGCATGCAACTTAAGCTCCCTCTCAAGGAAAATCCGCATGACCTTCTCTTCATCGAATTTCACACATCTCCTGACAACTTCCATCCTGTGAGATGGCATGTACACCTGATAGTTGTGAGGTGTATCGATGTAACCCATAAATATTCCCAACTCAGCTGTTGGTTCTAGCTGTTTCCTTCCATCTTTGGTTACACGACAATAAATTGATGAACCAAAAAATTTAAAGTGCGCCACATCTGGTTTCTTACATGAAAAATCTTCCTCTGGTGTACCCATCCCGAGAATCCAATGAGGATTTATGTTATGCTCTAATACTGCTGTGTTACATGCTTCAGCCCACAAGTGCAACTGTAGGCTCTAATCATGCAACATTGCTCGTGTTGCTCCTACAATAGTTATGTTCTTCTTTTTCGCAACCCCATTTTGTTGTTGGTTATGTGGTGCTATAAATTATTGTCGAATGTATTCTGAAGCATAGAAGTGATCCGGATTTATGCAGGAACGCAACAGAATAAACACATAACCATAAATACAGAGATGCAGCGGAAATAACACTTCATTTCATTAATATCAAAATCACAGAAAGATGCTTACAGACATAATGGAAATAAAATAGCTAGGGTGTTGGTAGCGAATCTCTGAGAAGAGATGTGGTGGCTACAGACCTCTGAACTCCGTTACAATGAGGCTCGAGGGCCTATTTATTATTGAGAAACAATGGAGAGCCCTCAACATCCCAAAAACCTAACCCTAGGAGATGAAGCGCCAAAACTATGGGCCCGTTTGGGTAAATTGGTGTTTCAACTTCCCAGGGACGTAACTTTGGCATACTATCTCCGTTTGACGCACATGATACATCATTAGAAAGCTCTATCCGAGGACTACAACTTTTGTGACAATTTTGATGATCAAAATCGCAACAAATTTTCATACCAAAAAACGTCGTTTAGGGCCTCAAAACGGCTCCGGAAGTTCAGGACCCGAAAAACTGCTAAAAATAGTAAGTTATGCCAAAACTGAAAAAATGAAAGAGACGATGGTGGGGGCCCAAGTGGAATAGGAGGGTGGCCACCAATATCCACCTGGATCATTCCTCCCCCCTTAGGAAGCAATGGTCCCCATTGCGTTAAGTTCCTCCATGAGATGAGGAAATTTCTGCTGAACTTGGTCCCTGGTGAACCACTTTCCTTGGTGCGGGAGTTGGCCAGCTTTGACAACCCGATACAGTTGGATCTGCTGTTGACGAGTGTTCTTGATTTGCATGTCCATGATACAATCTGTGGTGGCCTGTTCCATGCAGTCTGGGTTTAACTCGGTTGGTGTGAGTTGTTCTGCAATGTCCGAGGTGTCCAGTAGAGGTGGAAAGTAAGGACGAAGGCGATCCACATTGAAGACTGGGTGCAGACCAAGGAATGGTGGAATACTAAGCTCGAAGGCATTGTTACCTACAGCCTTGGTGATGGTGTATGGCCCGTATCGGAGTGGGCGAAGCTTGTGGTGAGGTCCAGTGAGGCGCTCCTTCTGCAAATGTAGCCATACCTTGTCGCCCAACTGGAAGTGGTGTGGCAGCCGGTGTTGATCATGGCGCTGTTTGTACTTCGCATTGGCTCTGTCCAATATCTCATGAACCTGTTGGCGGATGTGTTGAATGCGCTCGATGAAGCTACTTGCTTTGTCAACTTCAGACTGGACATGAGCTGAATCGGCCTGAGCAGCTGCAAACGGCATGGCTATGTCGATGGGACATAGTGGTTGGAATCCCAAGCCCACCTGAAAGGGGCTATGGCCAATTGAACTGTGGAGAGCCCGGTTATAACTGTGTTGTACATAGGGGAGGCTCTCGTCCCATGTGCGTGGATGCTTTGAGTTGTACATGCGCAGAATGTGTACAATCGTTCTGTTGACGACCTCTGTCTGGCCATCTGTTTGGGGATGGAAAGCTGTGGACTTGGTGAGCTTTGTGTCCAACATTGACCAGAGGCTGGAACAAAATGTGCCGAGGAACCTGCTATCTCGATCTGATATGATAGACTGTGGGATCCCAAAGTGCACCCACACTCGTTCAAAGAAGAGTTTAGCAGTGGCTTCTGCTGTGATATTCTTCTTACAGGCCGCCATGATGGCCATCTTCGAGAATCTGTCAACGACCACGAAAACACAGTCATTTCCATTCTTAGTAGAAGCCAGGCCCGACATGTAATCCATGGAGATGGATTCCCACGGTCGACTAGGGGTAGGTAGTGGAGTATATAGGCCTTGCTTCTTGATGGTCGGTTTGGCAATGGCACAAGCAGTGCAGGATCTGATGTGCTTCTCGACATCCTTTCGAAGGTTCGACCAATAGAAATACTTCTGTAGTATTGCTACTGTTTTCTCGACCCCGAAATGCCCAGCGACTCGACTGTAGTGTGCTTCCCATATCATCTTGGCACGCTCGCTTGAAGGAACACAAAGGTGTCCCAGGTGACATAAAAGTGTATCTTGGAGGTGAAGATTTGGAACTTGTGTGCCCCCTAAGAGTGCCTTGTAAGTGTGGCCGAATTCTGGGTCACTCTCATAGAGAAGCGGCCAATCAGAAGTCTCGTGCCCACAAGAGTTGAGCACGGTGGTGAGCACCACGATCGGTGGTTGGCTGAGGCAGTCTGCAACATTATTGGTGCTATCCTTCTTGTACTTGATGTTCAAATGAAACTGTTGCAGATATGTGGACCACTTCTGATGGCGATCATTCTGCAACTTCCCTTGTGTCTGTATGAACTGCAGGGGCCGGTGGTCTGTGTGGATGATTGTTTCCTTCCCCAAAATGTAATGCTTCCATTGTCGACGGGCTTGCACAATGGAATACATTTCTTTGTCATAGGTGGGATACTTGCGAACTGTCTCAGACAATGTCTCACTGTGATATGCCACTGGATGTCCCTGTTGAGTAAGAACTGCCCCAATAGCATAGTCAGACGCATCTGTCTCGATCTCAAATGGCTGCTGCAAGTCTGGTAAGGTGAGCACTGGGGCAGAACAGAGGCGATTTTTCAATTCTTTGAATGCCTTCTGTTGAGGTTCTGACCAAAATAATTTTGCTCTCGCTCCTCCTTTGGTGACTTGACTCAAGGGCCAAGTGATATGAGAGAATCCCAACACGAATCTATGGTAGAAATTAGCAAGACCCGGAAAGCTCCGAAGCTCTGTTATAGTAGTCGGGGCTGGCCAATCCCGAATGACTTGGATCTTGGCTGGATCCACATGCACCCCCCTTTCATCAATAATGTATCCCAGATATTGAACCTGGGTCATGCCAAACGTGCACTTCTCCAAATTGGCACATAACTTGTGTTGCCGCAGTGTTTGGAGGACTTGTCGGATGTGATGAAGGTGCTCTTCCCAAGTCTTGCTGAAGATCAGAATGTCATCCAAGTACACCACTACGAATGAGTTGGTGAATGGCCGCAAGATGTCGTCCATGATCCTCATGAAGGTTGCGGGAGCATTCGTCAACCCGAAAGGCATGACCAGCCATTCAAAAAGGCCTTCCTTAGCCTTGAAGGCCGTCTTCCACACATCAGAGGGTTCAATTGGTACCTGGTGATACCCAGACTTCAGGTCGATCTTACTGAAATATTTTGCACCTTGGAGTTGGTCCAGAAGGTCATCAATCCGTGGGATTGGGTACCTATTCCGGACAGTGATCTTGTTCAGCGCCCGATAGTCAATACAGAGTCTCCAAGTCCCATCCTTCTTTTGTACCAACACGATCGGGCTCCCACAGGGCGATGAACTTGGTCTGATGTGACCTTTCTGCAACAGCTCCTGAATCTGCCTCTTGATTTCATCATTTTCCAGAACAGAGCGTCGATAGATCGGTCCATTGGGTAGTGGCGCACCTGGGGTCGGATCAATCGGGTGCTTGACCTGGCAGTGCAGAGGAACCCCTGTGGGTGAGGTGAAGATGTCCCCATACTCCTCCACGACCTTATCCATTTGTTGTTGTCGTGCAGAGGGGCCCTGTCTGGAGGTCGTGGCCACAGTCTTCTTCTTGCCCTGGGGGCGGATCATCAGAAAAACGAATTTCCTGGTTTGGGAAATGAGCTTACTACATTGTTTTGCAGTAACCAAAGAGATAGTCGTAGGAGGTGGTACCTCTGGTATCCTGTACAACTTATTTACCAAAGTAATAATAACAGCACGAGGTCGAGACTCATACACAGCATGACGCTTCCACAAGTATGGTTGTCCTAATAATACATCAGAAACATCAATAGGAGAAACGTCACATAATACCTCATCCGTGAAGGGCTTGATGCTATAGGGAAGGCGACACTGCCGGCTGGCGCGGAGATCTCGTCCTTGGTGAAGCCACCCGATGGTGTATGGATGTGGGTGAGCTGTGGTCGGCAAGCCCAACCGCTTCACGGCGTCTGCTGAAATGAGGTTCTTTTGGCTCCCATTGTCGACAATGAGCTGTACAGGGGAGCCCTTTACCCACATCTGGGAGTGGAAGAGACGTTCCTCCTCCTCTGGATCTTCCGGTTCCTCCTTCTGGACCTTTGTAGTGGCAACGGTGGCGTTGGGCTCCGCATCAATAATCTGTTTCCCTTTTTCATTCCCCGTTTCAGGTTCTGATTCGGAGTCAGAGCATGCATCTGACTCAGAAGCCCTCATCTCGGCCACTAGCGACTGCTTGGCCCGACACTCACTTGTGTTGTGAGTGGAGCTCTTATGGAACTCACACCACTTTCCCGTGTCCTTCTTTGGCTTTACGGTGTTGTTCTTGTCTTGTGGCTTTGACGGGTTGTCCTTAGCCGCCATGCTCTGTCCTTTGTTCTGCGGTTTGGAAGCACCTTTTCCTTGATTTTGATTCGCAGATCCAAAGTCTCGCTTCTTCTGTTTGAATTTCTGCTCAATCTTGGCAGCATACCGGTATGCCATACCAAGCGAGGAGATGTCGAGGAACTCCATTTCCTCCTGAATGTATCTGTGCAGACAGCTGCGATACTTTAGCACCAAATGTTTCTCTGAATCTTTGATACCCAACTTTGTGCGCAGGGTATGGAACAGATTCGTCAGCTCGTGCACATCTTGATCCCTTTGTTGTCGCAGCGTGGTCCATTGTATGTACTTGTCCTCATAGCTCCCCACGGGATAGTACTGTTCCTTGACGGCATCTCGGAAAGAATTCCAAGTTGGTACGGCTGAGAACAGAGAGGGTTCTGTCTGGTCCTTGTTCTCACAGTAGGTTTCCCACCAGTCCTTAACATGGGGGGTAGCTTTGATGAGTGCAAAAATAATCTTCTCCCGGTCTGAAAAGTCATGAACAGAGAAATATCCTTCTAATAGATTCAACCATCTATCTACGGCATCTGCGTCTATTTGACCCTCAAATATGGGAATGTCAAAATTTACTTGTACCTTAAAGGGAGTCGCAACTCCAGAGTGGCTACTGGATGCAGATGCGCCGCCGGTGGGCAGCCGTTGAAGGATATGAGCAAAGCTATCCATCATCGCGTTCCTTTGTTTTTCGAGGGCCTCCTCGAGCAATATTTTGATAGGATCTCCTGCTCCCTCATCTTTCTTTTCGTCCCCCATGAGCGTCCGTCGAGGTTTGCGAGGCTGATCTTGCAAAGGTTCCACCAGATCAAGCCCTAGCTCCTTATACCCCGACCTCGTTGGGGACATGCAAAGAAGGATCGAGAAAAAACAGACCGCTCTGATACCACTGATCCGGATTTATGCAGGAACACAACAGAATAAACATATAAACATAAATACAGAGATGCAGCGGAAATAACACTTCATTTCATTAATATCAAAGAACTGAAATTTGCTTACAGACAGAATGGAAATAAAACTAGCTAGGGCGTTGGTAGCTATCTCTGAGGAGAGATGTGGTGGCTACAGGCCTCTGAACTGAGTTACAATGAGGCTCGAGGGCCTATTTATTATTGAGAAACAATGGAGAACCCTAAACATCCAAAAACCTAACCCTAGGAGATGAAGCGCCAAAACTATGGGCCGCGTTTGGGTAAATTGGTGTTTCAACTTCCCAGGGACGTAACTTTGGCATACTATCTCCGTTTGACGCACATGATACATCATTAGAAAGCTCTATCCGAGGACTAAAACTTTTGTGACGATTTTGATGATCAAAATCGCAACAAATTTAATACCCAAAAAACGTCGTTTAGGGCCTCAAAACGGCTCCGGAAGTTCGGGACCCGAAAAACTGCTAAAAATAGTAAGTTATGCCAAAACTGAAAAACTGAAAGAG
This sequence comes from Pinus albicaulis, assembly GCA_034641835.2. Classification (NCBI taxonomy): domain Eukaryota; kingdom Viridiplantae; phylum Streptophyta; class Pinopsida; order Pinales; family Pinaceae; genus Pinus; species Pinus albicaulis. Next base: position 1,521,066,437 of record CM076582.1, on the reverse strand, counting down.
ACAATGGTGGGGGCCCAAGTGGAATAGGCGGGTGGCCACCAATATCCACCTGGATCAAGAAGTTATTCAATTCATTCGACACACATTCCCCATCGTTGTCGCTCATGAGAGCCTTCACCTTTTTTTCCTGTGACTTTCTCGACAAGTTATTTGAACTCACAAAATTTTAAGAACACCTGATCTTTCTACTGCATGAAGAATATTCAACACTTGCATGCAAAATCATTTACAAAATTCACATAATACATGTTTTTTGTTGTGGAGTTTGTCAAGAACAATCCACACACTTCTTTGTGAACTCTTTCAATTATCGCCTTCACTTGACTATCCTTATCATGAGAGGTGGCTTTGGTGTACTTACCCAATTTACACCCTTTGCATGTATCTCACTGCTCAAGTGCACCCTTGGGAAGTCTTGTAGACTTTTTTTTCATGATATTAAAAGCACCATGGTGTAGATGGCCTAATATTCTATGCCACAACTCATTGATGTCTTGACTCTACACCTTATCTGCTTTCATGCTCAATAATACAATATTCTACATCCAATTTGTAGAGGTTCTTTACTCAAACCTCAATATTCTTCACATGTACTGTGGATTTGTGATGAAGGAACACCTTTCCTTTGCTAAATATCAAATCATAGCCATGGTATTCTAACATAGCAGCTAAAACTAAATTCTTCTTTACACCAGGAACATACATGACATATTTTAATGTGATAGGAGTACCAAACTCCCTCTAAAAAGTAACAATACCTATATCAGTTGCACTATACCTCTCATCATCTCCCATCTCAATGTGCATCTGCAGATCCTTATCCTCCAAGTTGTTGAATAATTCTTTATTTTAGGTCATACAGAATGAAGCTCCACTATCCAGGAACCACACAAAACCCATCACCGATGACAGCATGTATGTGATGAGAGTGAAATAAAACTCGAATTGTGAAGCAAGAGCTTCACCTACCACTCCTCTTGAGGGATTCTTACAGGTTTTCTTGTTCAGACACTTTGTGGCATAGTGCCTCAGATCATGATAGTGAAAACATTTAATCTTTGACGAGTCCTTCTTCTTACCTACCTGGGCATAATATGATTTGGAATGGGATTCCTTCCCTTTCCCTTTCTTTTTCTTCCGAGCCAGGGCAAATTTCTCCTCATCACCAGTCTTTGATGAGGATCCATCTCTGGTATTCTGCCAAATCTCTTATTATACCAAATCAGACCATAATCGCTCCCACTCTTGTAGCTTCTCCCTCCCATTCACTGAATCCTGGTAACTTCTCCAGCTCTTGGGAAGGCCTAGAAGTGCTAGGCTAACCAAATCATCCTTGGAAACTATAACACCAACACTTCCAAGTTTATATCGACATTGAGTGAACTTCCTCAAGTATTTTGGTATTGAGTCTCCCTTCTCCATCTTGATTTTCTGAGCTTTTCCATCCACTCCAGCTTCCTGTGGTTGCTATTTTTCTGAAACAAATATGTTAAGGCCTTCCAAATAGATGTTAGGTCCCTATATTACTAGTGTAGCCCCTTATTTTTGGTAGTGTAGCCCCCTCATTTTTATTGTTGTACCCTTGCAGCCCCCATATTGTTATTATTGTGCCCCATAAAAGCCACTATTATTATTGTTGTGCCCTTACATTATTATTGTTAGGTCGGCTAGGATTATATTGTGACCCAATGGAATCCTACATATAGAAAGGAGGTTTTTTCATTTGAATCATCCAATAATTGTTCATTTCTGTAATGTAAGGAGGTTTCCCCCTCTAAATGGATTATTTCTAAGGCGTTGATCTCTCTTTTCTTCTATTTTTGGAGCTGGTTTCATAACATTTGGTATCAGAGATTTGGATTATAAGATTTCATTGCTTCAAACAGGTCATCGTGGAATTTTCTCTATAATTTTTTTCTACGAAGGTTTACACGCTAAAAAAAACCCATTTGCAAAGAAATCCCGAGGAGCTTCATGTAAAAATTTCATATCTTGGTTCACAATATTTTCGGAGATGTGATCTATGGAAGTTATGGTTTTTGTAGCCTCCTGAATTTCACATAAAAGAGGTGACCTTGGGAAAATCGCCATAACTCTCTCTCTGAGCATTGGATTGAAATTATTTAAAAAGTGGCCAAAATTTCATGGACTGTGGTTTCCTATGTATCAATTTCAGAGCCGAAGGAGGAAAAATTAACATGTGGCATGCCATACAAGTTCGCTCTACTGAACTAGTCCATAATTAGGACATTGTGGGAGATTGGGCATAACTTTGTCTTGAAGAATCAAAATCAGGTCAGACCTGTGGCATTGGAAAGAAGATTTAAAGGAATACTGCAGTACCGAAGATAAAATCTCAGGGATCAGAAATCACAGAGATACATCATATTGAGCTCCTCAAAATCAAGAAAAAGGTGTGTATTTTTTTCGAAATGCATAAGTCTTGTTTGAGTAATCAGTTTGGAAGATTGAAGCATAAATATCATTATTGGGTTCTAAAATTCCTCCTAAAAAGGATTGAAAACCCATTAAGCCCTCAAAATACGCTACTATGACTCATGAGGAGGAAGAAATGCAACATGATATATCAAAATTACAAGAGAAAATGCACCAAATTTCGCTCGCAAAGAGCAACAAAAAATGAAATGGAAGTTTTGAAGAAAGGCATGGAAGCTAATATGGATGGTTTGAAGAATGACATGGAAGCTAATATGGAAGACATGAAGAATGATATAAAATTAGACATGGAAGCTTTGAAGGAAGGTTTGACAAATTTGATACAAGAAATGATTCCTAATGGTGAAAAGGTAGTAGAGGAAACTCATGATGAGAACAAAATAAATGTTAATCATGATTTCATAAACTCTAATGCTGGATTGAAGACCCACCATATTCGAAACATCGATATGAGGAAGTTTGATGGCAAGGATCCTGTGACATGGATACAACAAATGGAGAAATATTTTGATATTCATAATGTGAAAAACACACAAACGGTATGCATTGCAACTTTAGATTTAGAACAAATTACATTTCTATGGTATCGATGGCATTGCTTCTATAAAAAAAATTGTCACTTGGTAATTTTTTACGGAGGAAATGATAGCACATTATGAGGATACAAAGAGAAACACCTTCTTTAGCCAATTGATAATTATCAAACAAAAGGGTTCAATGGTGGAGCACATTGAGGACTTCCAAAAATTGAATATAAGGGTAAGTGGTATTCCAGAGGAAAAGAGGATTGATGTATTCCTAGGGACTTTAAAGGATAACATCCAACATGAGGTTCACCTTTGGGAACCTGATTCATTAGAGAAGGCATTCAGGTTGGCAAGAAAAAATGGATGTAAAATTATGGTGACAAGGAAGCATACCACTCACATCTATAAATATGGAAGTGTTGCTTCTCCTAGAATTCCACAGCCTACAAGGTTGATACCACAAAAATTAGAAGAAAAAAGAGAAAAAGGGCTTTGCTACAGCTGTGATAGAAAATACACTAAAGGTTATAAGTGTGTTGAGAAGAAATTATTTTACATATATTGTGAGGAGGAGGAAGAAAATGAACAAGAAAATTCAAAATAAGAGGATATAAACCAGGAACCAACCCTAGAGAAAGAAGAAATGAGTTCAACCATATCCTGTAATGCATTGGAAGGAATTACCACTCCTCAAACTCTCAATATATAAGAAAATATCAAGAAGAAAAAGGTAATAGTGTTGATTGATTCGGGTAGTACCCATAATTTTATTCATTTTAAGGTATCTAAGGAATTGAATTGCTTCCTATACCCAACACCAGAGTGTCAAGTGATGGTTGCAAATGGAGGAACTGTTGGGTGAGGAGCCTAATTATCTTGTTTATTTTGTATCACAGCATTGGACCCCTGTACCTTAATGGGGCGGCAATGTCGCCCATAATTAAACACTGCCTGGGGGGTCCAGGGGGGGGCACAATGCCCCCGAAGCTAAAAACAGATGTAAAATTGCCTTGTAAAAGTATAGTAATTTCTAGTCAATTTGAGTCGTTCATTAGGCGGATGATCTGATGGTAAAAATTATGTTTAGTTTAGGGTTTTTTTCCCTAGAAGGTAACCCCTCGATTTGTATGAGGGTATTGTATTGTGGCTGTGTATAGTATGTGTATTCTCAGAGTGAGAAACAGATAGGGAGACTGTGAGAGAGAACAGAGGATATTACAGTGGATATGCTATAGGTTGTGTCTCTTCATTTTACTGGATAATAAAAAGGAAGGATTGGCTGTTTGGGGTGGACGTAGCCCAAATTGGGTGAACCACATATATCTGTGTCTCTCTAGTTTTATGTGTTTTGTGTGCTTGTGTTTTCCACATATTTTATGTGTTGCATTGCTCTGTAATATATAATTTTATAACAACTGGTATCAGAGCCGAAGGTCTATTTGGCTGATAAACTTGCAGGAAAGAAGGGTTCCTGGTTCGAGTGGGAGAAATGGCGGAAGATGGTAAGTTTAGGGTCGAGAAATTTAACGGCCAAAACTTCCTGCTGTGGAAGATTCAGATGGAAGATTATCTGTATCAGAAATATCTTTACCTACCATTGAGCGGAAAAACAAAGAAGCTGACAGTTATGACAGATGCAGAATGGAAAATTCTCGATAGAAAGGCACTCAGAACAGTATGGTTGTGCCTCGCGGCATCGATAGGCTTCAATATTTCGAAGGAAACAACAACATAGGGTTTGATTAAGGTATTTTCGAAACTATATGAAAAACCCTCGGCCTCAAACAAGGTATTTCTTATGAAACGTTTATTTAACATGAGGATGTCGGAAGGTGGATTTGTTGCAGACCATTTAAATGATTTTAATACAGTCACCAGTTAGTTAAGTTTTGTAAGGGTAAACTTTGATGATGAAGTTAGAGCTCTGTTATTTTTATGCTCATTTCTAGAAATTTAGAATGGTTTATTTATGGCCATTAGTAACTTTGTCTCTGGATCTAGTACTTTAAAGTTTTATGATGTTGTTAGTGCTATCCTTAGCGAGGAAATGCAATGGAAAAGCTCCAGTGAGACATCGGGTAATTCTTTGAGTGCAGAATCTAGGTGAAGAAGAATGGAAAGAGGAAAGAGCTTAGGATATCGCAGTAAATCAAGGAAAGGCGGATCCAAGCCCAGATCGGGGATAGTGTGCTGGAAATGTGGAAAGAAAGGACACCTAAAGAAATATTGTAGATCTTGGAAGGAAAAAGAAGGAGACACATAGCAAGAAAAAAATCATGAAGCAAATGTGACAGGTTATGTGTTACAATATGCTTTGATTCTTTCTTTCAAAAATGTTATTGATTCCTGGGTGGTAGATTCAGGGGCTTCATTCCATGCCACACCTGATAAAAAATATTTTCATGACTATGTTTTTTGGAAAAGTCCGTTTGGGTGATGATAAACCTTGTAAAATTGTTGGAATGGGTAAGGTTCTTGTAAAACAACAGAATGGAAACTAATGGCTATTAAAGGAGGTAAGGCATGTTCTAGATTTGAAGAAAAATCTGATTTCAACAGGGCAGTTAGGCGATGAAGGTTGTGTGACAACTTTCTCAGATAAAACTTGGAAGGTCACCAAAGGAGCCCTGGTAATAGAAAAAGGCGAAAAGGTTGGTACATTGTATTTATGCAATGGTATTTCTAACTCCGTTAATGCTTTAAATTCCAAAGGAGAAGATGCAGCATTATGACATCATAGGCTCGGACACATGAGTGAGAAGGGGATGAAGATTCTTCAATCAAGGAATTTGTTGTCGGGTATGAAGAATATTGATTTGGATTTATGTGAGAATTGCATTTATGGAAAACAAAAGAGAGTCAGATTTCTCAGAGTTGGGAAAGAAAAGAAGAGCGAAAAATTAGAGCTTGTGCATACAGATGTATGGGGACCTGCTCAAGTATCATCTCTTAGTGGCTCTCGTTATTATGTTACTTTTATTGATGATGCAACTATAAAAACTTGGATTTATTGTATTCATAATAAATATGATGTATTTGATACTTTCAAGAAATGGAAATATTTGGTTGAGATTGAGACAGGAAAGAAGTTGAAGTTTCTCAGATCAGACAATGGAGGTGAATATTGCAGCAAATAGTTTTATAGGTACTGTTCAGAGCATGGAATTCATAGAGAGAAGACAGTTCCAAGAACACCACAAGAAAATGGTGTGTCAGAAAGGTTAAACAGAACAATCATGGACGTGCAAGGTGCATGAGATTGCATGCAGGATTGCCTTTAAAATTTTGGGCAGATGCTGTAGATACTGTTGTTTATCTAATAAACAGAGGGCCTTCAAGTTCCTTGGATGGTGGTATTCCAGAGGAAGCATGTATAGGTAAAAAGGTAAACTACTCTTTTTTAAGGCCTTTTGGTTGGGAGGCCTTTGTCCATATTAATAAAGAAAATAGAACAAAGCTTGAGGCAAAATCAAAGAAATGTACCTTTATTGGATATGGTGTTAATGATTTTGGTTATCGCTAATGTGATTATGAAAATCACAAAATAATTAGGAGCAGAGATGCAATATTCAATGAAAAGGTCTTGTATAAGAATCAGTTGCAGGAAAAGAAACAGGAAAAGGAAAACAAAGAATACACAGTTCTTGATGAGACCACAGAAAAAGTAAAACTACCTTAAAATAATAATAATAAACAGCCACAACAACAACAACCACCAAAATAGCAATAGGCACCTCAAACACCTGAAAGTGGTGTCAGAAGATCTACCAAGATAAGTAGACCCCCTGAATGATACTCTCCTTCGTTATATTATTTATTGTTGTTGTTGGTAGGATTAAAGGGTGAACTTGAATGTTGTGAAAACAATACGGTGGAAAGGTAAGAAGTGGGAGCTAGCCATGGAAGAAGAGATGGACTCCTTAATGCACTGTGGACTTGGGACTTAGTAGGTTACTGTGATAAAACTACATTTGTAGAATAAATGGTTTCACAGTACAGAAGGAAGAAGATGGAGGAAAACAGAGGTACAAAGCTGAACTTGTGAGTGAGGGTTTGCACGGAAGAAAGGTATTGATTTTGATGAAATATTTTCTCCTGTTGTTAAGATGACTTGATCGGAACTATTTTAAGTCTTGTAGTAGCGAAAGATTTACATCTTGAATAGTTAGATGTAAATACATCATTTCTCCATGGAGATTTGGAGGAAGAGATCTATATGCAGCAACTAGAAGTATATGAGGTCAAAGGGAAAGAAAAATTAGTGTGCAGGTTAAAGAAGAGCTTGTATGTCTTAAAACAAGCTCCAAGGCAGTGGTGTCTAAAATTTGACAAGTTTATGTCTGAACAAGGTTATATTAGATGTCACTCTGATCATTGTGTTTATCTGAAAAAGCAAAATGATGGCAACTATATTATATTATTATTGTATGTAGATGACATGCTTGTTTTAGGATCTAACATGCAGGAAATAAACGTGCTCAAAATAAAATTGGAAAATTCATTTGCAATGAAGGATTTGGAAGCTGCAAAACAAATCCTTAGTATGAGAATAACTAGAGATAGGAAAAATCACAAATTAACATTGTCTCAGAATGAGTAGATACAAAAGGTGTTGAAAATATTTAATATGCAGAATGAAAAACCAGTTAGTACACCTTTTGCTAGCCATTTCAAACTTAGTAATGAGATGTGCCCCAAGACCCAAGAAGAAATGGATTATATGTCTAAATTTCCATATGCATCAGTAGTTGGAAGCTTAATGTATGCAATGGTTTGCACAAGGCTTGATATTGCACATGCAGTGGGAGTTGTAAGCAGGTACATGAACAATCCAGGAAAAGAACATTGGATGGCAGTGAAATGGATTCTCAGATATTTGAGAGGAACCACAAATCAAGAATTATGCTTTGGTGGTTCAAACATTTCTCTACATAGATATGTTGATGCAGATATGGAAGGTGACAGAGATAACAGGAGGAGCACTACAGGGTATGTATTTACTATAGGTGGAACAACTGTCAGTTGGGTTTCAAAAATCCAAAGTGTTGTTGCGCTTTCAACAACAAAAGCAGAGTATGTTCCTACTAAAGAGGCTAGTAAAGAAACGATTTGGTTACAAAGGTTTATGGATGAATTGGGTAAGAAGCATGATATGGGCACGTTATACAGTGATAGCCAAAGTTCCATTCATCTTGCAAAGAACTCATCTTTTCATTCTAGGACTAAACACATACAGCTCAAGTATCATTTCATATGGTCAGTATTGGAAGATGGACAATTGAAGCTGGAGAATATACACACTAGCCAGAATCCTATAAATATGCTAACAAAAGTTTTAACCAGGGAAAAAATGAGAATATGCTCAGTTTCAATTGGTCTTCAAGAATGACGATGAAGATGAGAAACAACCAGGTCCAAAGTGGAGTCATTTTCCAGCAAATGAAGCAGCAATGGAGTTGCTACAATTAGTCTCCAAGTGGGAGATTATTGGGTGTGGAGCCTGATTATCTTGTTTATTTTGTATCACAGCATTGGACTCTTGTACCTTAATGGGGCAGCAATGCGCCCATAATTAAATGTTGCTTGGGGGGTCCAAGGGGGGGGGCGACAACGTCCGCGAAGCTAAAAACATATGTAAAATTGCCTTGTAAACGTATAGTAATTTCTAGTCAATTTGGGCCGTTCATTAGGCGGATGATATGACGGTAGAAGTTATGTTTAGTTTAGGGTTTTTTCCGTAGAAGGAAACCCCTTGCTTTGTATGAGGGTATTGTATTGTGGTTGTGTATAGTATGTGTATTCTCAGTGCGAGAAACAGATAGGGATACTGTGAGAGAGAACAAAAGATATTATAGCGGATCTGTTGTAGGTTGTGTCTCTTCATTTTGCTGGATAAGAGAAAGGAAGGACTGTCTGTTCAAGGTGGACGTAGCCCAAACTGGGTGAACCGCATATATCTGTGTCTCTCTGATTTTATGTGTTTTGTGTGCTTGTGTTTTCTGCATATTTTATGTGCTGCATTGCTCTGTAATATATAATTGTTTAACAGGAACTATAAATTTTCCTGGAAAATACCATAATAGCAAGCTAACCATGGGGGAATATGTATTGAATAGTCCAATGATTTCCATTCCAATGGGAAGTGTTGATGTTTTACTAGGAGTACAATGGTTACAATATTTGGAGATGATAACTTTTAATTTTCAAGAACTTTTCTTGAATTTTTTTCGGAAGGAAAGGAAGTTGAATTATGGGGTATCACAGGGAAGACAAGAAAGATAATAAGCTATAATGTCATGAAAAAGCTTCTAAAGAAATAATAGCGAGGCGTAATTACATAATTATGCTCACTAGAAGTTCCAAAAGAAAAATCATCTATTTCTCCAGATCTCCAAAAAATCTTGGACAATCATTCCAAGGTGTTTGAAACTCCCAAAGGAATCTCACCTATTCATGATCATGATCATGCTATTCATTTGATTCTAGGAATTTTTACTCCAAACATCGGACCTTACAGATATCCTTATGTCCAAAAGAGAAAAATTGAATGTATGATTGCAGAAATGTTAGAGGTTGGTATAATTCATCCTAGTCAAAGTTCTTTCTTTTCTCCGGTAGTATTAATGCATAGGAAGGATGGATCAGGCACATGTGTTCGGATTATAGGGAGCTCAATAATCTCAATATTACAGATAAATTTACCATTCCTGTGAATGATGAATTATTGGATGAATTACATGAAGCAATTGATTTTACCAAGTTGGATCTTCATTCAGGATATCATCAAATTAGAATGAAGACTGAAGATATTCTGAAAACAACATTTCAAACTCATGAGGGTCATTATGAATTTTTGTTCATGCCTTTTGGAAATACCAATTCACCTTCTACATTTCAAGGGTTGATGAATTCCATTTTCAAACCCTTCCTTAGAAAATTTGTGTTAGTATTTTTTGATGATATACTAATCTACAACAGGTCTTGGAAGGATCATGTTCAACATGTTGATAGGGTTCTCAAACTATTGGAGGAGAAACAATTATATGCAAAAACCTCCAAATGTTTCTTTGGAGTATAAGAGGTGGGATATTTGGGTCATATTGTATCTTAGGAGGGTGTTAAGGTAGACCCTAACAAAATTAAAGCCATTAAGGAATGGAAAGTCCCCACAACCATAAAGCAGTTGCGAGGATTTCTTGGGTTAACAGGGTATTATCGCAAGTTTGTTAAGAATTTTGGTAGAATAGCAACACCTCTAACAATATTATTAAAGAAAGATGGATTTCCATGGACTCATGAATCAACTAAGGCCTTTGAACATATTAAAGAGGCAATGTGCCTAGCACTGGTCTTAGCTATGCCATACTTCATAAAAGCCTTTATTGTGGAATGTGATGCCTCAGGAAATGGAATGGATGTTGTTTTAATGCAAGAAGGAAGACTCGTTTCTTTTGAATTCTGTCTAATTAAATGAAAGTATTTACAGAAAACTATTATGAGAAGGAAATGTTGGAAATACTACATGCACTAAAGAAATGTCAACCTTACCTAATGGGAAGACACTTCAAGGTAAAAATTGTTCATGATAGTCTTAAATAATTTTTGGAACAAAGAATATATTCATAAGAGAAACAAAAATCGATCAAAAAGATGTTGGGTTATGACTTTGAAATCATCTACAAAAAGGGGAAGCTAAATGTTGTTGCAGATGTTCTCTCAAGAAAGGATGAAGAGGTGGAAGCATTATTTTGTGCCATTTTTGTTATCCAACCAGATTGGATAACTGAGGCAAGGGATGAATGGAAGAATGACGAAGAAGTGTGTACACTCATTCAAAAGTTGCTGCAAGATCCTAGTACATCTGATACATTTAGTTGGAAAAATGATTCCTTATGGTACAAATATCGTTTATATATTTTTAAGAATTCCCAACTAAAACAAACTATTATTTTGGAATTTCACACCTCTCCCTTAGGAGGACACTCAAGATTTTTTAAAAATTACCACAGGGTGAAGAAATAATTTTTTTGGGATGGCCTTAAATCCGATATTCAGAAGTTTGTGGTGGAATGTTTGGTTTGCCAGCAAAATAAGGTTGAGACAATTAAGACCCTGAGTCTGCTACATCCTTTATCCATTCCAAGTCAATGTTGGGAGGAGGTTTCAATGAATTTTATCACAGGTTAACCTAATTCCAAAGGAAAAAGTGCCATCATGGTGGTAGTTGATACACTTACCAAGTATGCACACTTTTTTGCATTAGCTCATCCATTTAAAGCAAGTACAATTGCTACTGCATTTATGAAAACAATTAAAAATCTACATGGAAACCCAAAGATTATTGTAAGAGACAAAGATCCCAATTTTACTGGAAATTTTTCGATGGAATTATTTTCTTGTTTGGGTACTCAACTAGTTCATAGCTCATCTTATCATCCTCAATCCGATGGTAAAACTGAGATAGCGAAAAAATGTTTGGAAGGATATTTTCGTTGTTTTTTATCAGATAGAAAAACACAATGCGTCAAGTGGTTACCTCTGGCTGAATGGTCGTATAACATTTACTTCCATACTGCAACAACAATGACCCCATTTGTGGCACTTTATGGATATCATCCACCATCCATCACATCATTTTTAAGAGAAAATTATAAGTTAAAAGCAGTGGAATATCACATCGAGCATCAACAACAAGTTCTCCAACTCTTAAAGGATAACCTAAATTTGGCTCAAAATAGAATGAAACAATAGGAAGATCAACATCGGAGCGAGAGAAGTTTTGATATAGGAGATTGGGTATTTTTACGGGTACAACCATACAAACAAATTTCCCTCAAGAAAGCTAAGAAGGATACTAAATTATCACCAAAGTACTATGGTCCTTACAAGGTGTTGCAAAATATTGGTACTATGGCATACAACTTGGAGCTTCCGACTTTTTCTCGAGTGCACCCAATTTCCCATGTTTCATGTTTAAAGAAGGTTATAGGTGACAAAATTCCAGGTTAAACAATATTTCCAGAACGTGATGAGGAAGGGAAAATCATATTGGAATTTGAAGCAGTCACAGAAAAAAGAACTCGATAGCTACGAAATCGATCAATTTCAGAGTATCTCATCTAGTGTAGCATTGTTGCACCTTTACCCACAATATGTATACAAAAATTCATGTTTATAAGTTTTCCCAAAATCAAACTTTCACATTTCCGGATATAGCTCTTAGTCGGCTATTTCTTTTATGAAAATATAAAACCCACGACTTCAATCTTTCCAACACCCATATTAGAACTCTTTCATAAATGTGAAACCCAAAATTTTATAAGATATACATATACAACAATAATTAAAGCACCCATAGAAAATAGTTAACAATTTGATTTTAGTTGATTTGATGACGGATTTAAACCAACATTAAATCCGTTTCCAAATTTCTATCGCATCCAATTAGAACATTAACCCACATGCATGTAAATTTGCGATATTCGTTGGATCTTCAAGCTGTAGGTGAAAACTGTTAGATTAAATCCGTGCTGTATGGTCAACATAAAAAATTAAATTTGGCTTATAAAATATCAGGTCCATTTAAAAGTTTAAACTCCTTGCAACTTGAAATGCGATTGTTGTGGATCTTAGATTTATGTTGCGATAATCGTTGATCATATTGACACCTTGATCGAATGGTTTTCTAGCCTCTGAGACTCTGATTAATTCATTTCAAGTTTGGATTGAACATTAAACCTCCTTGCCACTTCAATTTTGAATGCCGTCAGATTTCTAATTTTATGATTGCGATTCCCTCTTACTACTTACGCATTACAGTGCTTCCCATTCTTCAACTCTGCCAGATTTGAAGTTTGCTAATAAAACTACGATTCTCGGGTATCAATAATTAACAACCTTTTTAAATATAACCGGACATATTTTACTTATAATGGATGCAGAGATTTAAAGGAAAATCCATATAGCAATCGATTTAGCCAGCATTATAGCGTTTCCATTTCTTCAATTTCCACCAGTTTTACACTTCTGGAAAGTTTTCTTACTAATTTCAAAAGGAAAAATAATGAACAAGTGATTAACAGAGGGTTTAATGTCTTAGGTAATCAAGGTTGCTACAATGGCTTATAGCATTTCAATGGCCACACAAATTCGCTTGAATTTATGTAGAAGGAAGTCTTACAAACCTAGTTTATAATACTCTCCAATATAAATTAACGCATAGAGAAATCAATAAAACCCAAGCTCAACTGAAACCAAAACTCATAAATATTTTGGAAAGAAAATGAACATCTGGTAATTCGACAATTACATTTACATTCACACAGTACAGAGGATTTGCAATCTTCTTCTATTAATTTTCCGTCCAATCCTCCTCTCGATTACAATCCTGAATCTCTATGCCTATCTACCTCTCCTTCTATGCCTTTTAGGCTTATAATTATATACAAATGGATTCCAAACCGAAATTGGTTTAGATCCTTAATTTACCCAACAAATCCTAATTCTTCTAAGTCCTCATTAATTTCCAGGATCTCTCTTTATCCCTAAGGATCCTCTCTAATCCCATAAATTTATACAACCAATTCTTAATTTAAAATCTACAATAATTTCTCAATCTCACAATTTCTAATTCTCTCATATTCTCCAACTTTCGAGAAAATTTACAATTAAGATCACAATATTAATTAAATCCTATTTTAAATTACTCAAAGTATTTAAAATTACACTTAGAGAAACATCTCTCTTGAAAAAATAAGACCTCCTAAGTCTCCCAAATAACTAATGACATTTATGCAGGATGCTCCTGCATCAGACTTCCCATGTAGAAAATTTTCATAGACTCCTGTCTATGAGGTCTGTTGCTTTTCTGTAATAATGCAACAACCACAAGTCTCAATGACTTTCTACCTCCAGGATTCCAAACTCTGTTCTTTAGTGATTTCCTTGATTTTTTCAACTGCTGTTTAAATATTCTGTTGCCATTCCTTACTTCTCCTGGTTGCCATATCTTCGTTTGCAATACTCCATTGGCTTTTCCTTTAATGTTTGGTACAATTCAGATTTTTATCCACATGATTTTATGTCTGCAGCTCCTTTCCTTATGTTCATTTTCTGTCAGCTTCATCAAATTTTCTAAATCTCTATCCAAATTAATTTTATGTTTTTGTCCTTTTTCCTGTGTATGAGTTTCAAAAATATTGCTGCCTTGTTTTTCTTCAACTTCTGCTATCATTTTTTAGATTACTCCAAATACCGTTGTAGATATTGCTGCCTCCCAAACTTCCTGAATATCTTTGAATATATCTCCCTCTACAATATCCAATTGTTGTTCTGCAATTTCATTTTCAAAAACTAAATTACTCTTTAATTCCTTGACTGTAGTAACAATTTCTTCCACTGTTGTAAATCTTTTGCAATCTTCATCAGATATCAAAACCTTGTCCTTCATCAAAATACAATTCTGATCTTGACTCTTTGAAATGTTTGTGTACATTTCTCTTTCTTCCTTCATCTTTATGACAGCTTCCAATTTCTGTCTATAACCTGCAAAATTTTCAAAACCTGCAATCACCCCCAAATTGTCATTTTTAAAATCACATGACTCAATAGTTTTGTTTGATTATTCTATCATCAAATCTCTTTGTTGTTCCAAGTCTTCTACATGACTTAGAAAATATTTAGTGGTCTTCACGTCAACTTCCTCAAGCATAGCATTTGAGTACTTGCTATCCTTTGCTTCTTCTTCTTGCTTTTGGTCATCATTATGAGCCAAATTTCTTCAGTTTTCAATTTTAGAAGTTTTTTGTAAAATAATATGTTCCTCCAATTGTGTATGAGCTTTCTCAAAACTCAAATTCTCCCTCTCTACCATGACATTATCTACAAACATACACAAATTTTCAATTTCAAAATCACAAATTTCAGTTTCCTTAATTGATGATTCAAACATCACTACTCTATCTTCAAGTTCAAAAGAAACTTGTTCTTCTCCAACAATTTCATTTTGTTGTAGCTCCACTCCTTTGAGCTTCTCTTTCCTCAATAGAACATCTATAATTTTCCCAAGCTTTCTCAGCTCCTCTATTAATTGCATATCCACTTGCTACTCTTGTAGCTTATACCATTTCTCCTTATTTCCCATTATGTAGTTGTATCTCTGGTCTCCTTTACTTTTCTAGAAAATTTCTATCAATAATACCAGTTAAAAATTTAACTCAGTCTTTTCTCTGATATTAAATATCTTCTACATAATTTTTTTGATTTGAGCTTCATATTTATCAACATTGTCTTCTGTATCTACAATCACATTATCAATTGAAGAGTTAAAACATTTAATTAACTATACAATTTCTTCTTTATCAGATTCTACAAGCTTCATTCCTCCTTCTGGTTCCTTGAACCATCTTTCCAAGAACTTCATTTCTATGTGAAAATTTCCCAGTATTTCTTCACAATCTTCATTCTCAGTTTCACTCTTCTTCTGGCAGTCCTCTTGAATTATCTTGTTTTATGTATCATCACATTGCAAAATTATTTCATCAATTTAATTAAACAAATTCATTTGCTTACCTCCTTGGAATATCACTGCGGCGTTTTCATTATTCTTCTGCTCCATAATAACTTTAACTGGTTGTCTTTCGCCAAACAAAAATTCATCTATGAATTCTTTCTGCTGCAAATAATCAATATCTTTTTCCTCTAAAAATAATTCTCCATCATACTTGACCTCAAGAACTTTATTCATTTTGGTGACAGTTTCATCAGACTGTCCATCATCTTTTGTGCATCCTGCAACACATACAATCCATGAGATTTAAAAATACAAGGCTTCATAGCCTCATCAGCTTTCCTTGTCAACATATCTTCAATTTGTTCTTCCTCACCCAGAGTTTCACCCTGTTCTGGTCCACAAATGGAAACTTCCATTTCTAACTCTGTTTCTCTGAGTTTTTCAACCAACCACTTCACTTGTCTTTGTCGTAGCCTTTTCTGTAACTTAGACCATTTCACTATCTTTTTCTTCAAGACCCAACCTTCTCTTTGGTTTTTCTTTAGTAGCATTGTTAACTCATCGAGTTCTTTTCTTATCTCAGCCAACTCCTTGTCAAGCTCCTCTTGACTCATATGGTTCTTGCAAATTGTTTTAGCACCTTTTTCCTTCATCTTGTAGCCTTCTTCTGAACCTTCTCTATGAATTCCCATAGTCATCTTCACTTCTGTGTGAGCTTCAACACCTGCAACCAATCAACTTCATTTTGAGTTGATCTTCTCAGCAAGCTTCTTCTCTTCCTAGTCTTCAAGTCCTCTTTTCCCTAGAACTTGTACTGAGAAAAATTTCTCTCTCTTTGGTTGCTACACTCACTTCTCTTAAGGTATCTTTGTCCTTATCTATTCCAAGCCTCAACTGGAATAAGGTTCTGCTACAATCTATAAGAACTTCCAAAATTTATTCCTACAGTTTTATTGTTGTAGTCTTGTGCCAACTTTGACATTCAGTCAACTACTGAAAAATTTCATACCTTGGTAATTAATTTATGTCTCGGCTGGTTGTCTCCTGCAAACAGGAAACTTTTGCATTCCCTTGATTTATTCAATCTGTAAAATATCATCAATTAATAAAAACTTATGCATACCATCTTCCCAATATCACTTATCTTTAAGGTCTCATTACTTGTTGGCTTTTACCATTCCTCTGAATATGCTTCAACATTCAGCTACTGTTGCAACAATCAATTTTGAACAAGACTTCAATCCACATTAATTTGGATCTTCAACAAATTAAAATTTACACAGAAATTTTAATTGATTTCTTAGGCATTTACCTCACCAGCAATATCCAATCACACACAATTCATTTCTTTCTCATGCAATCTGTGTAATTACAATATAAAAAATTCTCAAACTTTCTCTGGCTGCAATAACTCGCTATCTTGAGGCAAATCTCAATTTTTTCATACTTTTCTCAGCTGCACATAGAATCCCTTTCTTCTTTACTATGATTACCCTTTCTTGCAATTTCAATTGCATTATTCAAAATTCAATTTTTAACTTAAAAGGAAAATTTTATTTCAGCTCTGATACCACTAATGGTGCAGCATCGCTGCACCTTTACCCATAGTATGCATACATAAATTCATGTGTATAAGTTT
This sequence comes from Pinus albicaulis, assembly GCA_034641835.2. NCBI lineage: Eukaryota > Viridiplantae > Streptophyta > Pinopsida > Pinales > Pinaceae > Pinus > Pinus albicaulis. The sequence goes on along the minus strand of CM076582.1, from coordinate 1,521,049,303 downwards.
TCCCAAAATCAAACTTTCACATTTTCGAATATAGCTCTTAGTTGGCTATTTATTTTATGCAAATATAAAACCCACGACTTCAATCTTTCCAACACCCATATTATAACTCTTTCATAAATGCGGAATCCAAAATTTTATAAGATATACATATACAACAATAATTAAAGTACCCATAGAAAATAGTTAACAATTCTATTTTGGTTGATTTGATGACGGATTTAAACCAACATTAAATCCGTTTCCAAATTTCTATCGCATCCAATTAGAAAATTAACCCACATGCATGTAAATTTGCGATATTCATTGGATCTTCAAGATGTAGGTGAAAATCGTTAGATTAAACCCGTGATGGATGGTCAAAATAACAAATTAAATCTGGCTTATAAAATATCGGGTCCATTTGAAAGTTTAAACTCCTTTCAAGTTGAAATGCGATTGTCGTGGATCTTATATTTATGCTGTGATAACCATTGATCATATTGACACCTTGATCGAATGGTTTTTAAGCATATCAGAGTCTGGTTAATTCATTTCAGATTTGGATTGAACATTAAACCTCCTTGCCACTTCAATTCTGAATGTCGTCAGATTTCTAATTTTATGATTACGATTCCCTCTTACTGCTTACGCATTACAGTGCTTCCCATTCTTTAAATCTGCTAGATTTGAAGTCTACTAACAAAACTACGATTCTCAGGTATCAATAATTAACAACCCTTTTAAATATAACCAGACATATTTTCCTTATAATGGATGCAGAGATTTAAAGGAAAGTCCACACAACAATCGATTTAACCAACATTATAGCGTTTCCATTTCTTCAATTTCCGCCATTTTTACACTCCTGGAAATTTTTCTTACTAATTTCGAAAGGAAAAATAATGAACAAGTGATTAATAGAGGTTTTAATGTCTCAGGCAATCAAGGTTGCTGCAATGGCTTATGGCATTTGAATGGCCGCACAAATTCACTTGAATTGCTGTAGAAGGAAGTCTTGCAAACCTAGTTTATAATACTCTCCAATATAAATTGACGCATAGAGAAATCAATAAAACCCAAGCACCACTGAAACCAAAACTCAGAAATATTTTAGAAAGAAAATGAACATCCGGTAATTCGACAATTACCTTTACATTCACACAGTACAGAGGATTTGCAATCTTCTTCTATTAATTTTCCATCCAATCCTCCTCTCGATTACAATCCTGAATCTCTATGCCTATCTACCTCTCCTTCTATGCCTTTTAGGCTTATAATTATATACAAATGGATTCCAAACCGAAATTGGTTTAGATCCTTAATTTACACAACAAATTCTGATTCTTCTAAGTCCTCGTTAATTTCCAGAATCTCTCTTTATCCCTAAGGATCCTCTCTAATCCCATAAATTTATACAACCAATTCTTAATTTAAAATCTACAATAATTTCTCAATCTCACAATTTCTAATTCTCTCATATTCTCCAACTTTCAAGAACATTTACAATTAATCTCACAATATTAATTAAACCCTATTTTAAATTACTCAAAGTATCTAAAATTACACTTAGAGAAGCAACTCTCTTGAAAACATAAGACCTCCTAAGTCTCCCAAATAACTAATGAAATTTACGTAGGATGCTCTTGCATCATCATCAAGTGGAAGAAATTACCCACTGAAGATTCCACATGGGAGGACGATAATTTTATATAGAAGCATCCATAGCTGCTCAAGCATTGAGGTAAACACTTTTTTTGAATGAGAGGGGCATGTTAGGTCCCTATATTACTAGTGTACCCCCTTATTGTTGGTAGTGTAGCCCCCTTATTGTTATTGTTGTACCCCTGTAGCCCCCATATTGTTATTATCATGCCCCATAAAAGCCATTATTGTTCTTGTTTTTCCCTTCCATTATTGTTGTTAGGTTGGCTAGGATTATATTGTGACCCCATCGACTCCTATATATATAAAGGATATTTTTTCATTTGTATCATCCAATAATTGTTCATTTATGTAATGTAAAGGATGTTTCCCCCTCAAAGTGGCTTATTTCTAAGGCATTGATCTCTCTTTTATTCTATTTTTGGAGTTGGTTTCATAACAATAACATATGGAGTTTCGAGACAATATGATCTCCAACTCCCAATAGAATCCTTCTTTATTTTGCTACGTTCTTCTTCCATGCTTCTATATTTTGCGCATATGCTGCGGTGGACTTAGGAATATCATTTTATATGATATCCTTCAGTTTTTTTTCTTCCAACACACCTTCCATCCTGTCCTTCCATGCTATGAATTGCACATAAATACATCTTGATCCTGTTATTTTTCTTGAAGAGTATATTTGCAAATTCGATTCACCTACTCAAAACAAACTCGTATTCTTCTCTTCTCTTCTATAGTGATTCTTGCTTTGATACAATTTATAAAATCCACATAGATTCAAACTGATATTTGTAATATTTTAAAACAAAATACTTGAATCTATTCTACAAATTCCGAAAACCAATTAATATCACACAATCACATGAACAAGAAAGAGAAAGAATTTCAATCGCACAAAAAAATATTTATCCAAGGAAAACCTCAAATAAAAACCCCACTATTTGTATATTTCATAAGTCATAAAATATGAGAACAATACAATGCTTCTCTCAGGCTTGAGAGCTCTCTACACTATCTCTGTCTGTCTCACTGATTCCTAGGCAAGCTTGGTTCAATACTTAACCAATTTCTTGGCCTTAGGAATCCATGTTTTCTTGCACAGTTTCCTAGGGAATTATGCCCCTATTAACAAGGAAATTACCTAATAATGATTGCGCAATACATCAAGGCTCTTCCTCTGACTCCATGCACCACATGTATAATTGGATGATTATACAACTGATAGTACACTTACATTTAACTCCAATATCAACTGGATATTTCTCAGAACTGAAATGCATGAGTTATTTTTTAGTGAATTATTAGTTATCTGATTGATAATTGCATTTGAATTAAATCTAATTTAATTCACTTGAGGTCTCACTAGTTCCTCCATCAGTTATAACTAGTTAAAATGATTTTAACTCAAATAAATTAAGTTAATTAATTACAACTCAAAATAAACTCAACCATGGCTCCTATATGTAGGAGATGCTCTACATTCCTCCAATTTGACCCTCAACTCAAATTAATTATTCCTAACTTAGTTAACTTGTACAATTTGTCATGTGATGTGGAATTACAATTTCCTTCTAATTTAATTAAGGTGAAATTAAATTAAAAGCATGTTGTTGCCATTTTCAACATTGACCATATGTTCCTTGCAAAACAGAAATGGTCAATGCTGGGTTTCCCATATAAAACTCGTGGCCAACCCTTGGAGCTTCTAGAAAGAAAAAGTTATGAGGAGATTGGATTGGAAATAAGTTGGGAAAATCTCATAATTGTGCATGAATTGTATTCACTCAAATAATATTCCATGAAGTCTAAATATGGATCCTCAAAGACTCCATAAGAAGAGGAAAAATATAGGGGATGGGTTACATATAGAAAGCACAAGAGGAAGCTTTCTTATGCTACCATATTGGAGAATAACTTTTGACTTAAATTTTGTAGAAGATTGTTGAATGTTGGGCATCAACATTATTGTGACTAGAATCTAGGTGAGAGCTATCGTTTTTACGTATGATTTTGGCTAGAGATCATGTAATGATTAAAGGTTGAATATCTTGTAATGATCAAATGTTGGATAACTTATCAACATGACTTTTACATATATTCTGATTAAAAAAATACACCACAATTATAGACCAAATTGATAAACAATATGGGGGATACGACTCTAAAAGTGGGGTAGATAAGGGGGATAAGCCAAAAGTATATAAAAATATTCCTATCCTAAATAATAATCTCGTGATATATCATAAGTTCCTAACACATGGGGACAAGTTCTCAAGAGGCAGGAGAGTAGCTTCATAAGTGCCACATGTTAGAAAAGAGGAATTCATACTTAAGTTTAGTGACCTAATAAAAAATAAGTAATTCCTTGCTATTTCCATATCCATTCTTGCTAATTCAAGTGGGGTGGAAGCTAGTGAGAACCACTACAACCCTGCTACATTGTGAAATTAAGAAGGTGGATTTTGTTGGATTGTTTTTTACAATTCTCTTTGGTTTCCTTGTGAAATTATATAACCCTAGACTGAATTGTTTGTGTAGGTTTCCCATTATGTGAGGCATAGAGGGTACTTGGAGATTCCATTAGTGAAACTAGAGTTAATAAGTCACAAATAATAGGGTTCATATTTTTCTTATGCTAAATATTTGGAGGGGAAGGTGGATAACTTGGAGGATTTCAAAGTAGAGAAGGGGTTCCACTTCTTTATGTTGTATAGGCTAAAGGGAATGAGATATTTTCAGTTGGAATTGATATAAGAGTTTGGTAATTGGTCCTAATTTTCTAGCTATAGTAACTATCAAACCATAGTTGGCCTTTAAGAATCCTTTTTTCCTTGTGGAGTCACAACCTATGCTCAGGGGTAACCTATTACTAAGAGACATGAACAGAAGGTATATGGTTAGGTAGAAAGTGTGAGCTACGCAACCAATTGGAAATTTTAAAAAGGGTAAGAGTTATGTTTTATATTTTTATATTCTCTAATGCCGTGTTTACCTTTTTCATATGTTGTGGTTTTCGTGTGTTCATGCATGCGAATATTTGTTTAATTCAGCTACTCATGTGTGTATTATGAGTGAATTTCATGGAATATTTCCTATAAGAATAGTTGATAGGTTAAAATATGGGTATCATAGCTATATTGCTAGATAATTATAGTTGGTAGAGTGACTAGGGTGTTTACATTAGGTATCGAGATAAATTATGTGTTTATATCAACTTAAAGGAAGGTTGAAGTGGGATAAGTATGGTATTAGCAATATTTTTAAGAGCCAAGATTATGGAATATTTGGAAAATTCTAGTAAGCATAGTGTGTATTTTAGAATTACATGGGGATAGAACGTAGATATAGGTTTGGATATGCCATATTTTCTTATCAAAACTTTTGTTATAGTACCATGGTTTTATAGGCTAGAAACGAAAATTTATAGAGAGAAATATGTAACAAGTTTCATGTTAAGTGTTTGGAAAAATGTCATGTATGAAATTGAGAAGGAAAAGTGGGAAAATTGAGAAAAAATCCCTAAATTTTCTCAATAATTTGCAATGAAAAGTTTTTTAGAATCAATTAAAAGAAAACCCCATCTGTTATTTCAATTATTTCAATGCCAACTTTTGTTGAATTAATGGAGTTTCAAAATAATCCGCGAGAAAATTGGAATTAGTTCAGGGAATTTGGGAAAATCACTAAATTTTTAAAGAAATGTAAGTTGGATTTGTGTTCCAAATCATCACAAGGATGAATAATGGCATAAATTCAATAATTTTAGGGTGACTTTTAGCCATGAAGGTTGAGAATGTCATATGCATGGTGGCCCTTGTAGAGGAAAAATATTAAAAAATTATGAAAAGTTAGAAATTTGAAGTTCTCTAACGATGTGGACCTATACATGATGTGGCATAATAGGGTTCAGGGTGGGAAGGTGCATCATGGTAGTATAGGAGACATGACATGTATATGGTAAGGGCTACACATGACATAGGTTTCCATGTTGAAAAGGGTGGTTATGGGACCAAGTTCAAGAAATTTGTGAATGGGTATTTCGAGCCTATAACTAATGGGATTGTTTTACATATATTGCATCAAAACCATGTGTGGAAAGTTACATTCCCATAGGAGAAATTAACCTTGTTACTAGTTTCCATCTCGTTACCAACCACTACTATTGATATATGATTGATGATAGGAATGTTACACACTATAATAAGGGCATTGGGATGTGTTCACTTCCCATCACAATAACCATTATGAAGGCACCAAGTGGAGGTGTCAATCTTGAGTGGCCCCCCCTATCCCATCGTTGGATGATATCTTTCCAGGTGGGTGCAAATGGAGGGCCAAGTGTAGGTGGCACTTGAAAAATTAAATAAGATAAAATAAAAAAATAAAAGGTTAAAGCGTGAATACCATGGTATTCCAGGGACATCTAGGTGGTGATAGGGCTATATTAGAGGATTCCATGTGGAAACTAATGCCACATCATCAGGACCATGGCATCCACACTAGAAAGGATGACACATCAACATATATAAAAGTATATTATAAAAAGCATATGGAGAAAACAATAGTTTTTGCCATAATAGGGGTAGAATTGCATAGATTTTAGTGAAATTTTGGGGTAAGGTCCATAGTGTTTAGGGCCATAAAATTTATAGTGACAAACACTATTTGATTCTAATTCAAATTTATAGAAGTGGAAACTTATTTTATTTTTTATCATTCTCCCATAAACTAAGGCATTTCAAATAAATAAAGATATTATTCATTTTATTGAATTTGCTTTTTACAGGGATCAGAAAACCCATTAAAGATGGTTGAAAAATGGACATTATGCATAGAAGTTTCTTGTCATCCTAATCTAGGGCAATCAATTATTACTTATTTTCTATGCAATATTGTGACGAACAAAGTTCTCCAAAGGAAAATGAATGTACCTTGAAGAACAACAAACAATGAAGCATATTATATTGCATTGATAAAAGCTTAGGAATAGTTAGGGAGTATGGATCCCACGGAATTCTAGTTTTAACCAATTTCGAACATGTGTGCAACCATATTAAAGGCGTGTACCAAGTTAAAAATGAGAGCTTAAAACAACTACATGGAGAATCAAAAAATATTGTTAGACAATTTCAATAATTTAACATAAGACATTATGGAAATGTTAATAGAATGTCTAGTGATCTATAGTATGGGGCAATGCCAATTCAATATTTGTTTATGAAAGATGAAGTGTTAAGAAGCTCTCCATCAAAATTTATTTATCGACATTGTAAGATACATTTGATGTGTGTGTTTTTTAGTTATAAATGTGTTGTTTTTAATGACCATGTGTTTTTTTCAATTCTATACTAAATGTGCCCCCACTATGTAAGCACAACTTGGTGAATTTGACATGTTTTAGAAAATTTTGTATTTAATTTTCAAAATTTGTGTGCTTCAACATTTGTGATTTTAGTCTTGAGTATATTTTAAACGAAAAATTTACACCAAATAATTTTAAAGAAACCTTTAGATAGTTACATTAATTTTCTGAATTCTTGATCTTTTTAAATAACAATTTTAAGATTTTTAAATGAATTATTTAATTTCAAGGTTTACATCAATTAAATGCATGAGGCAACTTCAAGGATTACATCAATTTTATGAATTCTTGATCTTTTTAAATATAAATTTCAATATTTTTAAATGCATGAGGTAACTTCAAGGGTTAAATCAATTTTATGAATTCTTGATCTTTTTAAATAAAATTTTAAAAATATTTGTAAATGCACAAGGTAACATTTTAAAGATCATGTATCCATATATCTATAGATATCCATTTCATTGATGAGAATTTGCCACATGATTCTTCGAGGCAAGCACCAACTGAGTCTCATGCATCAACTAGAGGGGAAGGTCATGGAACAAGGAGAATATCAAATGAATCGGGGGAGGTCCATCATTCGTTGCATCATCATCATGGGATATCTATGTTTATGTGCAAGTTTTTAAATTATATTTGAATATAATCATACATTTACATATACATGGAATTGATTTTTTATCAATTTATCTTTATTAATTTATAATAAATTTCATTTTTTTTAGGATCATCTCAAACTAGGTTGAAGAGAGTATCTACTCAGTCAATGGAGGGCCATCGTTCACATCATAATGATATGGTATATATCTGTTTATGTTCATTTACTTAAAAAATAAATAGGTAGAATCATATGTATGTATACATATATATTGAATTGATTTTCTATTTTTTTTAGAAGCTTCTCTCACTATGTTTTCGTGTGAGGGTGGTCAACAAGCTCAATCAAATCATGTACTTGGGCATGATGGTGCTCAACCATCTCCGAGTGGTCATCAATCTCAATCGGATCATCACAATCCTTATCATTTTGGTAAATTATATATATATATATATATATATAGTGTCAAAACAAATTTGTACATGTAAATGAATTGTATGTACATATACATGTACTTGTCTATCTTGCATGTGTATGAATACATTTGTTCACATGTTTTTATATTTATGTAATTTTATATTGATGCAGGGGTGAAAATGTTGCTTGAAGTAAATGTAAGTGAAGTAGGGAAATTCAAGAAGAAGGCCATACACCAACTACACCTATCGATATGATATTCCTGATGAGCTTCCTTGGGAAAAAAACCTCCAATAATTTACATTATAGAGGTGCAAAGGTCATTATTCAAAATTGAGGAAATATCTTGGGAATTTAGAGCTCCATGCAAAGAGTCGACAAAGCTTGGAAATAGTTGTGCACTCTCTATGCTCATTTCTTGATATTTATGAGAAGCTTGGGCTAACCATGGATTGCTTTATAGATATGATGATGTGTATAAAGGAAGCAATAATGGGTCCCGATAAATGGGTCAATGTTAGTAAAATGGTTACAAAAGAAAATGCAAAATCTATGTTTAATTTCAAAGAAGGGCCGAAAATAAATATGCTCAAGGTTAAATATTTAAAGCACCCTAATATAGCCAGCCATTTGTATGATAGGTTCCTTGTAGCATATGGAAATCTGCCATGGAATGACGAGGTTCCAATTTATTTTGCAAAATTATTTTATGCATAATTCTTTTTGGGTATGAGACTCGATTATAATGAAATTTCATTTGAATATTATGGTACCGAGGGTGGTCAGTTATATGAAAATAAGGGTGCATTACGTGATACTAAATTACCTCGCCCTCTACCACCTTTGGTACATCAAACTCCCCGTCTGGTAACTTTGCGGTCAAAGATGGATGTCACTTCTCAAATTGGTTGAGAAGGAAGGGATGGAATTATAGACAACATCCAGATTGCATTGACTGGAATTGTTGTTGGTCTAAATCGATACATAGCATGAGATGATGTACATGCTAATTTTGTATATAAAACAAATGAGGAGATAGATAATATTAATATTGAGGAGATTAAAGCATATGCAAAGGGTTGTCTTGATGGTTGGAAAGACCTAATTGGTCATGAGTTAGAGCATGTGGGATCGATATGTGTTAATGGTTAGGGTGGATATTTTAATGTAATATAATTTATGTGTTTTTGTCGATTCACATACATTTTGTAATGTTTTTTAGATATAATCTAACACAAATGTATCATATGTTCACCATTTGCAGTTAACTCGTTTTCGGAATGAAAATTTTGATAATATCACGGTCCCAGGTTTAGGTTCAAATCAATATATTTTGAGAGATGTTAGTTTTTTTTTGGAAGAGTTCATGTTGATAATATTATTGTGCTTTTATTATGTCGATATCCTGAGGACATATTTTAAAAGTAATAATTATGTATATATAATTAAATGTTAACATATTCTGATCCCATCCATCGTTTTCAACATAGCTCCACCCTCTTCCTCCCTATTAGGATATGTGTCAAATATTCGATTCTCACAAGTATTTAATATTTCACTTATGTTTTGTTATAAATTAAAGCAAGTTTCATTACAAATCGAGATAGATTTATCTTACAATTTCAAAAATTTCAAATTTTAGGTTTGTGTAGATGATTTCCATTCTCTAGGGACTTTAGCAACATAGTAAAAAATGGGGATAGGATCATGTAAACAATTTTAAAAACTCGTGTAACAATTTTTTTAATATTGCCAGTTTATGCATTTTTATGTGAAATTTTTAATTTTTAATATATGCATGTACATGTATTGTATAGAGCATCCAGGAGGGAGAAATGCAGGGAGAACACCACAAGGTATTGCATGGAAATTGAAACTTTAGTCGGTTACAAGGATTAAATAGTCTAGACAATTTGAAAAAGTTGATACTTTATTTTTTTAATATTGTGAGTTTATGCATTTTCAAGTGCAATTTTAAATTTTTAATATAAACACATGCACATGTATTGTACATTTTATCCATGAGGGCGCAATGCATGGAGAAAACCACATGGGTGAAATGGAGAGGGGAAACCATGAGGTATTACATGGAATTTGAAACTTTTTATTATTATTACATTCTAATTTAATTTTAAAACATTAAAATTTAATTTTAAAGTAAAAAATCTTATGTATTTATGCAATTACACATGTTGTGCAAGGCACCCATGATTCAGATGAGAGCACGGGGATGTTGATAGATCATATATTTTAGCAAGATTCTCTTTGATGAAACTTTTTATTTGACAATATTTTTATGTTATATTTACTTTTATCATGATATAAATTTTGGACATATTTAAAATAAAACTCTTTATTATGAATTGATCTCCTTGATTCATATTTTTATTTGGCACATTTTTATTATATATTTACTTTTAGAATGATATACATTTTGGACATATTTTAAATCTAGAACTCTTTATTATGATTTAATACATGCTAATTTTGGAGTTTATGTACATTTTGCATGATGTTGGTTGATGGTTAATTTTTAATATAAAGTTTTTCATGCAAACATGCTATAAAATTTCATTATATAAAACATGGTACAATTTGCATGATGCAAGGTTTGTTGCTTAAAACTTGGTTTTACATATTTAAGTTCATGAATATGCAGCAATGAAAATAAACTTGCATTTAGTTGGTACATTTTGCATGATCATTGTTATAATGTTGGTATATGATTATTAGCTTTGTTTAAAGTTGTTTTGTTAAGTTATTTAAAATGGATCTATTAAAATTATAAATTACAAAACATAGTACATTTTTCATTTGAATGAATCTTATAATTAGGTTCAGATGTCTAAAACAATCATAAATTAAAGCATTATAAATTATGGTATGTACATTTTGCATTAATGTATAGAAATAATACTATGGATGGCGGTTGATAGTTAACTTTTAATATATAGTTGTTCATTCACAAACATACTATAAAATTGCATTATAAAACATGGTACAATTTGCATGATGCATGGTTTGATGCTTAAATGGTTTTACATATTTAAGTTCATGAATATGTAGCAATGAAAGTAAATTTGCATTTAGATGGTACATTTTGCATTCTTATAACATTAGTAGATGATTCTTAGGTTTGTTTACAATTGTTTTTTTAATTTATTTAAAATGAATCTAGTAAAATTTCAAATTACAAAACATGGTACATTATGCAATTGAATGAATCTTATAATTTGGTGTAGATGTCTAAAACAATCATAACTGAAAATTGCATTATAAAATATGGTATGTACATTTTTCATTCATGTATAGAAAGGCTACTATGGATGTCGGTTGATAGTTAACTTTTAATATAAAGTTGTTCATGCAAACATACTAGAAAAGTGCATTATAAAACATGGTACAATTTGCATGATACATGGTTTGATGCTTACAACTTGGTTTTACATAGTTAAGTTCATGAATATGTAGCAATGAAAGTAAATTTGCATTTAGTGATTACATTTTGCATGATCATTGTTATAATGTTAGTAGATGATTCCTAGGTTTTGTTTAAAGTTGTTTTGTCAAGTTACGTAAAATGAATTTATTAAAATTGGAAATTACAAAGCATGGTACACTGTGCATTTGAATGAATCTTATAATTAGGTGCAGATGTCCAAAACAATCATAAATTAAAATTGCATTATAAAATATGGTATGTAAATTTTGCATTAATGTATAGAAATACTACTATGGATGTTGGTTGATAGTTAAATTTTAATATAAAGTCAATTTCATGCACAAACACACTGTAAAAGTGCATTATAAAACATGGTACAATTTGCATGATGCATGGTTTGATGCTTAAAGGTTTTACATATTTAAGTTCATGAATATGCATCGATGAAAGTAAATTTGCATTTAGTTTATACATTTTGCATGATCATTCTTATAATGTTAGTAGATGATTCTTATGTTTTGTTTAAAGTTTTTAAATTGTCAAGTTATTTAAAATGAATATATTAAAATTGCAAATTACAAAACATGGTACATTTTGTATTTGCATGAATCTTAAATTTGGTGTAGATCTCTAAAACAATTTAAGATGTGTATATGAAATCGTTTAAGATATGAGAAAATGTATAAATTACTTGTAGTGCATGCAAACATAATATCAATAGCATAAAATCCTCAATACACGTACATAATAGGCATTATACATATAACTTTGTGACGCAATACAAGACCCAATGAGCATGGCTTTGACATCATCACATTCTTAAGAATGTAGAACTTAAGAGTACACAAAAATAAAGGCTAACAATGTACTTGAACTCTAAGTTCTCAAATATGAATACAAGGAGAAGAAATTGTTGGGCAGTTCAATTAAATAAATTTTAATGGAATGCCATCCTCAATGATTTTTCCATGGTAAACCTTTTACTTTCTCCATTTTTTAACTTTCATTTTTTCTTATTGAACTTATATCAACTTTATGCACATTGCACACACCAAGTGACTATATTTACAAATCATGGCATTGAGTTGATAGTATTGAAAGTAAAAATTACTCTCAGTTTGACGAGTTTCTTGGAAAAAAATAACCTTTCAGTATAACAAACCCTCTTTCATATATAAAACTATTATCATCATAGTCTTCCAATAACTTCATCTTTTGTTCAGTGCACCGCATCATATAATACTTAACATTTTCTATGTTGTTAATGGGTGCAACTACAAAAAAAAAAAATTCCTGCACAATAAAACAATTGCAAATTCAGATCATAATTAACATGAAATTAACTTTATCAACATGGACTTGATTTCATTATCTATTTCTAGATCTATATTTTAACTATTATCTAGATACTTATATGCAATTATTTTAAAACATAAAACATACATACATATATATATATATATATATATATATATATATATATACATATACATATACATATACATATACATATACATATACATATACATATACATATACATATACATATACATATACATATACATATACATATACATCCTTTGAAAGCAATTCAAATGTTACCTTCTCTAACAAGATGAGAAACTCGATCACCTTCAGATGATACTATAGTCTTCTCTGATTCCATCTCTTTGAAGCTCGCAACTGAAATTTTCCCCTTTGAATTTAGTTCTATATGTTTCCAAGCTTTTACATACATATTATTTTCACAAATAGCATTGGATTTTGTGTCCTTCATGCAAATGAGACAAAAACAATAATATTTCCTTTTATCAAATGCAAACGCATTTTAGTACTCCTTTTTTTTAATTGAATGTAATTTTTGAGTCCCTTTTACAATTTCAGCTTCATATGTAATGACTCTATCTACATCTTGGACTCCAATATGCCAACAAAACCTATAGTAAATACAAAAAAGAATTTAAATATGTTATTTAAAATACAATTTATATATCAAAGATAATCATCGTGATATTATTTAATCTATATAATTTATAAATACTTAACATTAGAAAATTAATATAATATTCATATATTAAAAATATATACATGTTAATGTATATATGTGAATACCCGCATACCTTCCGTGATGGATTAGTCTCATGGCTTAGTGTAGAAACGCACCATTGAAAAACTTGTAAACTAAGATAAGTCGGTTTGCAGAGTGGTCCATTTGATATCTTTGAAGTGAAAATTTTACACATGCCCCTACACCACACTAGTACATTTGGCGGAAATTCCGACACTTGGTTCCGACACTTTTGACCAAATGTCGGAAATTTCCCCAATTTTTTTCAACTTTTCAAATCCCGCCTGAAACCGTCGCTATACCGACGTTTAGAGACAAGTGTCACAATAACGACACTTAGACAAAGTGTCGCAATTGCGACGTTTGGAGGAATCTGTCGCAATACCGACCCTACGCCCCAAAGCGTTGCTATTGCGACGACTTCTTCCAAACGTCGCAATTGCGACACTTTGCCTAAGTGTCACAATTGCGACGTTTGGAAGAAGCCATCGCAATAGCAACGCTTTGGGGCTTTCGCAATAACGAAACTTATATGCTATTACTCTTTGTTAAGTCAAATTTTTTAATTCATTTCCCTCTTCAAAATTTAAATTTCAAATATCAAAAGTTTTAATTCATTTCCCTCTGATTGCATGGTTTGTCCAGGGAAGGAGGGAGGATGCACAACAAAAACCCTGTCTATCATATGCATAGTCGTGGCACCATCTTCTGCAACCCCACGAACAGGATTCTCAGATCCAGTGCAGGATGAAGGTCACGCGTTCAATTTCGTTGCAGGGCTAGCAACTCTGCCCGCAAATGTTATAAAAAAAGCTCAGGCATAGCTCTTCAACTAGAGGGGATAAGGGATGAGATAACTTGGATTGCAGATACCATTTTCATTGTTGAACTCCACTACTACTAGAAATGGAAGATTAGATGATCGGTTCATGGGCAGCACAATTACACTGGCATGGCTCAAGTAAGGTTAAATTCCTTTTCTATTTTCGCAAAGTTTCCTCTGCTACAGAAAATGTAATTATATTAATTTTTTTCCATCGATATATGGATTGGATATAATTAGATGTAAACCCTTTCTACAGTGGTTATTCGAATGGGTTAGAATGTGCATTGTTATTTTTTTCTTTTGAAGTACATGCATTACCACTACGCGAGATCTTTGCATAAATTTTGAAATGTTGAGCTCTTTGCATTAATGTTGCCTCTGCTTGGTGGTGTCTCTGAGATTGAGCTAATCCAAAGGCAATGGATGTGCATCAGCGGTCGATTTCTCTTTTCTAGTACTGTAATCCAAATCCTCTAGCATGCAAACAGGTGCCGTAGCATTTATATCTAGGATTGATCGTTTTTTTCTCACCTTCACTTTAGGCTTGGAAAACTTTGCTCCAGATTTTTTAGCATTTGACTCACCTGATAGATAGTGATCTATGTGGGAATTTAAGGCTATATTGGATGTAGATGAGAAATATCTACAAACAAGACAAACCTTTGGTATCATGGCCTCTGGAAGAGATCCTGGATTCCCAAATTCTTCATTCTTCCCAGGATCTGCCTTGCTCTTCTCCAAAGTTTGGATCTGCCTTGTAGGCTCCTGCCTCTTCTACACTGCTTGAATTGGAGCACCTCCATTATGATATCAAATAATCCGCTACTATGAAATGAAACAAGTCGCAAATTCTTTGATAGAATTTCCTTTTGGGCACTTCACCGCGAACCAAGTTTTAAAATGTCACAACCCACTTGATATTTATCCCTAGCAAAAGTGTCACATGTGAAGATCAGGCTTTTGATGAAGCGAATAACTTGGTAAAGAGAATTTTTTTTTACTTATGTATTCGGCCCAACAATATAGATTTTGATGCACTATCATTTTTAACCATGTGTTGAAGAACCATACAAAAAACTATGTTTTTAGTGAAGTTTGAGTTTACAAGAATCGATGCCAGTCAAAATCTAGACCTTGCTCCCAGCTTACTGGTAAAAGGCGGTACTCATATTTCATGCAAGTAATGGAATGCCTTTTTCGTTGTTTTATCTCGTCTTATTCGAACTTCCAAGTCTAGCATCAATGATTTTATTATGCTTCAGAAAAATGGTATTATGCTTTAGAGAAGTGTATCTACTTCTTATTATACTTCTGAACTTCTAAGTCTAGCATCAATGATTATTTTATGCTTCACACATAATCTAGTTTTCATTATACTCCTTGAAACATTTTTTATTAGTTGAATGAGACAAACTTAAAAGGAGTAAGCTAATATATTAGCAAAAGGATTTCTGTCACAAATCTAAGATTCTTATAGGAATTCAGTGGAAATTTCAGGCATCACCTGAGTAATCTTCAGTGTCCGCAAATTTTGACATCCAAAGAGAAGTTTGTTACAAAATTAGGCAGCTCCTACTTGAAAATATGTTGATGTTGATGTGTAGCAATCTCCTTCATTTATAGCCATGTTGAGTCTTAACATATATTAGTAAGGAATATTATAGTAGTTCACACCTGTAATACTCACAAAGGGAACTCAGACAAACCATCATCTCTCCAAAACAGTGACTAAGATTTTCACAGTTGGTTTCTTCAGATTTATTGATGCCACAATACCATGTCTCTTTCAGATTACTTCAAATTCACTGAATTCTTTCAAGCGATTGTCATTATGAATTAGTCAAAATAGGTTTCAGCATATGACAAGGATTCATATGCACTGGATTTGGATAGTTTAACTACCACTTCGCACATTTCCAGGAGTTTATATGCCAAGAACTACTGCAGTTTTAATCAGACTGTTGGAAAATTTTGTTTCATATTTTGACATTATTAATGCCAACCCTAACTTGCGACTCTTCGAAATGAAGATTCAAACTATTGAGTAATGTGGTTATTAAGGAAAAAAAGTCATATTATACATGTATGAAGGTAGGCTTGATCCAGATGAACTCCACCTGCAGATTACAGATGTCTATGAACACTTGTATCCTTCAATAGTGTAGTTTGCAATACCATCTCATTCAGTCTTTTGGTGTTCAAAATTCAAGATCAATAAAAATGCATGAATATTTCTCGGACTTCTTATATTGTCAAATCATCAACTCTAAACCTTTGAACACCATGCAAAAAAAATTGAGCACCTAGTCACTGGATTCAAATTTCTCGCATGGCTACATTGTGTATAAGCTTCTCTTACCCCAAACATCTCCCACAATCCCCCATAAATAGAAAACAATGGAAATGGTTTGCATCCCTCTTATTTGACAATTTCTAAGCTAACTTTATGGAACTGTTCTAGTTACCATAAACATATCTTGGTTCATTGGGGATCTTGGTTATAATGAATTTGATGTCTTTGCAGCCTTCAACTTTCTTAGAGCACATGGACTTGTGGTAAGTGTGTTTGTCATTTTCTAAGTTGTTTTTTTAGAGGGGAAAAACAAATAATATATCATCTAAAACTAGAATAAATGTGTAAAAGAAGCCCAACTTTATAGAGAGATTGAAAAGCAGTGAGAGTAACATCTATCTTGCATCTCACTTTTTATCTAGAAAAAAAATTCTTTGAATCAATTGATTTAGTCAAGCTATGGATAGGAGTGCCATTTTAGTCTATGTTTATTTGCAAAGATGTATGGTGTTTTCTACAGTCATCTTGTTCTCTATGGCTCCTTTTTTCATTTTGTTTTTGTAACTTGTTTCAATATTCTAAACTGAGAAATCAATGCATTTGGTTATAATCTTACTAGTTAAATGAACTTTTAAAGCATTATATTGGCAGAAGTTTCTTTATATGAACAAGTCTGAATGTTTTTTTTGTCTCTCCTGTTGAACATATAGGTGAATAATTTAACGTGATTTGTGAGGTTATATTACTTAATTTTTCGAGGTTTTTGACTGGTCCTTCGTCTGTTATCCATTGCATAGGATCTTGTATTTTCTTTAGCTTCACAGAATTGGATTTTATCTTAGCCATTAATTTAGTAGGCCAAATCGTGGTTAAGTGGTAAGAACTTGTACTAGGCTGGATCTATATACATTTGACATTTCCATAACATAATTTTGACGTTGAGGAATGTTAAGACCCCTCCACTTTCAAGTTTCACTATGCCTCTTTTCATGAATTTGTAAGACCCACAAATGCAACTTCTTTTACCAACTTAAAAACTTGTCAAATACCTTGAACAAACACTGTTTTAAGAGTCTTTCCCCCTCATAGGCTATTAGTTTCTCATTGAGATTGAATAAGAAAATGTATGATAAACATCTCATACCTTCAAGCTAATTACTTAAATGCTTGTAGATTCCTCTTCAAGATTGTGATCATGGAATGACGATAAACTAAACTTTTCTCCTCGGCCATCATTGCTTTAACTTGGTTGTCATACTTTATGAGATATTGAAAGTCTTCATTACTCTATTTTCCTTCTAGTTTGAACTGAGATGACATCCTTCATACTCTCATCTAGTACTTAATATGGTATTCTTGGTCTTTAAGCTCCATACCTGCATAGTCCAGACTCCATCCTAGAACTCCATTTTATTTTTCCAAGTTTTCTTCATACTTGGGTAAATGTTCTTCTCCCTTATGGTTTTTCAAAGGTCCTTCAAGCCGAGACATAGGTTTTAGATGGATCAAGAATTATATTTCTTAGCATATGACAGAATACTAGCTACTCTTGCATGTATTATTACTCTTACTATATGGCAGACTAGAGAGTCACAAGTACAAAAAGGTGTGTACATCAATCAAGGCGCTTATGTAATTTTTGTATTAACTGAAATATAGATGTGTGTGGTGGGGGAAAGGGGATTGAAGTAGAAATATGTTGATATCTGGATTTCCCTTTCCATATGTTCACACAGTGACAAAATTATGGTATATTCTTTCTTATGAAGAGCTTTTAACTTGTACATATTTCAGGGATTGAATTTTTCAAGACACAAGCTGGAAAAATAGAGGAGGAGGCTAATAGCCATAGGCCAAGTGGATTTGAAATAGTATTCCCTGCAATGATAAAAGAAGCTAAAGCCTTAGGTTTGGATCTGCCTTATGAATTTCCTTTCATCAAGCAAATCATTGAAAAGCGGGAGGCTAAGCTTCAAAAGTTAGAATCTGATCACCATTCTCCTCTGTCATTGATAAATTTTCCATCTCTCAAAGTGATAACTGACTAAATTTACCTTTTACCTTGGTGGTGTTTGGATCAGGCTTCCTCCTGATCTTCTCTATGCCTTACCAACAACGTTACTCTATTCTTTGGAAGGCCTGCAAGAAATAGTAGACTAGGAGAAAAAAATGAAACTTCAATCCAAGGATGGATCATTCCTCAGCTTGCCGGCATCTACAGTGGTTGTGTTCATACGTATAGGGAACCAAAAATGCTTGGATTTCTTGAATTTTGTCTTGAAGAAATTTGGAAACCATGGTATGAAAAATTACAATATGATTTCAAGAAGGCCCTTTTCTTTTTATATACTCTGTGAAAAATGTTAAATTTTAAATTGAAGATTGTGAATGAAGAATTTAGGGTCTCTAACTTCAGAAATAAGCATGTAGCTTGGAATTTAGGGTCTATCTATTGCATTTCTCCATTATTTTGGCTTGGAACAATGCCTCCACTATGGTGAGTGAGGTGGTTGGGAAGCCCGAGTCACATGTACCCAAAGATTTAGAGTTTGTTGTTGCGTTTCCATCCCCTATTTGAATAAAGCCTGTTGGGATTTCATCTCCTCGTGCATATTTTCAATGATTAAAATTTCTCATATTTTATTGTGGTGTAGCCCTTGAGTGAGTTTTGGATTTGTAAGTTTTCTTGGTGTTTCATTTATAAAAACAACTGCTTCAAATTGATATTTATGGATTCCACTTCAATATTTGGATATAACTTGTTATTTCAGATTTAAGGCATTCCATTCTCACTAGCAGATTTTTGATGTGTGCTACCCAGTATGAGAAATCCGTTGGAGGTGAGAAGGCATATTGTCTACCAGTAGATTGACCGTGGAGTTTCCATCTCCTTGGTTCTCTTTGTTACCACTATCTATCATGAGGTTAATTTTAGGGCATTTGTTGCAAATAGACAATTTTAGATTTAGATTTTTATTTTTATCACAGTAATTTCCTTCCACCATTATCAGCAGTATACATAACGATAATGCAATGTAATAGTAAGGAACAATAGAATAATATCAGATACAATAAGGACACCAGTATTTAGGTCGGAGACTAGGGAAAAACCCCACAAGGGGGAAAACCCAAACTTAATTCTTCTTATTATTCGATTAATATCAAGAGTTCAGCAGAAAGAGATACAATGAGATGCAATACATCGTGCCACCTAGGGGCCAACAACTTTTTCTTGCCCAACAAGCCTAATTTAGGTCACTGTCAATAGCTGATGTAAGATCACTGTCTATTAACCATCATGGTCCTGATAAGAGTCATTGTATTATTGTCACATGTTGCATATCATGTTTCAGTGTTCACTTTGATCAGATATAGTGCGGCAATGATCAGATATAGTGCGGCAGGACAACCTCACAGTAGTCACCTCCATATTGTATAATGTCAGTCTATTTTACCTTGGACCTGTAGTATGTTAGCTTTCTATCTGGTGACATTGTAGGTTAGATTTTGTAGCATTAGGTCCCATCATGTAGCAATATATGTTTAGTCCCATAGATAATTCTGATAGATAAGTCCTCCATAAGATTAACCGAGCTGCCACAGTAGAGTCATAGAAATATCTGAAGTTGTGTATTTCACTATGCCAACATCCGAACTGTGGTACCATAATACTTTTCAACAAAAACCACGCCTTAAGAGAGGTCCGAGCTGCTTCAGGGAACATATATTCAAGCCTGTTCGATAGAAATATGTTGCATTGGTTGTTGCAATTAAACTCTGCGATGATATATTTGAATATCAAATAAAAACCGCCTACTTTTGAATTCTTTTATTGAGCGTCTATTTTGGATGGGTACGTAGTTGTGCTGAGATAATTGAAAATACCGGATTTGTGCAGAACTCTGTTTGCATCATCGTGCACCTGGATGACAGAGGAGTCTCGTTCAAATAAAAGGAGGAACATTTCAAAACCTGGAGCAAGGTTGTTGAGCAAGCATATCATAATAGTGAAATTGTAGCGAAGGAAGAGAGTAGAAGCCTCCCACATCAAAGTCACGAAGGCATATGAACACAACAATTAAATCGTTTTATAGATTGTGAATTGTAGTTAAGGCGGGTAGTGGGCAGCGACTAGAAGAGCTGAAGAGCAGTATTTTCAAATCCAGGGCTGGCTTGCTTTTGGTCCATTCCACTCATTTTTAATCGATCAGTGAACGAAACAGGATTGAGGTTTCATCCACCTTTCGATGTCTGTGGATATTATGTTGAAAAAAGAAAAATGTGCCCTTCTACACCGCAGAGAAAATGGAGAGATATATGAAATACTCCTGGCTATGCCAGTTTTACTGTTAGGTTATGTATTTTTATGGTTGGAACAGTGTAATTTTTAATAAAATATTTCATAATTAACCCCTTGGCATTTACTGCATTAGACTGCTACTCCTCTGTGGCCAATCAACAACCGGGTTCTAAGGCAAGACGTGGAGAGGGAAATCCAAGGAAATAATTTCACTTGGTAGCCATTCGAATCATGTTGTTGCAAGGAGGGCGATGCACCTGAGCATCGTGGGGTCTCCACAAGGACAATAAATCGAATCCAGTGTCAGAGGTAAGCCTCCATCATGCTGCTAAATTGTACCCTTGGCATTTACTGACTTTTACTCTGGCTTGATTATATTTTGTGAGGGCTCTGGATTTCTCTTGCTCATGATACCAGACTATACACTCTCAGTCTCACATCTCTATTTTATGATCATAGTCTCACATATCTATGGTTAGTCTCGTATGTGATTCTCAGTCTTGGCAGTGGCATATGTACAAAAGTCTCGGCACTATCACAATGATCTCAACACATCTAAGTTATGAACTCACTCCAATTATTATAAATAAATATCTGAAAAAAGTCTTGAACAACAGTGTATATACGACATTATTTGGCATCGATTCACAATTGAATGCACAGTCTCGTTGGCATAATTGTATTCACAATGTATTGTCTTGCTTCAATGGATGTATAATATTGCTTCAGTATAGAGTATGTATTGTTTCATTTCAGTTCAATATATATAAGGTCTTGCTACAGTAAAGTATGTAATTGATCTCAGTTCAGTACAGTAATATGATGGTCTCAGCACTCTGATGTATAGTTAATCTCTACACTCTGGTATGGGTCTTGGCACACAATAGTATGGTTGACCTCAGCACAATTGCATGTCTTGCGGCAACACAATTGCATGTATGGCGGCAACACAATTGCATGTCTGGCGGCATCACAGTTGTATGTATATTAACACATTTGGATATTTATATAGCTTCATTAACATTACAGTGGTATATGTGGCATCACAACATTACAATATACATGGCATCACAGTCACAATTATGTGGCATTACAGTTCATTAGTAAAACAGTTAAGTGTATGGCTTCATTAATATAACAGTTCAATATGGCTTCAGTAGCTGCTAAATTGTA
This sequence comes from Pinus albicaulis, assembly GCA_034641835.2. NCBI lineage: Eukaryota > Viridiplantae > Streptophyta > Pinopsida > Pinales > Pinaceae > Pinus > Pinus albicaulis. The sequence goes on along the minus strand of CM076582.1, from coordinate 1,521,027,180 downwards.
CCCTTGGCATTTACTGCATTAGACTGCTATTCCTCTGCAGCGAATTAACAACCGGGTTCTAAGGCATAGCACAATGGTGAAATCGTTAACATGAATCTATTCTTAGCACTATAATTTCCCAAAAATCTGTTAGTCGTATAACTGCTGGGTCCGTTCTATTGTCCAAGGGTCAAAAATCTTGAGGACATGCCCGTGGCTTAGCCATTTCCTTTTTTCATTATACATACTAAATGGATGTGGATTTGTGTATTATATTGACTGCTGATCCATTATTGTTTCAGCGTTTTATCTTTGGTGAATGTGTTTGTTTTGAAAGTTTAGGTTTCATAGTAAATCATCAATGGGCTCTGACATAAGGCACATTGAAATCTTGGATACATGTTTCATGCCAAAATCAGTTGTATCTTCCATAAATACACAATATTGGACCACTCTGTATAAATCTTCTTCTCAAACAATATTACATCTCCCTCATTATATAGGTGGTGTTCTTACATGCATAGAAAAGGCATCGTTTTGGCAATCATTTTATAAGTCACTGGATATTGTGGTACAAGGATCTAGGGTCTCCACATGTAACTTTGTTTCCCGGAGTCTCACTCTGCCTGTCCTTAAATTTGTAAACATAGTAGTATGCCAATGCTTCTTTAATTTTGTATGCATAAGAGGATTTAGTGCTTCCCACTCTCAATAGAGGCTTACAGTAAACTATGAGACATTGTGATGTATGTCAGTGGTAGTTGGGGCAGCAACAAAATCAGTTTCATGCTTTAGTAGATTTATTCTTCTTTGAAAGATTTCAACTGACAAAAAAAATGGAATGAAACACGCAACCAGTTCCCTTCCTTTTATTGGACCACCTGCTTTCTTTTTATGAGAGCATCTACTTAGCCATAGCTAAAAGGCAGTAATATGCAGTGGAGCCATTCTATTAAATGATTCAATTTGGCATGTGAATCTCACATCTAAGGGCCATTAAAATCCCATGGATGGAGACTGATCAGGATTCAACATTGTTGTTACTATTAGTGGATTTGGGTATGGCACAACTACAATAAAAATACTGGCTACAATGGTTACCATAATACTTCCAAAGTAATAAGCCATCCAAATTTTCATCTAGTACAAACATATAACAGACGATTATATTGATAATTAGAAGGCCTGATTTTTTTTCTAAATGTTTATCAAACACCCATAACCCCTTCTTCCTTTCCTAGAGAAATCACTACTTTCTTTAAAATAGCTTCAACAGGCAGATGTGAATTTTCAACTGCTTTTGATATAGATGCCCACCGCTCTCCATGCCTTGGTTTTGCAGCAATGCATATCTTTAGTACATCTTGTTGGATGTCCTCATTTCCATGTTGAAGTTAAAACTGGTAGTATTGGGCCCAAAAATACCTATTGTCTGGTGCAAATATAGGTGTAATGAGTTATGGTTATTCTAGGAAATAATTGTTTATAAATATATTATAGAATGTAAGGAGTTGCATCTGCTAAATGATGTATAAATTTCAACCTTGATTTAAAGAGCATGTTAAGGTTGTCTGCTATTTATTAAACCCAAGCTATATTTCAGGTCGGCTCCTTACTGTTGGTCAGCTCAATTTCTCCAATAGTCACATCCTTTCAAATAGTTAAACAACTATATATATCAAACTAAATTCTACACTTTAGAACATGAACTTGACCAAGAATTGGTTGAAAGCACAATAGAATATTTCAATTTTGAAGCAAGAAAGAATAAGACATCTCTGAAGCATATTTGAATCAATTAATTTATGGAGTCTGGACAATGAATTTATTTTGGATTTGTGGGTAAGGTTTCAGTTCTGTAAAAATTTCATAATTCAACTCTTTTGAAGTTTGCAACTCAGCCTTCAACAAGCTTGTAATTAGGCCTAAGTAAAATCCTGAATTTGACTCCTCTTGTAGTCTACAACTCGACTCTGTGACCAACGAAATTCACTCTGTGGAAACCTGTAATTTTGACCCATGTGCAAGAAACTTTAGACCTGCAACTATTTCAGATCTGTATTCATTTTTACGATTGGTCGCATTCATTTTTTTTTAAAATATTTTAAGTCGTGCGTCAGAAGACCGACACATCGTAAGCGTCGAAAGACTGACGTTACATTTTAAAAAAAAAATTACTATGTTGTTGGAAAAGCGATTTTTGCCAACGTTGGAAAAGCGACGTTCCCAAACGCGGAAAAATGACATTTCCAAACGTCGGAAGAGACACCACTAGCGTCGGAAGAGAAACTTCTACTCAATGTCGGTATTGTGACACTTCAAAGCGTGGTTAGCCATAACGTCAGTCTTCCAACACTTTACGAGCGTCGGTATTGCGACACTTTAGAAGTGACGTTAGCCATAACGTCAGTCTTTCGACACTTTACGATCGTCGGTATTGCGACACTTTAGAAGCATCAGTATTGCGACACTTCACAAGCGTCGCTATTGTGACACTTCAGAAGCGTCCGTATTACGATTCTTCTGGAAAACGTCAGAACAAGTGTCGCAATACCGACGCTTTATGGAAGTGTCAAAAGACTGATGTTATGGCTAGCCACGCTTTTAAGTGCCTCAAAATGTCGCTCTTGCGACAACTAGGTGTCGGAAAACCGACAAATTGGCCGTCGGAAATTGGGCCAAATTTACTAGTGCCATCATGTTCTCCTTTTCCATGACCAGTCTCAAAGAAATTCCAACAATGTTTAATGTGGGTTTTCATATGAAGATGACACAACCAAAAGAATGATCGCAAAGATTTTAATTGACCTACACATCCATTTGACTATATCCAATGTTCGTTGAGTTTTATTCCATGACCTTTCAATGAGTCACAAATCTTATCAAAGAAATTTTGTACAAAATGTGTATCATGTGTACGATCATCGTTGATATAAAGTGATATTCTTTAATAATATGTCGATTATCACCGTTGATTTCTATATGATCAAAAAAAATTTCAACATGTCTATATAGAATATGAACAAGCATAGAGACTTGGTCAAAATGATAATATTCATTTTGTATTTCATTTTGTACAACAAATGTGTAATTTTTTGCAAAATCAACTATTGTTAAAATGGTCTCTAGTGGAAAATATTCATGGGATTTTTTGAATTGCAGATCCTGCCATTGAGCTCTATGAAAATGCTTGGTGTATTTATAAATTTTTGTCTCAAACTTCTTCAAAAACTATATCACAAAAATTTATTCGTCTTTTAAATCATCCTTCTAGCACTTGTACTCCTTCTTGAACAAATCGATGTATGGATATATTCATATCTCTTCCATTTCATTTTTATGTTGGAAAATGATTGATCATTTATATCAATAGGATATTTGTTGTGAAATAAAGTCAATTTTCCATAGTGATCACATTTTTTACCACGAATACGTTTCTTTTTGTAAAATAATTCATGACTTTCTCTTGCACATAGAATTTTGGAGACGAAATCATGGATAGTGGAAGGAGGAGGTGAAATTTTCCAAAATGTTTCACCAAAATTAAGGAATGTGTCATAATATAATAGAAATTACACATGATAATGAGAACAAAAAGTGTCACATACAATGATAGGTTTAACATACCATGGTTTTTGTTGAACACAAGTACTGATTGAGACATTAATTCCACGATTCTCTTCTATGAATTTATTGAACAAATCTATTTGAGTGGTTTCCAAGATATGTTTTGCATGTTCTTCATATTGATTTCATGCTATTATTTGCTGCATCACATCCCTTAATTTTGGTGAAACGCGCGATTTTTTCATCCAATATTCATATATTATTTTTTAACATCTTCTTCAAGTCCATCTTTGTATGGTTTCTTACAAATAACTTTCAAACAAGAGAGATCGTCATTTACATCTATTTGCAATCGAAATTTCCTATGTTTGTGCAATGTTTTTCGTGAGGTCCTTAATGTTTTTCCATATAATTTACCAAATAATTTTGTCTATTACTTGATGAAACCACTGGTATTTGCATTGATCTACGTGCATCTATATCACTTTTCTTTCTAGATCTTCCAATTGATTTTAGAGCACTATTTATATTTTGAATCAAATTTTCCTTCACCTTTTTATCTTTTTTTGATTTTTGAATACCCAATTGTCTTGTAGCTTCTTTTAATTTATTTTATGTCGAGGGACCTCTTAAAATTTGAGTCTGAACTATCACATTTTCATCTTTGAAGAACTTATCAATAATGAGCTTAACACGATATCGTATAACATGGTCAATTTTTTTATCTCCATATGTGCCAGTGTCAACATTTTCTAACATCTCATCATCGATATTGATTTCATCTGTATATATGAGAATTAAATGTAAATGGGTATAAATATACTGGAGTGTAAAAACTCTGGTAAACTTGATAATTATATATTATTATTGATGAAGATGAAAGATAAAAGATGATTTACATTGGGGAATCACCGAGGCTTTAAATATAGCCTCATGGTGTCCCTTGGTGAAGAGGCATGATCTTTGATCATGCCCTTTCACTTAATAAAACCTAAGATAACTATATCTAACTAATAATTAATAAAATATACATAACATTGCCCCTCTCTTAAAGATGCTTTGTCCTCAAAGCAGATATAATGATGGACAACGTTGACGAATGCCTGTTTTTTCAAGCAGTGAGGTGCTCGTCATATTTTGCAAAGATCAAGCATGTATTCTTCAAGTTCACCTTGGTGATGTGGATAGCAGCAAGATTTGATGACAGGCCGGATCATTCTCAAATGCGGATTCTTCTTTCGTTCTTTTAGATTTATAAGGCCACAGCTTCATTTATCATAATTTCCACCACGCAATGCTCTTCTTAATAACTTCAGAGTTCATTATCACCGGTTGCCCAATAATACGTTGGCACGCGCTTCGGATGTGTTTGTCGCCCACATGTTTCACAACGGGATAAGCGCATTAAGCGAACAGTCCGACCGCCAGAATATGGGGAATCGGATTTTTCCTGATGCTCTTCTGAGTTCCCTGAATCTGCGGAATTGTTTTGTTGATTTTGTTCCATGTTAGGAACTATTGGTTTTTGCATTAGATCTAACTTGTCCATGATGGCATTAAATTTCTGCAATATTTTGTTCTCATTGTCCTTAGCCTCCATTTGTTTTAGCCATATTTTCCTTTTTATCTGATCAACCATCATCATTGATCAAGACATACTGAACATGTATGAGGTGGGAAATATTTTTCTGCCAGTTTTTTTCTCCTTCTCTCTTTTTTTTTTAAATAATAATAATTATTATTTTTTTTTTTAAATTATATAATTATTATATATATATATAATTTTTGATTTAAAAATTATATAATATATAAATAAATTATATAATTATTATAATAATAATAATTATTATTATTATTTTTTTTTAAATCTAATTTTTATATAAAAATTAAATTTGTTTATATATATATATATATATATATTTTAAAAAAATTGATTTTTTTTTTTGGAAACGTCCAACCTTAGGGTCACTATAGTTCACGATTTTTATTTTTATTTTTTAAATAATTGTGAACTATATAATATATATGACTATCAATCAACCCGACACAAACAAATTCATTTGCTTTAAAACGAGACCCTTCTACTTTAATATACCTATGATTATAATATCACAGAACCCGTTTGTTTAAAAAAAACGAGACCCGTCACCCGTATTTAACGTTGTCACCTGTATTTTAAAGTGTTGTATCCTTTAAATGGTGTATCGTATGGTGTATCATTCCACTGTGCCGCGGAAATATATTATATATATTTATGCAGCGGAAGAAACGGTCAAATGACGGAAACACCTGGATCGAAGCAGTGACAATGTCGACAGCGTGGACCAGACGCATAAATTATATAACTATAAATTATATAAAATATATAATTTATAATTTATATATTAGAATCTTTTTAACTATGCTGTTAAAACCAAATCGTGTCCTCGAATGAAACGTTGTATCTCTGGCAGATGGCTTACGTGACTGTAGTTATAAGGCAGGGGTTGTATCTCGGATCTCTGATATGTCTGTCTCCTACTGCGACTTTCAGACCTCTGTAATATTCTTTCTGCAATTCTCGAATTTCTGTGATACCGCAATGCCTTCAATCAGACTTCTATCAGTTTCGGTTAGGAGCAAAATTCTATAAGGTTTTCGGTTCTTGCTTTCATATGCGGCGGAAGTATGGAAGGGAGATGGGAATAACAGTGGAATGGGAGGCGTGCTGTTGTAGAATAGGGAGTGTAAAAACTACGCTGCTGTGGCTTGCTGCAAGGGAAGGATATCGAATGTGTCTGATTTTGATGATCAACATTGGCCGTTGACTAACATATGCAGTGTGGCAAATCTGAGTAGTGCGGCGGTGGTCACGTTAGTTTTCTTTATTTCTAGAGAAACGAAAATTTATATTTTTAATATGATATTTTTTCAATTTATGTATTTGCCCCAATTTTTTTTATCGAACTTTTTTTGTATTTTGAATTCCTTTTTTACGTGAGGGAGTTGGATAGTGAAAGGGGAAGGGTTATGGGAAAGGTAGGGGACCAGTGTGCAGAGCGGCGAGATGAGGGCCGCTGGACTGTGAGATATGTGAGGGGGAGGGCGTAAGGAATGTGAGGTATGTGAGAGACCGGGAGTATTTGAAAAAAAATTTAAACAAATGCTGCCACCAGCACTGATAAAAATCTGCAATCTGGAATTGCAGTTCTGGAATTCTGTAATTCCTGGGTGATCACACAGATCCCGAAGAGCGATGGCTCCGATACCAATGGAGTGTAAAAACTCTGGTAAACTTGATAATTATATATTATTATTGATGAAGATGAAAGATAAAAGATGATTTACATTGGGGAATCACCGAGGCTTTAAATATAGCCTCATGGTGTCCCTTGGTGAAGAGGCATGATCTTTGATCATGCCCTTTGAGTTAATAAAACCTAATATAACTATATCTAACTAATAATTAATAAAATATTCATAACATATACTTTAAATCATTAAAATTAAAAAAAAAAAAGAGTTTGAATTAAATTGAAACTAATAAATATGTTTAATTTCAATAATACACATTACATATATATACATACCTAATGGTGATTCAACTTCTTCACTTGAATCTCTTTCAGCCTCTTCAACAATATCATCAATCATTGGTTCATTATCTTTTTTCACTTTTTCTTTCAACATGTTCAATCTCATCATCAATGTTATGAGGAAAATATTTCTCTATTTACATTGCAAAATATTTTTCATATTAGTTCATCAAATAAAAATTAAATTTCATAATACACTATTAAATTTTAAATATCATTTATAATATTTACATTTACACACCTGGTTCAACTTCTAGTTGAGATTGATTTTCCCTTTCAAAATTTATATGTTCTTCCTTCTTTCTTTTGTAATAGTTTCTCGAGTATTCTCATGAGCCTCAATGTATCTTATTCAATCATATTTTCTCATACAATTTATTCGATTCCCATGATAATTCAATCTATGTAGATTTTTAAAATCCAACCAAAAAAATTCAATTTCAAAATCTAGTAAAAAAAAACTCACTTTCAAAATTCAACACAAAAGACTTACTTTCAAAGAAACCCACTTTAAAAATTCAGCCCAAAAGACTTACTTTAAAAAAATATAACTTTAAAAATTCAGGCCAAAAGACTTAATTAAAAAAAAACTTACTTTAAAAATTCATCCCAAAATACTTACTTTAAAAATTCATCCCAAAAGACTTACTTTAAAAATTCAGCCCAAAAAACTCACTTTAAAAATTTAGCCCAAAATATTTACTATAAAATTTCATCCCAAATGAGGCAAGAGTGTGAAAATAATGTTTTGACTCCATTTAGTTATAGTGTTCAGGTGAAACTCCCCGTTGGGAGTGTCAAATCACATGGACAATTGGGGGGGGGGAAGTTAAGGCCCGCTCGACCCCAAGCCACACGGCTGCCGACTCACCATGCTCGCATGAGTGTGTGGTAAGGAGCCTCGAGGCATGCATCATATCGGTAGGGTGGTCATGTTAAAAATGGAGATGGACATGCTCTGGCTCACTTATGTTCTGCGGGAGATGGTGAAGGTGGGAGCACAGGCTTGTGCCGATGATCACTTGCTGGCTCTCAAGCCCTGGCTTGATCTCCGCCGACTTGGACAGAACATAGAAGTAGATTCGTTGGCAAGCAGAGGTAAGCAGTGGGAAACAGGGAATCCCAATAGTGGCTTTGGCACATGTGAGGTGAACCAAAAGGAATACAAGGGAGGCGGTAAGGATTTTAGACTGGTAGACGTGTTCTAGACTAGGCAAATTGGGCTCGCTGCCTGGGGGCCAGCTCTAATTCTGCGACTGGCTCATCAAAAGCCCCTCAGCGCTGCAACTCCTAGGTGGTTCTGCCTTGGTTTGATGGGGAATTCTAGCATTATTTCTCTATTCATCTATGCCTGCTAGACCCTCTACACCTCCCTGGGTTATAGTGGAAAAAGTGGGGGGGGGGGAGTTGTGTGTAGCTCATTTATGGCACCCAGGAGGCACAGGTTGAGATCTACGTGAACCTCAGCCAAGGGCTAGGAGACAGAACGAGGAATTCCTGGAGAGGAAATTTGGAAGCGTCTTGGAGTAGACGAGAAGTCAATAGAGAGGCAGAGCAAGCATTCTACATGTTGCGGGAGCGTGGACAGGCACGTCGTGGTGGTTTCGACCGAGGAATGGATCCCAGAGCGGCTCTTGAAGACCCCAGTTCTCACTCAGAGTCAACCGAGAGCTCGCATTGAGCAGCGGCCATGGCTATCTCCCCATCTCAATCCCCCGGTGACATTGATGAGCCAATCACCATTGATGCCATTTCCACCCAGCTTCACCAGATTAAAATCAGCCTGGACACCGTGCGTGAGTAGAGGTACGATGATAATAATGAACTCAAGGCTTATATCCTACAGATAGAGATCATTGAGGCCTTGGAGAGTCTGTGTCGCATCCTGAGACGCTCTCAAGACCACCCCCGAGCCCTAGAGTCTCAAATGGATCATATCAGCTACTAGCTGCACCACCAGGACCACTTCTTTGCGACTCCTCCTCCAGGTCCACTACATCCTCCTCCTTGAGGATAACCTTGTTTTTTCCCTATTTTTGAAATTTTGCGGCTAATAACCAAGTGCTTTGAATGCCTTGGCTAGCACGCTGGAACCATGGGCACTGTTTTTCGTTGAGGGTGACTGAATGTAATCGAGCAATGGCATCTCCTCTTGTAAATTATGTTTCTACGATGATAATATAATACTAATTTTTAACTGAAAAAAAATAAATAGCGTTTGGGCAAAACGGTCTTTTCGAAGGGTTGCACTGTTTCAATTTTACGGCTGATGGAAAATATGGACACATTTTTGGACCAACTTCAATTTTGTTTTTGGCTGAACCTTCAAAAAAATTCAGCCAAAAGTTTTTTTCATTTAGTTTAACAGGCGTTAATGACAAACACAAGTCCAGTCGAATGTTTTTTTTGTTCAGCCAAACTATTTAATCCTGCAAATATGCAACAACATGACTTTGATCACCTTTCTCCAACTTCATAATGGTTAAACTCCATCAAATATGGTGAATTTACTTTTGGAACCAATACCAACATTTGCAAAATTGAATCTACTTTCAGTAGATATAAATTTTATGTAATTTCATAGATATTTTCTAATTTTAATTAATTTTCTAATAAAATTTGTGCAAATAAATTCTCAAGGTCATTATGATTGAGTGAAATCAAAATTTTGTATCTTTCAAAATACACTATAAAAAATATAAAATTTTAATGGTTCATTACATTAGTCAATCTTCTTTAATGGATATTTTTTATATTTTTAGTTTTTAACAAATATGTTGAGGAACATGACGTTATGCTAAACATCTTCAAAATATGCATTTTTTTCATATTGGTTCAATTCAAAAAATTCTAGTAATTGTGATGTGTATACGTTGGTTTCGTAAATATAATGATATCGGAGTAGAGTCTATCTATATTGTTGCAACACATTTTTTTTCAAAAACATCAAGTTAACAAAGAATACACTAGTGCCAAAAAAAACGACTTTTTATGAATACTTTTGATTTTTAAAGAACACACAGTCAATCAATTGGTAAGTTGACATATCAAATGTGAATAAAACAATTCAAAAAAATAAGCAATAGAAAGCTAATAAAATTCCTCACAAGTATTTTTCTATTGTAAAATGAAATTCTAAACAAAAAAAAAATTCTTTGGCTTGCCAAAGGTTGAAGAACTTATAAAAATGATATTTTTTTCTCAAAAAAAGGCAAAAAGTGTAACCCAAATTCCCATTTTCACCCACTAATGGATTTTAAAAAAATAGGGTGGTGCTCCTTGATAGAGGCCTTATTGTTGATGAAATGTTTATAGTGATTCAAGGGAGCACACATGTTGAAAACTTAGTGGAGAATTTGACCCAATTCCAATGGGTCTAGAATGAGGATGTAGAAATCAACTAAAATCCACTATTCCAAGCCACTTTTTTGGGACTTTTATGATTAAATGGACCCTACATCACAAATCTAGAAAATTTATTTGCTCAATATTTTAACTCCTTGGCAGTTTAGAAAAAATTCTATTACTAAAATTTATCCATTTTTGGGAGACAACGATTTTTGCTAAAATTCGAAGTTTGGGGAAAATGTAAAATGACAAAAATTACAATTCTAGATTGATTTATAATTTGCTATGAGCATTGGATTTATAATATAAATGTTATTATGTAATAATAATAATAATAATAAACAACCATTTTTTTTCACATTTCTTTGAAATGTGGAAAAAATGGGTCTATCATCCTAATTATGGGAGATGAGGAAAGTACAAAGAAATGGGAAAAAATAACGAATTTAGAGAGCCATAAATTTCATCTTAGAGATTAGATTTAGGTGTGAGTATAGTCACTGAGAATATAGTTCATAAAGTATTATGTATTAAGGATTATTATAACCACCCACATTCCACTCACTTAAAGGTTCACGAGATAAGGAAGGAGTCACCTATTTGACATAAACCCCAAGGTATATTGTAGAGAAGGGGTTAGCAAAAACTTAACTTCTGCAAGACTCTGGAAATTAATTCTGATACCACCATGATGATTGGCTTACCAATAAATTTTCGATGACATGAATGGTTGTTAAATTGCTTAAAAATTTTAATTTGGAAATAGTTGTGTAATTTGGTCACACTACTAATTTACCCCCCAGTAGTGTCCTCATTTCTAACACCTTCTTCTCACTCGAAAGAGGTTGGATTCAAGTGGGATATCCATTAGAGAAATATTTATGCTTCAAAATTCACCTGAATGTAATAAAATCACCTCCATTTTCCAAGATTCAATGAAATTTCAAATGTGGCACACTAATTAGCATCATTATTTACTATTCTTTGATGGTGCATCGAAAGGAAACCTAGGGGCATAACGAATGGGAGGGGCGATTCTTGGACCTGATGGACAAACAAAGATACAATTTGCGCGGGGACCCAAAACAACAACTAATAATGAAGTTGAGTTTCTTGCTATATGTAGAGGATTAATGATAGAAATTGATCCGAAAATTTAGGAAATCGTGATATTTGGAAACTCAATGGTTGTAATCCATTAGGTTTGGGAGGAATTTTGTCACTTTAAAGAGTCTTCTTCAATATAGAAAAGGATAATTCTCCAACTCCAACAATTTTATAATGTTGAACTCATGCATGTGTTAAGTAATTTAAATTCCTCAACATATATGTTAGAAAATCATGGAACAAGGCTGTCACAAGGAATACTATAAATTAATCACAATCAAACAATAAATTATCCTTTGCCATGATAATTAAAATCCTCATAAATATATCAATGATTTCAATTGACGAGCAATCAATAAGAAGGAAAGCCAAATTTATTTTGAATAATGGGATAATATGAAACTCAAGGTAAGTTAGAAATTCAATTTAGATTGGTTTGGCAACCGACACTTATGGATCGACCTCAATTATCTCCCAATGTGTACCCCTATTATTTCATCAAAAACACTTGGACGATCCTCTCCCTCTTGCTCTACATGACTCATTTTGAGTCTTGTGTTCGGAAGAGGTTAATTGGAAATCCTAGTAATAAACATTTAATTCACACTAAGTCAAATTTTCTTCCACATAATTGTCATAGCAAGTGGTTTTTATAGTGAATATATTCTAGTGGTTTTACTCTGCATTTCATGGGTCTGCATTCAATGAAGGAGGCACAAGTCATCATAGTTTATATAGTTCGTTATAGTAAATGGATATTTTAGACTTGTGTCTGGTAAACTCATATTAATACCCCCACTAATCTTCTTGTTGGGCAAGACCTACTCATTGTCTCCATCTTTGAGTATATCTTTATAAGCTAGTGCCACCACCAAATATATATGCCATATTGGATGCTAGGGGTTCTTCTTCCCATGATCCCAACTTTGATGATATTAATTTAATTTTGGATAGGTTCCTTGTTTCGATGGAGATCTTGCAACTTGGGTATAAATCGAGGAAGGAGGTGGAGTGGAAGGCACATAATTCTTTACAATTGATTTTCAACATGAAACTTAAGCTCATGCAAGCTAAAATTGATTGGACTCAGTGCGAGTTACAGATGGAAATACTAAAAATCCACTGCAAGATGGAAGAGATGGAGGAATTGTACCTTACCATGCTACAATTTTCTCGAGAGGAACCCAAGATAAAGGAAGAGGCAATTAATAAGCAAGGAAGGTCGACATGAATCCCTAGCCACCCAAGTTAATCCATTTTGATGCTTGGCTTCATGTTATCAATTTTTTTCTACAATGCAATGCATATGATTTTTTTTTAGGGTATTTTACCACGATATAGTAGGCATCTTTTTTTAATTATAAGGAAAATAGTCATGAACTTAGATTGCATGTTTACTGGACCTCAAAACCTATAGTTGTGATGGAGCTAGATGAATTTTGTAAGGGTTCTGGCTCATACTCCAAATTTTGCCTCTTTTTTTTAGTAAACTCTCTATCTGCTTCTTTGAAAAAAAAGAAAAAAAGTTATATGAATGTTTGATAAATTTAAATTAAACATATTTATTTGAGATAATATATTTTCAAAAAATTAACATGATGTAAATAATTAATTTTAATTATAAAATAACTAAAATTAATGTATTGAATTATTTTCATTTTATCATTATAAAAATAAATAAAATGAATTGTTTTAGATTGTATCAAAACTGAGTAGACTTAATTAAAATATTTATAAAAATTAACCTTGGAAAAATTCAATTTGCGATGACTGTGAAAATAAACTTAAAGATTATAGTGGTACTAGTCATACATAGGAACCTAAAGGTTGGAATCGACCTCATGTAGCTAGAGTATGAGATTAGCCTCCTTGCCTATTCCTATACATACACACAAAAAAATACATTCATGAAAATTTATATAGCAACCAAATAAAATTTTAATAATAATCATTAAAAAACTACAAAACCAAAATTATTAATTTGCAAAAACAAATTTATAGAAAATACACAAATGTAAATATAATGCATTTCTAGAAAAAACATTAAAAATAAAGAATCAACCTTTAATATTACATTACTTTTTTTTTTAATTAGATTATTAATGAATAATTATTAGGAAATTATAAAAACTATGCTCCAATCTTATAAAAATTAAAATTTTTATTCAAACAAATTTAGTAGTATTCTTTATTAGTTTTCCCCTATTCTTTGAATTGTTAGTGTTTTTAAGTTTTGATGTGTAATATTAGATATAAAAAATCATTTTTAATTGAAAAGAAAGGTACACCAATAAAGTAAGAATAAAAACAAGAATGAGAGAAAATGAAAATAATAAAAGTGAAAATAACAAAATTTGGATTAGACAAATGCCTTATCTCATCTCTTAAAAGTTAGACATTGTCTTTATAGTATTTAGGTTAGTGCAAACTAATACTTCTTTCCTGTGACACTAGTTGTAGTGGAAATCCACTTAAAAAAAGAAAAACAAAATCAATAGTTGAAGTTCATGTACAAGTTATTAGAAGTTGGTGTACAAATATGAAAATATAGTGAATCGAGTTAGCTTTCATTATATATATCTTTAATTCATCGAAAAAAATATGTTTTTCTAATAGTAAAATTTCACTTTCTTTCAAAAATATAATATACATGTTCATGTTAAAACATTTGTTTAAATGAAATTTGTATAGATGTGAGTAATAGTTGATTCCTATGCACCATTACTTCTATATTTTTAATGTTAATTTGAAATTTTGAAAAAATTATAAAACCATTGACGTCTTTAAATTAGGAAGTAAAGTGTTAAGATCAAGTTGGGCAATTTCACATAATAAATTGTTTTTTTTAAGCGTGTAGATTTAATTCTATAGTTGTGCATCATATAAATTGTTTTCTAGATGGGAAAAGAAAAAAAAATTGTGGGATAAATAAAAGAACACATGTATTTAAAATTTATGATATATGTGTCCACAGGGTCTCAGATAGACAGTGATCGGGTGCTCTGTTAAGTCACTCCTCGATGTGGAGTCACTGGTTCAATTCCCCGCCCCGATCGGGGTGATATATTTGACATGTTGAAGATGTAGTCCTACCAAGATTACAAAAAACAATTGTGATACGTGTACAAAGAAAAATCATTTAAAAAATACAAAACAATATTTTTTCCCTAAATAATGCATATTTTTAGAATTTAAATACAAAGATTCTTAAACCTTGTTTGATTTAGTTAGTGAATATCACGATAATATTTAATATTTCATTGAAAACTTAGGTAATAATAGGGAGCTGGAAAAATGGATGTGTGTTTATTTATGTAGGTTCATCCTATAAGTTTGTTACCCAAAGAATCCAACTCACCAAACACATAGAGGAAAAAAAGTAATTCCACCCATTATTTTTGAATATATATTCCTATTACATAAATTCATAATCATGCATAGTGAAAGCCCTTAGGCCTATCCCCTTTATGTAAGGCTACCAAATGGTACCCAAAATACCGGTGAAGGTCAAGGATACCAAAGAGAATGCAAATGTCATGGTTGGACACCTTAATCATTTTGCCTAAAGCCTACAATTTCCATTTTTCTTATCGAATTGTTTGTTTCTTAAAACTAAACTTTAGCAGGGACTCTAGGGGTAATATTGGCATTGCTAGTTTTGGAGGGTGTTTAGAGATGATCATGGAAAAATTATTCAAATTTATGTGGTAATATAGGAAATTACACTAATAATGTGGTGAAACTCTCATCCATGGAGTAGGGAATAATAATATCCAAGCATATTAATGATAAAAAATCAATAACTCAAGGGGATTCTAAAATTATTGTCTTAATGATAATAAAAACACAAAATAGATCCAACCCCCTAGGGTTTCTATTAGCTGGAGACCAATAGCAAGCTTAATGAGAATCAAGCTCATCTTAAAAGTATAATATTTCCTATACTATTACTTATATGAAGAAATAGAAATAAGCTGATAGATAAACTGGCCAATGATGGTATGTAGTACAAATCAGATGTGTTAGAAAAAAATTTGGCTCCATACTCTTCTTGACACCCTAAGAAGCATATGAAAATAACTTGCAGAATTGGACAAAGATCCCCAAGGTGGAATCACATTTGGTGGGGAAAACTCCTTGCATTGGCATGTTGGCCATTCTTTTAATATTGGTGGTAAGCCACCCATCAAATTGTGTTCTACATGATCTAGCATAAACTACACCTACTTGGTAACTTGGTTAGTTCATGGGAGGGAATTGTGATGAGAGCCATCATTGTGTGGGAGTTCGGTGAAGGGAAATTTGTTCTGAATTCTAAACACAGGATAACTAAGGCAGTAATTATGGACATTAATAGGAAGGAAATAACATATCATGACATAAGATGGAGTAATGGATATATAGGAGTTAGGGTTGAAGCTCTCACCATAATTTATTATGTTCCATGCTAACGTTTCTTGTAGGTACTCCTAACCTTTACAATATTTCTACAGTAAAATATTGTAGTTCTAGAAGGAAGGAAAGTGAATGTCAATCCTACAACATAATTTCCATTACTAGTAGGATTGATGATAGTTCGTAGCTAGAAAATACTCAGTTTGGGGCGCACTACCTCTCATTCATTGGGAAAATGGAGAAGGAGTCTCAAGTTTTCTCTTATTGTAATTATTATTCTACATAGCCCTTTAGTTGTAGACATTTTTCTATTAGTGTTTTGTAGGAGTGGTGGATTAATCATCTTCTGGATATTTATCCCATCCCTATGACTTATAATTCTAGAAGATGTGTTTTTTATGACTTTAATTTGAGATTTCTGCCCTCCATTCTATCCCTACCTCTAATGCTTCTCTTTTTCAAGAGTTCCATGCTCATTTTTAAGTTAGTTTATCCTTATCTAGTCTCCTAATCACCCTCTCTACCCCCCCCCCCCTCCTAGAGATCCTACTATGTGTATTTTCTCTCTCTTCCCTATCTAAATTTGTTCTTTGATTTCCCCTTCTATCTCCAAGATTCTAGACTCAATTCATCCCATATTTATTGTCATTAGGACATGAAAATATAGTGCCTCTCCTCTGCTCACCATTGAGGTAGAGGAGCACAACCCAACCCTTCCCTTTCCCCTAACCTTGATTTCCCCTCTATTCACCAAAACTAAGCCTAGTCGACATTCAAACTGCTATCACCCAATATATAGAAACTATACCACAAATAGTGAAGAAAGTGATCTGTGATGTGGAAGAACACTTCCAAGAAGCCAAAATTTTCATTCTAAATATGCAATTGTACTATGAAACCAGAGAATGGATACTTGATAGATAACGTATAACACAAGAGCGTAGTTGGCATTGCAATAATAACACTCTAGATTCGAAGAGTTGTTTTTTAACAGGTTTTGCAGAATCTTTGGACATGCATGTTTGGTGCGGTCATATCCTCCACAATCTAAATAGCACACCATGAAATAAAATGTCTAACTCGACTTGAGGATAAGTTAGTAACAACAATTGATCATTATATTAGTGGAATCATTTACTGGTGGCGTGTAAATGTCCATACCCATTTCGAAAACCCTAACTTCTCTACTATGACATGGGTAGCGATGGAAATGGCAGAGGAGGTTGAGGAGATAATGAAGGCATGAAAGCGACAGGAGGAGGAGACTAGGTGGAAGGGGACTCTAGGGATGTGATGTTGGCTTTCAAAAACGTGTCACCTCCCATCCACGTCGTAATTCAAATTGTCATCTCACACCATGAGCATCTACATACTGATAACTATGTTTGACTCATCAACTTATATGGAGACCCACTTTATATTTATTTTACATGGAATATAAGAAAGAAGTATTTTAAATGGTTGAAGGTTTTATTTTTAACTGGAATCTCATGATAGATTTTTTAACTATATTATAATATTTAGTGCATTTACGTGGATCATTACATGTCTTCCATGATCAGGTGCATTTCTTCTGTCAGACAACATACTTTGTTTCAAAAATTGGTGTTTCTCGGAGCGTCTCCAAGGTGCTTGAATGATGGCTCTCTGTTTTTGGTTTGAGGGGTCCTGACCCAGGTTCGGAGTAATCGTACAACCAACAAAACCCTCCAACTACTGGCCCTTTCAGTAATGATCTACTTGCGCAGACCAAAGTCTCACACAAAGCAGTATGGGGGGGTGTTGGAACCAGGTTTCTGCACCCTAAGGGAGCTTTTGATGTGGATCCAACAGATATAATACCTACTTCCTTGTGCATAACTTCACAGAACCAAATCTAATTGCAGAAAACAATATATCAGTTGTGCACACATAGATTGTGATAAACAGACTTATCCCTTGCATATTCTCATATTTTTATATAATAAGCCCTTACGTAGACATATTATTATACTTCAAATCTAACAAATAATCCAAGCAACACTTGTGCATAAATATAATGTACCAATGTGACTATCAATTATGGAAACACATATGCATTCAACAAAATAGATCCAGATCTATAATAAGTAATAGATAATGCACATAACAAATATAAGACAATCACTATTAAAATCATATAAATCCAAAGTTCGCCAAAATTTCCTTCTTTATTAAGAGGTTTCCATGTAGTTTTTTAATTGTTTCCATAAATGCACTAACAACTATACTAGCTTTAAATGGATGAGATAATGCACAAAAGTGTGCATACTTGGTAAGTCTGGCAACTACCACCATGATGATAGCCTTTCCTCTGGACTTGGGTAAACTTGTGATAAAATCCATTGAAACCTCCTCCCAACGTTGACTTGGAATGGATAAAGGTTGTAATAGACCTGGGATCTTAATTGTCTCAACTTTATTTTTTTGGAAAACCAAACATTCTACCACAAACTTTTGAATATCAGATTTAAGGCCATCCCAAAATAAATCCTTCTTGACCCTGTAGTAAGTTTTTAAAAATCCCGAGTGTCCTCCTAAGGGAGAGGTGTGCAATTCCAAAAGAATCTTTTGTTTGAGTTGGGAATCATTACAAATATATAATCGATCTTTGCACCATAATGAATCATTTTTATAGCTAAATGTTTTAGATATGCTAGGATCTTTCTGCAAATTTTGAATGAGTGTCCACACCTCTTCATCATTCTTCCATTCATCCCTTGCTTCGGCTATCCACTCAGGTTGGATAATAGAAATGACACAAAGCATTTCTTCCACATCCTCATCCTTTCTTAAGAGTGCATCTGCAACAAAATTTTGCTTCCCTTTTTTGTAGTTGATTTAAAAATCATAACCCAACATCTTTGTGACCCATTTTTTCTTCTCTTCTGAATATAATATTTGTTCCAAAAAGTACTTAAGACTATCATGATCTATTTTTACCTTGAAGTGTCTTCGCCATTGCTTTAGTGCATGTAGTATTTCCAACATTTCCTTCTCGCAATAAGTTTTTTTAAATAATTTCCTTTGATTGGATGACTTTCAAAAACAATGGTCCTTCCTTCTTGCATTAAAACCACACCAATTCAATTTCCCGAGGAATCACATTCCACATTAAAAAATGTTGTGAAGTCTAGCATAACTAAGATCGGTGCTTGGCACATTGCCTCTTTAATATGTTCAAAGGCATGAGTTGATTATGGAGTCCAAAAAAATTAATTTTCTTCAGTCATGGAAAAATTTAAGGATGGAATTTATTTTAAAATTTAGAAACCTTGGCGAATCTCACTAATGTCTAAGATACAAACAATAAAATGCTTGTCGATATATTTGTAAAAATATTAAAGGTTCTAATGATTTTACCTGAAGACTATATAATTTTAGCAATTTTTAGGGTGAAATAATTTTATATTGTAAAATTTGGCCGAATCATTTTTCGAAAAGAATGGAAATTGACGAATCTTTTTTTGGAAAAAACATGGAAAATTAGCCCACTTGCGAATATTAGCCCCTAAAATTTTCCATGTCTTCAGTAATGATGTTATAGGTGTCGATATTATCCCATAATTCTTAACAAACTTGTGATAATACCCTGCTAACCCCATAAATCCTTGAATATGCTTTATGGTTTTGGGGATTTTCCATTCCTTCATGGATTTAATTTTGTTAAGGTCTTTCTTAACACCTTCATGAGATACAATAAGACCCAAATATTCCACCTCTTGTATTCCAAAGAAACATTTGGAGGTTTTTGCATATAAATGTTTCTCCTCCAATATTTTGAGCACTGAGTCAACATGTTGAACATGATCCTTCCAATACTTGTTGTAGATTAATATATCATCAAAAAATACTAACAAAAATTTTCTAATGAAGCGTTTGAAAATGGAATTCATCAAACCTTGAAATGTGGAAGGTGCATTAGTAATGACAAAAGGCATGACCAAAAATTCATAATGACCCTCATGAGTTCTAAATGTTGTTTTTGAAAAGTCTTCAGTTTTCATTCTGATTTGATGATGTCCAAAACAAATATCCAACTTGGTGAATTAAATTTATCCATGTAATTCATCCAATAATTCATCAATGATGGGGATGGGAAATTTATATTTAATAGTGAGATTTTTGAGCTCTCTATAATCCATACAAATATGCCATGATCCATCCTTCTTGTGCACCAATACTATTGAAGCAGACAAAGCACTTTGACTAGATTGAATTATACCAGCCTTCAGAATTTCTACAACCATACATTCAATCTCAATCTTTTGAGCACAAGGATACCTGTAAGGCCCGATGTTTGGAGGAAAACTTCCTCGAATCAAATGAATAACATGATAATGATCACGAATAGGTGGGAGTCCTTTGGGAGTATCAAACACCTTGGAATGATTATCCAATACTTTTTGAAGATCTGGAGAAATATATGATTTTGATGGTTGAACCTCTAGTGAGCATAATTGTGAAATTACACCTCGTTTTTCTTTCTTCAGAAGCTTTTTCATGAAATTAGAGCTTATTATATTTCCCGATTTCCCCACGATACCCCGTAATTCAACTTCCTTTCCTTTCGAAAAAAAATTCAAGAAAAGTTCTTGAAAATTAAAAGCTACCGGCCCCAAAGATCGTAACTATTGTACTCCTAGTACAATATCAACACCACCCATTGGAATGGAGAGAATTGAAATATTCAATACATATTACCCCATGGTTAGCTTGATATTATGTCACTTTCCAGAGAAATTTATAGTTCCTCTATTTTCAACCATCACTTGATACTCTAGTGCTAGATATAGGAATAAATTCAATTCCTTCGCTACCTTACAATGAATAAAATTATGGGTACTACCCGAATCAATCAACACTATTACATTTTTCTTCTTGATATGTCTTTCTATCTTGAGAGTTATAGGAGTGTTAATTCTTGCCAATGCATTATAGGATATGGTTGGATTCATTTCTTCTTCCTCTAGGGTTGGTTCCTAGTGTATATCCTCTTCTTTTGAAGTTTATTGCTCCTTTTCTTTCTCCTCTTCACAATCTATGTAAAATAATTTCTTCTCAGCACAATTATGACCTTTAGTGTATTTTCTATCACAACTCTATCAAAGCCCTTTTGCTCTTTTTTCTTCAAAATTGTGGTGTCAACCTTGTAGGTTGTGGAATTTTACTAGTAGCAACACTTCCATATTTATAGTTGTGAGTCGTTGGCTTCCATGTCGCCATAATTTTTCTTTCAATCCTTCTTTCCAACCTAAATCCCTTATCCAATGAATCAAGTTCCCAAAGGAAAACCTCATGTTGGATGTTATCCTTCAAAGTCCCTATGAAAACATCAATCATGTGCTCCTCTAGAATATCTTGTACCCTTATATTCAGTTTTTGGAAGTCCTCAATGTGCTCCACCATTGAACCCTTTTGTTTTAGATTTATCAATTGGCTAAAGAAGGTGTTTCTCTTTGTATCATCATAATGTGCTATCATTTCCTCTGTAAAAATTAACCAAGTGAAAAAAATTTTATGAGAGAAAAGCCATAAATACCATACAAATATATGTTTTCAAAAAATAAAGTTTCAATACGTACCTTTTGTGTGTTTTTCACATTATGGAGATCAAAATATTGCTCCATCTGCAGTATCCATGTTACGAGATCCTTGCCATTAAAATTCCTCATATCGATCTTTGGAATATGGTGGGTCTTCAATCCAACGTTAGATTTTATGAAATCATGATTAACGTTTATTTTTTTCTCATCATGAGTTTCATCTATGAAATTTTCGTCATTATGAATCATTTCTTGAAGCAACTTTGTCAAACCTTCCTTCAAATCTTGCATGTCTGCTTTTATTTTCTTCTTCTATACTGTCGATATTAGATTCCATTCCATTCTTCAAACCATCCATCTTAGATTCCATGACTTTCATGTCTTTCTTCAAACCATCCATCTTATATTCCATTTCATTTTTTGTTACTCTTTGTGAGAGCGAAATTTGTTGCACTTGGTTTCATAATTTTGATATATCATGTTGTACTTATTCCTCTTCATGAGTCATATTAGAGCCTTCTGAGGGCTTAATGGGTGTGGAATTATTTTTGGGTGGAATTTTAGAACCCAATATTGATATCTATTCTTCAATATGCCCTTAGAATCACTTCAAACTGATTTTTCAAACAAAAGTTATGCAATTTTTTAAAAAACATACACACCTTTTTATTTCTTTTGAAGAGCTCGATATTGAAACTAATGTATCTCTATAATTTAGGATCTGCAAGATTTTAACTTCGGTCTTATCGTATCCCTCTACGTTTTCTTTCTAATGCCACTGTTAAGACCTAATTTGGATTCTTCAAGACAACGGTATGCCCGATCTCTCACAATGACCTAATTATGGGCTGTTTCAGTAGAGATAAATTGTATGGCATGCCATGTGTCACTGTTTCGACCTTTACCTTTGAAATCAATATGCACGAAAATAAAGTCCATTTTATTTCAGGAACTTTTTACAAAATTCCAATCCGATGCTTGAAACAAAAGTTATGAGGATTTTCCCTCGGTCACCTGTTTGAGGTGAAATTCCGGAGCTTGCAAAAACCCTAAGTTCCAAAAATCATATCTCCAAAGATATTGTGAAACAAGGTCTGAACTTTTTACCCGATGTTCCTTAGGATTTTGGCTCAAATGGGTTTTTAAAGCTTCTTAGCCTTCATAGAAAAAATGTTATAGCGAAAATTCCAAGATGACCTGTTTGCATCAGTGAAACCCTAGAATCCAAAGCTCTAATACCAAATGTTATGAAACCAACTCGCAAAATAGAAGAAAATACAGATAAATGACTTATAAATAAGCCTCTTTGAGGGGGAAATGTCCTTTACATTACATAAATGAACAATTCTTAGATATTAGAAATGAAAAACCCTCCTTTATATATATAGGATTCCAATGGGTCACAATATAATCCTAGTCAACATAACAATAACAATGTAAGGGCACAACAATAAAAATACTTGGCTTCTATGGGGCACAACAATAACAATATTAGGACTACATGGGTACAAAAATAACAATAAGGGGCCTATAATTACAATAAAAATAAGGGGATACACTAGTATTATAGGGATCTAGCACCCACCCTCATAGAAAGAATCAAAAAATCTTAGGTTCCTTTTGATCCCAATTCGTCCTCTTCGCCCCCTCTGTAATTCCAGGAAAATATCAAAATTGAAAAGAAGGTAATCTCACTTTGGGAAAAAGAGAAGAGGTATCAAGATGATTATTTTATAACGGATATTAATAAATAAATGCAAGATATCCTTGCATCCTCTAACCATTCTTCCTTCTTAGAGAATAAAACAAATGTGTTGAAATCATTGGAAGAAAATTGAAGGAATATTTTTCTAGAAAAGGAAAAAGAATGGAAATTGAAGAGGACAACCCTGTGGTTGCAGGTTAAAGATGAAAAATACAAAGTATTTTCATAGGGTGAAAAACCATTTAAAAAAAAACAATAAGTACCATATGGGAAATTAAAAGAGTAGATGGCTCTAAGGATTTCAATTTCAAAGACATTGTAGTGGAAGGATCTTCTTAGTTTAAGGAGATTCTCAAAAGGAAAGAGCGAGAAAACATTGATAAAATCCTTTACATGGAAAATTTGTTTCCAAGGTTTGTTAATGATGATGAAAATTTGGACCCAATGAGTAAAGTTGCCAACAATTTATTGGAAATGGTCTTGAATAGTTTTCAAAAATTCTAAGAGTCTCGGATCAGATGGCTTAACCATTGAATTTTATCATGCGAATTTTTACTTCACTTGGGAGGAATTGAGAGAGGTAATTGAATACTCAAATTAAAATAGTAGAATTCTTACCCATTTTAACTCTACCTTCCTAGCACTCATTCCAAAATAAGTTTCCTCCAAATTCTTTGAGAATTTTTGACATATTTCTTTGTGTGATTTTATATATATATATATATATATATATATATATAATCATAACTAGGATCATTTATCTTCATCTAAAACCCATCGTATTAGAACATATCTCTAATGAAAATTTTGGTTTCAGGAAAGATTGGTAAATATATATATGAAGAAATTGGATTGGCTTGGTGTTATACAGGTAAATCCTCTTTGCAGACAAATACAATCCCTCTAGCCATAGAGTGGGTCTAGTAACAAAGGGACAAGCTAAAGTGTAGGTTCCTAATTAATGAATGAAAAGAACAAGGTAGATTTACCTACCTGGAGTCCAACGTTGTTGTCGTGGTGGTGGCCTCTTGATCTCTGTCTTGACAGGTCACGAACCTTCCGCAACGATTCTCGGATACCTACACGAAGATCAGCAAACAAGAGCAGCATACAAAACAACGATCTCATTCATAATTACTAACCATTCAAGGAGGGTTAAGCATATTGCATCAAATAAAACACATTAACGCAAGATGGGAACCAGAAAATAGTCATGTATATGTATTAATATAAGAAAGAGTTATAACCGGAGCCTTGACATCGCAGCCTCCTTCAGCAGGCTTCATTCAAAGTGCATCTCAATGAATCATCGGGGAATTCGGACGGGATGAAGACACAAGTCTAAGCTCTCTAAATGAGGGTCTCTTCCATTCTATCTTTTCTAGCAAAATTTACACGAATCTCTTCAGCATTTTAGCTATAATATGTTCAGTTCAACTAGCTCATCAATGGAAGATGGCTATATTTATATAGGGAGAGGAGGAGGCTGGGATCCATACAATAGTGGAAGGGATGCCTTATCCCTTGGGAGGTTTCCCCAAAAGGTGGAAACAAGAGGCCAAAGGAGGGAGGCCGTGGTTATTCAGTCGAACCACTCGAGATGACTCGCCCATGAAGTTGTTATGATGGAAAATTCACCTCTATTTTAAAAAAAAGTTTCATAAACAGTTTGGCGTGGGTAGCTCACTGGGATAGAGTGCCAATGGGTGCGGGGCCTAGTGTTAATTTCTCCATCAGCACGAGGGCATAATGGTCTACTAGCGCCAAGGCAAAAATATGTGTTTCTGATGGTCTATTCAGGAAATTTTCAACAGAAGGAATGTTGTCCTCATGGCAAGGGATGCAATGATGGTATTTGCAAGGCATGACACTTTGTTTTGGTCATAAAAATGAGCCTCCAATGTGCAAGATGGGGATTGTAGGGACAGTGACAAAATGTTGTGTAATAGATGCCCCCTAAAGCATGAGGTCTGAGAGAGAGGAAGGGGTGAAATGATTTACGAGAATGCGTTCGAACCAAACACCACCGTCAAAATACCTGCAATTAAAAATACAACTGATATCTCTGATACATGAATATGTGGTATGAGTGCAGCCATCCATAATAGAGAACATATAGATTGAGATGTGAGGTATGGATGCAGCCATACAGTAGTAAGGATCGATAAATAGACTCAGGTATGGTCGCAGCCATCCAATCACAAGAGTCATAAAATAAGTCATGATAAAGTAAAATATCCCGCAGCCTGGATCTTATCAGACAAAACCCAAGGTCTTGCGCCCCATCTTGACCCGAACAAGTATAGATTCAAGCATGCGAATATGTGAGCTGAAATCGAACATGCAAGAAAATCACCTGATTACCAGCCAATGATAAAAATTGTTAACAAGCACGAGAGAAACCACCAATAATGACAATGGCTCTCAAGGTACAACAGGTACAATCCATGAAATGTGAACAGTGAGCTGGCGTCGAACACCCATAGAATCACTCGATCAAAGGCTAATGATGTGGACCTATCGTCGAATGTGAATAACTTGCCATTGAGGCATGCAAGCTCCAAGGTACCAAAAGGGAGTCTCTATATCATCTTCCTGGTTAATGAGCTGAAGTCGACAGTAAGTGACCCGATCGAAGGAGGGCCATAACGTTTCCCACATCATCGACATGAGACAGAGGAACATAATTATAATGAATCAGGATCAACAGAGAATCAGAGGGAGGTTGAAAGCTGCAGAGGCAAAAATTATCTTGAACATATCAGCGACACGACTTTGGATTTGGCAGTATTTGACATCAAGGGATCTGTGGTCATGATGACATGGAAAAGAGCAGATGAGAGGTCAAAACAGAGTACCCAAACCCATGGAGGCAAAAAATGACGAAATGGGATGTCCCCAATCCAACACGAATGCAAAAGAGTGTCATGTTCAAGAGTGACATACTACCAACACTACTAAAGACTGGTTCCATTCCCGCCACCATTTCTGGCGAGTACCCCAATTATTTTTTAAAACAATATTGAAGGGGATAACATATGCTTGCAATGTGAGTTTTTCCTTCGAACAAATCCAACCTAGTACATTTTAAGAGCCCTAGGAAGGAGGAACTCGAGCAACATCATGGTGATGATTTCCGATGTCATCAGGGTTTAACTAGTTTGACAAAGGAAGAACTCGACATCTTTTCATGTTTAGAGGGTTTGAAAAGAAGCGAAAAATAAAACTTCATCAAGTTCCTTTTCGTAGGTATTCTCATAGATCCGAAAAGGTAAAAAAAAATATCTGAGAGAACCTAGTAGTTGCGATAAGCTAAGGTATTCCTTTTTCGTAAATAATCTATCCTAGCCTGAAAAAGGGGTAAACGTATACTGGGTAGATATCGTTTCGCATCCATTTAACGAGTTCAAAACAATAAGAGTCTCAACAATTTTTTCAATTTTTGAGAGTCTGAAAAGACCTGAAAGATGACTCCACCTGGAGGAACGAGTGGTATTAAGGGTAGCTACTAGTTTCAGTGATGGTGGAACTGCTCATAACAAGTAAAGGCCAAGAGGCAGGATAACAAGACCACTCATTGCAGCGGTTCCTCAGGATTGGGTGAAACAATCAATTGAAAGCGTATGATCGGCCAAGAATATGGTGATGATGGAAGGAGAAAACCAAGGTTCATCTAGAAAAATAGGTTGATAAAATGGCAATCACGAGAGGTAAAATAAGAATGGCTTCATTTTTACACAAGCTTGAAATCAGGAAACTCTATTTGAAAATTGGTTTCATTTTTACACAAGCTTGAAACAAAGATAAACTATGCTTGAAAAACAGGGAAAATCAGGCATGCCCACAGCATGGTGACTCAATCCGAGGTACATGCCCCCCAAGCTTCAGTCCATATGAAAGGTAGATGGAGTGAAGGTTCAAATTACAAGATCAAGAGAAAGACTCGACTGGGATTTTATGAGATGGTATCAAGGACTTGAATTGAACATGAATGTGTTTCATTGTTTTAGTGAGGTTGGCACATTAAAATAACTATCCTCGTGAGCTAATTCATTTTTTAATGAGGTTGACATAGAAGATGAACTATCCTCATGACATATTGTTTCATTTTTTAGGGAGCTTGACACAAGACAAGGAACTATGCTCAGACGAGCTTGTTTCATTTTTTAAGGAGGTTGACACAAGAAAACAAACTGTGCTCCGAAAGAATCTTGTTTCATTTTTTAAGGATATTGACACAAGAAAATGAGCTATGATCTGATGACCTTGTTTCATCTTTTAAGGAGCTTGACACAAGAAAACGAATCATGCTCCGATGAAAACTCATCATGTTGAATAAGAAGTCATGGCTT
This sequence comes from Pinus albicaulis, assembly GCA_034641835.2. NCBI lineage: Eukaryota > Viridiplantae > Streptophyta > Pinopsida > Pinales > Pinaceae > Pinus > Pinus albicaulis. The sequence goes on along the minus strand of CM076582.1, from coordinate 1,520,999,588 downwards.
CCAAGAGGTTCTCATCTGATGGGAGAACAACATCTCGGAAATCAGGACCCAATATCCCCAGCACACGATGCACAACGAAACTATCACTGAATGCAGGCACGGGGCACGTAGCCACATAATTAACCTATAGCGAGGAAGGTAAAACCGGCAGATAAAGACAAGGAAGGGATGATGGTGGGCCAGCTGCCACATCAGGACCAAAGAATGAAAGCTGATAAATGGTCACAATTCGACCTTCATGCAGAAAACAAATCACATGAAAGAGGGAAGAGATAAGCGCACCCATGGCATAAGCATAGTCACGCCCCAAGAGTAGATTAAAATCCAAGGGACCTTGGACCACCATCACGTCTATATCGATGGTTTTCCCTCCCAAAGTAATAGGAAACTTCAGAAGGATCCCTAACGGTTGACTGGTTTTTCTGTTAAATGCCAACAGATTCTGTGTAACCGGCACAAGCGGTGGAGAACCAAAAGCTTTCCAAGTAGTGGAAGACAGAATACTAACAGATGCACCTTTGTCTATAATTCTGTTGGGTATGACCACATTGGAGCCCTGTTGATCTCAAAAGGAACATAAGAAGGAATACAATATCCCGCAAATCGATTACAATCGAAGGAAGCAACTAAACTACTTAGAGATGGCACCATAGAAATGAGATGGTCATCCCTTGGTGTTACGGGAGCAAGAGGAGCATCCTCCGGGACCTCCATCATGGGAGCAGGAGGAGCAGCTTCTTGAACTATAGGGACGGGAGAATATTTCTCCAAGTCCGAGGAATATGAAGAGACAAGAAGAATGTGAGGGGGATGAGATCCACTCTTGATGGAAAAGAACTGATGAACCATAGGCGGGATAAGATCGATCGATTCCATGACCAATGGTTGGTTGGGAACAAATTCTTGAATTTGAATTTCTGAGGGAGTGGGATCGACCAAGTATGACTCTCGACCGATGGTTGAACCAACTAGTGGAGGACTCAAAGAAAGCTTCTGGTAACCAGCCAGAAGGCAGGGTGCAGAAATAATAGGGTTGTCCAACAATCTCTTGGCTTCATCCATGTATAGAAAAAGGTGGATGGGATGATTCCCTTCACACAACTTATAGGGATTGGTAATATTACCATGTTTCTTATGAGTCTTACCATGGCTAGTCGAATATGTGCCACCAATATGACTTCCAGAAGCCAAAGGCAACGGCGGACGACCGTCAGACCATCCTTCGTGTACCTTGGGAATACCAGGGCATTCTCAAAGAAGATGGTCACCATTGCACAACATGCAAGGGAATTTGACTTTCCATGGAAGGTTGGATGATTTATCAAGGGAAGGTGTCTTAAGAACAATAGCTGCAGCATTAGCCTCTTGTTTTTCTGACTTCTTCTTATTTTCCTTCTTCTTCTTCTTCTTCTTCTTAGCCACCTGGTTACTAGAATCTAGACTTTCACCAGGCAAAGTAGAAGAGGAGGATGAAGAAACAGGAAAAGAAGGGGAGAGGTCCACTTTAGGATCAACATGATGTTGTTCAGGTGGAGGAGATGGTTATACAAATGACGGAATACTCGAGACCACAGAGGTCGAGAATAACCAAACAGGTAACCCAACGGTTAACCCAAGAAGGGAAAATGTTGCCATATAAGGAGCACCAACATTCCCAAAAGTAGGAAGAGGACCAGGATTCCCTTCGAAGGGAATTCCGTGGTTGGTAAACTCCGAAAACGTTGCCATGGGAAACAACCCTAAAAAAAGAACACTAAGGAACATAACTTTAACCAAGAATATTTCATGGGCAAGTTAATTTTTTAAGAGATTGAAACAAAACTTTGTTGTTTCATATTTTAAGGGTCGCGAAATAGGTAAAAGGTGACTCTATCACTTTCAGGTCGAAACGAGTGTGAAAGGACAAGCGCTTGATGATCTTTTGTATTTTTAAGGAGTCACGAAAAGATCGAAATGACTACTTAGGTAATCTAAGAAAGAGGGTGTACCAAGTTTCTGTGAATTTCCATATACACCTTGGTGATCAAATGAAAGAGAAATGACCAAAGACTTAACGTACGTGCAGGTAGTCTCCCCGAATATTGTGTTCGGTGTATCATGGTTACAGGGCGGTAGAGTTGGCTTGCTATGGATAAAAGGATATTGAACCTATGAGGATCTTCCTTTATATATGCGACGGTATGGGGAGTACAAGTCTGTACTAGTGTTGTCCCAAGTCAGGTGGCGAGCAATAGCTACTAGGTTTAAATACAACGGAACACGTCTCTAGCCTAGACCACTAAAAATGTTTGCGTTAGGTTCCAATGCTTCCTTAGGTTAATTGAATAAATTTTACAGTTGACCTTGAATTATGTCTCAGTTTCAAGGCCCTACCGAATTGTGATCTTGAATTTCCTAAATGCAAGCTATATGCAAAAGAACACCATTTTCCATTCGATGAATGCTAATTAAGAGAAGGAAAAAGATTTTTCAGACAGTAGAAAACAAGGAAAACATACGAAGAAATCTCCTAATGCATCTAATACAATCAAAAAGAGAAACGAAAACTCTTTCCTAGATGCAAGCGCTAGTTATGCGAAAGTATTTTTCATTTCCGATGCAAAATAAAGAATGCACTTTTTTTATTTTTCAATGAAATAAAGCACACAATGCACTAATTACATTAAAAAACAAGCAAACACTAGTTTTGAGTATTGTGAATGTAGAGAAATAAACTGAATGATTAAATCAAAGAAATACAAACACAAGAAATCACTCAAAAAAATTACACACTCTTTCAAACAAAGTGAAAGCCTTCTAAACGACCCATAACGAGAAATGTGATCTATGCTCGAAAACGAAGAGATGGAGAGTCAAGAAAACACCAAAGTAATCGTTCAAAAAACCAAAACTCAAAGGATGAAGAAATACTCAGACAACTGATCAAGGAATTGAACTGAAAAAAAAAACAAAAAGACTCGACCTTCAACCATAAGGCTCAGTGAGAAAAAGACACCTAGAACCCTAGGGCTACGAACTACACTAATAGAAAAATAGACAAACAACTGAGAAAAGCAAGTCTAAATCAATCAAAACAACTCCAAAAAGACCAATTGCAAACAAAAACAACCCAGATTCAAGCACAACTGACCAAAAACTCAATAGGGAGGTCAAACCAAACCCTACAGGGTTCAGTGCGACTGTAAGGCAGTAATCCACACTAAACAGGGGTTGGCACTATTGTAACAAAAACAACAAGCGCTAAATAACGTGACTGTTCAAACAAAAAGCGTGCCAAGCCAGATACCTATGGGAAAATGGGAAAAACAGTGAGTAGAGGTCAATCTTGACCTCTGGAGCTGAACAAGAGGATCCTAAACAATCAAGGAAGTCAGAAAAGACAGACAAGTAAGCGAAGGACCGAAGTCGACTCGACAAGGGCGAAACGACAAACTCACACTAGTCCCCATCGGAGTCACCAATTTCTTATGCAAGTAAATCCTCTCTGCTGACAGAGACGATCCCTCTAGCCCTAGAGTGGGTCTAGTAACAAAGGGATAAGCTAAAGTGTAGGTTCATAATTAATGAATGAAAAGAACAAGGTAGATTGACCTACTTGGAGTCCAACGTTGTTGTCGTGGTGGCAACCTCTTGATCTCTGGGTTGACAGGTCATGATCCTTCTGCAACGATGCTCGAATACCTGCACAAAGATCAGCAAACATGAGAAACATACGAAACAATGATCTCATTCATAATTGCTAACCAATCAAGGAGGGTTAAGCATATTGCATCAAACACATTAACGTAAGATGGGAACTAGACAATAGTCATGTATATGTATTAATAGAAGAAAGAGTTACAACCGGAGCCTTGACGTCGTAGCCTCCTTCAGCGGGGTTTAGTCGAAGAGTGTCTCGATGAATCGTTGGGGAATTCAGACGGGATGAAGACACAATTCTAAGCTCTCTCAGTGAGGGTCTCTTTCGTTCTATCTTTTCCAGAAAAATGTACAAGAATATCTTCATTGTTTCAACTATAATATGTTCAATTCAGCTAGCTCATCAATGGAAAATGGCTATATTTATAGAGGGAGAGGAGGAGGTTGGGATCCCTACAATAGTGGAAGGGACACCTTATCCCTTGGGAGGTTTCCCCAAAAGGTGGAAACAAGAGGCCAAAGGAGGGAGGTTGTGGTTATTCAGTCGAACCAGTCGAGATGACTCGCCCACGAAGTTGTTATGATGGAAACTTCGCCTCTATTTTTAAAAAAAATTCCATAAACAGGTTGGTGCGGGTAGCTCACTGGGACAGAGTGCCAATGGGTGCGGGGCCCAGTGTTAATTTCCCCATCGGCGCAAGGGCATAACGGTCTACTAGCTCCAAGGCAAAAACATGTGTTTCTGATGGTCTGTTCAGGAAATTGTCAATAGAAGGAATGTTTTCCTCATGGCAAGGGATGTAATGATGGTCTTGGCAAGGCATTAAACTTTGTTTTTGTCACAAAAATGAGCCTCCAAAGTGCGGGATGGGGATTGCAGGGATAGTGACAAAATGTTGTGTAACACTCAGGAAGTCCTTCATTCTCTCCATATTCAAAATAAAAATGAAATCATATATATTGTGGATTTATAAAAGGCATTTGAGAGAGTGGACTTGTTATACATCAACTTGCAACTCTTGCATCTAGATCTTAATCCAGGATTGATGGATTGGATATACTATTGCATTAGCTTCTCCTCCATGGCTCCCCTTATAAATTGTGTTTTATCCCCCTCCCTCAAGACATAAAGGAGCATATTTTAGGGTTACCCACTATATATTTTCCTCTTTTTATTGGATTTGAAAGCACTTAGCAGAGTAATTTAGGATGTTAAAAGAAGGAACTCTCTCAAATGCATTTCCATCACTCAAAATTTCTCTCTTTCATCTTTTATTTGTTGAAAATATTATAATATTACTTTCCTTGGATGTTAGGAGAAGGTAATATATAAATCAAATCTTGGATACCTTCTCCATTGTGATTTGAATGTAAATATATCATAAAATGTTCTCTCTCATTGGGAATTCCTTGGAACTAGATGACTCAACTCTAGTTAACAAGATGTAAGTTTGGATTTTGTTTTAAGGTTACCTAAGAAATAAAGAAATCATGATTCTGTGATGGTTGTGGTAGATCCATTTTAAAAAATGGCGCATTTTGTAGCATGTAAAAGGAAAAATGATGCTACTAAAGTGGTTTTTCTATTCCTTAGAGAAGTTGTGAGACTTCATGGGCTGCCAAGGAGAATTACTTCCAGAATAAATATAACATTTCTTGGTCACTTTTAGAGGACACTTTGGAAGAAAATGGGATCCAAATTGATGTATAGTTTATCTTACCATCGACAAATAGATGGGTAGACTGATGTGGTGAACATAAGTCTTGGGGATTTCCTGAGAAGTTTGAGTGGTGAGTATCTTGGTCAATGGGATGTAGTTTTAGCATATGTTGATTTTTCCTATAATAATTCAGTGAATAGAGAAACTAGCAAGATCCCTTTCTGAATTGTTTATGGTAGGTCACTGAAAGGGAATGTGGAAATGATAATGTTTCCATATTCGGGAGAAAGAAAGAGTGATTATGCACATGATTTTGAAAACAACATACATGAAATGCATGAATGGGTGAAACAATGGTTGCAACAAAGTAATTCCAAGTATAAAAGGATGGAAAATTCATAGAGCTCGATGACTGTTTTTGAGGAAGATGAACTTGTAATGGCACATTTGCAGAAGGAAATATTTCCTAGGGTTACCTACAACAAACTAAAGTATAAATAGATAGGACCTCACATAATTTTGAAGAAAGCTTTTGAAAATGCGCATAACCTTGAGTTATCAAAAATTTTGGACATCTCTCCAATAATCAATGTCATTGACTTGTATTAATTTCATTAGGGGGAAAAAGAGTGATGAGGTAGATACTCCAGATGAATGGAAGTCATAACTACTACCCAAGCTAGTTGAGTAATTATATTTTTTAGGAAGGTGAGCTAGTAATGGTACATTTGCAAAAAGAAATAGTCCTAGGGGTACCTACAACAAACTGAAGTCCAAAAATATAGGACCTTGCATAATTTTGAAGAATTTTTTTGAAAATATGTATAAGCTTGAGTTACCAAAAATTTTGAACATCTCTCCAATATTAAATGTTGTTGACTTGTATGAATTTAACGACGAGGAAAAGAGTGATGAAGTAGATACTCTAGATGAATGGAAGTCACAAGTACCACTCATGCTAGTTGAGGAAGTAGGGGAAATTTTGGCCAAAAGGTTTGTTGGTAAAACCTGAAATAAAGATATCTAGATAATTTAGTGAAGTGGAAAAACATATCTTGCAAGGATGCATCAAGGTTTCTAAGAAAGAGTTAGCAGACCTACGAGGTTCTTCATCCTCCAAAGTAGCTATTCCATGTGTTGGAAGTTCATTTTTTTCTTACTTGGTGTGTATGATGCAGAAACATTTGGGATTTGAAAATAAGAATCAACCAAAAAATAATAATTTCTAAATTAATTGATTTTCGGATAATACAATGCTATAAACTATTATTCTTACTTTACACTACAAGGTTGTGCTACTACTTTGAGCTGTAGTAAAACTATTTTTTTGTGACTTTTTTTTACCATCCAGGGGGAGGCATATTCCCCCTTTGGGAAAGGGAGAGATGTATTTATTTTAGACTATATGAGCCTAATGGAGCCAAAAACCATACTAACGAATGCTCAACTTGGGAGAGAGAGATGAGGCTATGTGTGAGAGAGGAGATGTATATTCCCCATTCCTAGGTTAATTGAGCTTTTAGGTGAAGTTCGTAGACATCCTTCCATGTTTGAGCACCAAGAAAGCTAATTTTATTTTGTATCTAGTGTAAGTAAAATATTCCTTGGGAGTTTAATGCTTGATCAAGTTACTCTGAAAGGATATGAGATTCTCTACTACCAACAAAAGGGTACTTGTTGATGATAATTTTTCCGCATCCTCCACCCTCCACCTTAACCCAAAGAAAATTAGGTTACAAGAGTTTATGATGGCTCTCCACACAATCAATCCATTCCTAGCCACCTTTCACAGAGATCAAATCCAATATAATAGCTATGATAGGGAGATATAATTTTGTTCCATTACATGTGCCCAAATTTTGTAGCCACTAATCAACCTCCATGCATCATTTGTTGTAAGAGATTGGGAGAATGATAATGGCTTTCTTAAGCCCCTCCCACCTATATATTTTGGTAATGCAATTGAGGACTATGTAGTTAGAATGAATTTTTTTTCATCTTGTTGTCCACACCATAGATATATTAGAGTTATTTTATTTATCGTATTGAGGGTTCCATTTAGGATCCATGGTAGGGAAGCAAAATAGACTTTGTAGAATACTAGCTAATCTACTCTTGAAATATTTTTCAGCTTAATATTTGCTATGAGTCAAGCCCAATATGATTTTTTGTAATTTTTAGGCTTTAGTATAAATCCCAAATATTTCAGAGGGTCCCAAAATGGAATGGGGAGATGGTGGGGGGGTGTGGGGTGGGGGGGGGGATTTCGATGAGATTTTGTTAACTAGAGTTGAGTCCTCCATATTCAAGTAATTCCCAATGAGAGATCATTTTTCATAGTTGATTTGAATTCAAATCACAATGGAGAAGGTACCCAAGATTTGATTTCTATATTACCTACTCCCAAAATTCAAGGAAATTAATATTATAATATCATCTAAAAATAAAAGATGCAAGAGGGACAAATTTTGAGTGATGGAAATGCCTCTCGGAGAGTTACTTCTATTAGCATCCTAAATTTCTCTATCAAGTGCTTCAAAAACCAATAAAAAGAGGAGAAGAGATAATGGGAAATCCTAAAATAACCTCCTTTATGGCTTGAGGAAGGGGGAAGCAACACCATTTAAAAGGGGAGCCATGGAGGAGAAGCTAAAGCAATATTATATCCATTCCATAAACCTTGGATTAAACACCAGATGTAAGAGTAGCAACCTGATGTATAACCATTCCACTCTATCAAATTCCTGTGATAAATCCAAAATATATATATATGATTTCATTTTTCAATTGAATATGGAGAGAATGGAGGCCTTCCAAAGCCAAGCCAATTGCTTCATGTATTTACTGATCTTTCAAGATACAAATTGTTCATAAAGATATGTTTTGATAGGATGGGTTTTCGAAAAAGAGAAATTGTCCTAGATATGATTATATATATATATATATATATATATATATATATATAATTGCATAAAGAAATAGGTCAAAAAATTTCAAAGAAGTTGGAGGAAAATTATTTTGAAATGAGTGCCATGAAGGTAGAGTTAAAATGGGTAGGAATTCTACCAATTTCCTTCGATTATTCTATTACCCCTCTCAATTCCTCCCCAGTGAAGTCAAAAGTGGCATGATAAAATTCAATGGTCAAACCATCCGATCCTAGACTCTTAGCTTTTTTGAAAAATATTCAAGACCATTTCCAATAAATTGTTGGCAACTTTACTCGTTAGGTCCAAATTTTCATCATCATTGAAAAACCTTGGAAATAAATTTTCCATATAAAGGATTTTATAAATGTTTACCCGTTGTTTCTTTTTTAGAACCTCCTTAAAATAAGAACATCCTTCTACTACAATGTCTTCGAAATTGAAATCCTTAAAGCCATATACTCTTTTAATTTCCCATATCATACTTATTTTCTTATGGTTTTTCACGCTGTGAAAATACTTTGTATTTTTCATTTTCAACCTACAACCACAAGGCTCTGCTCTTCAATTTCCATTATTTTTCCTTTTCTAGCAAAATATTCCTTCATTTTTCTTCCAATTATTTCAAAACATTTATTTTATCCTCTAAGAAGGAAGAGTGGTTAGAGGATGCAAGGATATCTTTCCTTTATTTATCAATATCAGTTAGCAAATAATCATCTTCAGACTTCTTCTCTTTTTTTGAAATTTATATTACCTTATTTTCATTTCTGATATTTTCCTGGAATTGAATAGGCGGCGAAGAGGACGAATCAGGATCAAAAGGAACCCAAGAGTCTTTGATTCTTTCTATCATGGTGGGATTTTCCATCCACCCTCGATTTAACTTAAAGGGGGCCATAGACTTGTCCTAGATAGATCCCATGTCAAGTATGACAGGGTTGACATCTGAATCCCCCTCAGAAATGACCCATTGCCTAATTTCCAAGTTTTGGTATAAGAGGCTCTCAGAGAGAATGAATCTATCCAACCTCCTTGCTAAAGATTCATCCCCAACTATTTCGTTAGTCCAAGTAGGGATAATTTTGGCTAGCAGAATGTCTAATAACCTGTAATATTCCAAAATTAGCATGTAGCTAATTGGAATATTGATTTTTGATTTTTACATTTAGGAGATGAATAAATGGGTAAGGAGGCCCATACATTTCAAAAATAAGAATAAAATCCCTCATGATGTGAAAGGGGATAATAATAATAGCTGGAATTTGCACCCTCATGTGTGAACAGGGGCAAATGCATGTGGATAAGTTCAAGTTTGACCAAGTCAACAACGCTGGGATAAGAGGTGGAGATCATCTTTGGAGATAGCGCAGTGATAGTGGGAGGAAGATTCCTTGGTGGAGGAAACCCTAATGAGTGGGAACCAAGGTGAGAGGGCTTCCATTTGTATAAAAGGAGGGCAAGGCAGCCATAGCAAGACAATATATGGATTATTGATTTTGTGGTCTGCATGACTATTGTGCTTTCTTCAACTCTTTAGATGAGATTGTTGTACCGCTTAGCACGAGGAATTCATGTTTAGGAATTCCTTCTCCTTTCTTGAGAGGCCTCTTGAGGGAGTTTTCACTTCATTTATCCATATCCAGGCTTGAGGCCAAGCTACCTCCTTTAGCTACAATGTTATTTCTGCAGAGTATAACGTTGTATTGCAGGGTGTTGCAGTGGAGGGTTCACAACACCACTTCCGGAGCTTGTTTTTCAGAGGAGGAAGCCTCCTTTCCTTTGAGAAATCAGTGAGGAAGATTCTGGAGTAGAATTCACATCTTGGCATTGGGCCAATATATTTTCCATCACCTACAGTGCAGTCCTTTGCAGGAACTGCATCATTTTTCATAGTGTTGTAGTAGGAGGGTTAAACCCCATGGATTTGAGCTAGTTTCCTAAAGAAAGGATCAATCCTTCTTCTGGAAAGCTAGTAATTGGGATTCTCATCTATTTCTTGTATCATTCAACTATATATATATATTTTCAGTAAGGTTGTGTTATTTCAGATCTAGATCTATATATTTACTCTTTTGTACTCATGCTTTCAAGAAACCCTTGCCAAGTTATCTAAATAATGTATTAAGGAGGCTAGATCTCTATCTTCTCTATGCTTTGATTAATAAAACTCCAGGTCTATGGTTTCCAATAATTTTTTAGTAGAAACCCCCATATAATCACATTGTTACTTTCTTCAGAAATTTTGTATGGTGCAAATCATGGGATTTGGGTGTTTTTAAGCCATATTGGGACCGAGAGATCTATTTAACTTAGAAAAAGGGATTTTTTCTTTATCCCATTCTTAATGTGAGGGCCATAATACATGAACTAAGGGATCTGAGTGCTATTTCTCACTGCTATATCGTAATTTTCTGGAAATAACGTTTTTATGGTCTATATTGCTGAATTTTCCATTTTGGGATATTACACAACCCTATCAAGTCAAATCATTCCATAAAGTAATAAAAAAGAGTATCCAATCAAGCTGAGGACCCCCAGATTTCTAAATGAACCATAGTGAATTTTAAATTCCCTTCCAATAATATGTGGTCTGGTCCAAGATGATGCATTTTGAAAATATTTTTTCAGAAGGGTTATCTTTTAGAGTATGGTCCATAGATGTTGATCCCATAGAAATATAAACCAGTGTACCTCTCTATGAGAGATATTTTAAGACTCAATGGGAGGGCCTAAGCATTGAAATAACGGAGAATATGGGCCTACCAACTTGTAATAAACCCACAATATATCCCTAAAGCATCCAAAGGGTGGAAAGTTAGTTTGGAAGAGTTCCTGAGAGAATTAGTTATGCTTGGTGTCTAGATAACATATTTTCAAGAAGAAGAAGCGCTAAGCACCCTTAAGATATATTTTTGCGTGCTTGTCATGATTTACGAGGAGGCCTTGTTCATGGAAATCGGGAGAAGATATTTCCTACCTCTACCAGAGCCCCAACGAAGAGGTTCATCCAAAGAACCAAAACCCACTCTCCCACCCCCCTATCTGGGGAGAAATTCTATGGGCAAGAATAATCACTAGAGGAAATAGCACCCATCAAACACATACAATAGGCATGGGAGGCAGAAGAGGGAGGAATGGAGGAAGTCACATAAGATTTCAAATATAGATATGAGATGGGGGGGAATTGGATAGGGGATGGGAACAAGAATGAAAGGGAAAGGAGTGATTTGGGGCTAGAATGGAGAGGTTAATAAGTGTAGAATGAGGGAAATTAACATAAGAGATAGGCGATTTTTTATAAACTTGGGCACATGAAGGGAAAGGAGGGTGACCATACATACATGACATCATGTCCATTAGTATTCAACTAGTCCAAAAAAAAATTACCTTGTGAAGTTATCCCAAGTTGAGGAGCCACCACTACCTTGTAGCACTAGGAAAATCATTTCCCAATCCCACTAAGCCCAAATATTGCACCATATTTTTTCCTTGCAACTCCAACTCCTTCAACTTTGAATTAAAAATAAGAGGGCTATATGAACTAGAGGTATTTTTCTCCTTTTTGATCTGTATTTTTTTGTTCATAGTAGAGTGCATCCTCACCCAAGTGTATGTGTGAGTGGCATCTCGTGCATTTAAATGGAATTCCTTCATAGTCAAGAGCATGCTTATGAGATTTAGATGCAACTTGTATTCTGATCAAGTGTGGAATGAAAAAAATGACTCTAAGTCCGATAAGGATTATGAACATATCCATGTATCTAGATGTTTTCAATGACATATTAGCCTAATAATAACATCCAAGAATATTTTCAATTTAAGTGAAAACCCAAGCGGTTTAGAACTAAAGTGGAAAGGAAGGAATCTTGACCCATATAGGTACAAATGACAGTTGATCTATTTTGTGATTTAATTTTATAAACCATCTCTTCATATAAAGAATTTGGGACCCTAATTTCCATCAAAATTGCAATATTTTTTTCCACATCCTTAACCAAGTTTTTTAGCCACCCAAGCTAACCCTTTGCTAGAATAAAAAAAAAATAAGAATACCATATGATTGGGGGGGGTGTGGGGGGGGGCGGGTTGGTGGATTTGAGCTATCAATTTATGAAACCCCACCATCAAGATTATTCTTCTTGAAAATTTACCAATCATAACAATTTCCTCCATCTTCGAATTTTTTTTTAGTTGAACACCGTCACCCAAAACCAAATTTTGGGCTTCAGACTTTGACTTGACACATTTTTTATTTGGATTTTTCTCCACCAAATCTTCCAATTTGAGGGAAGGAATACAAGTCATATTTTTCCACCACTCAACATTTACCACTTCATAAATGTATTCAGAAAACCCTAAGAAAACTATGAGCAACAATTAGTTAGTCAGGAGAAAATGACAGGGTTGATGTAGTAACGTTTAGGATTTAAAGATGGAAAATCGAGAGAGAGTAGTCGAGAGAGGTCAGAAATAGGAGGAGGGGGAAAGGGTAGTGGATCAAGGATATTAAGCCCTTGCAATAGATAATTCAGCAAGGGTAAGATTGAATGTTTGGGGGGAACCATATCCAACAAGTGGAATTTGGTAGGGTCCAAGTGAATCCATCTAGAAAAGACTGGATCATACCTACACAAATCCATATACTATGTCACACTAGGCATAGGATCTCACCTCAAACTGAAGATTCTAAATCTACAAGCCCTCCAACTAGTTCTCCAAAAATTCTAAACGCTTTACTTCTTTGGAACCCATACCATATGTCCTTCATATGAGAAGAGGATGAATCTGCAAATCAGGATCATAGCAATGAGGGAAATATGAAGCCTTAGACCATGAAATCCAGTGAAAATATACTAAAGAGCTCCCTACATAGTCTTAGATGTAGTATTTGGCTCTTGCACTCTCTCAAAGTCTTACATAATCTCGTATACATTATCAACAAACACATTACCAACATTTCCTCTAAAACATTTCATAGAATTATTAACCATAACTCGAAATTAAAAAAAAAATGAAAATTGAAAGACATAACAAAAAAGAGGAAATGGAACAAAACTGAAACCTTTCTTTATTCAATCAAAATAAATATTAATAAAATGTGACTCAAACTCATATAATTCTTGTTTCTATGCTCACATGACTCCCAGTCCTTTTTTGGTTTGTTTCTTCCGCATAGGATTCTCTATAGTACCATGCTTCTCCTACACTTGGTGCATAATTCTTCTCTACATTTTCTTGGCTTATCTTCAAACCTCCTTTTCTAGGCCTCCTTTCATCAAATTTTTTCTTCCCATTTCTATTATTGTCCTTTCCATTTTCCTTTTAATGGGGAAACTAAAACAATTTTCTTCCTATTCTTTTTCCTGTGTCGAGTAACTCAATGGTTGTTCCCTTTGACATCCTTGACCATTTCAATTACATGTGAATAATAACAAAAACTCATCCACGTGAAGCTACAACCTAGAGTGGAAACACAATCCTATATTGTAGCATGTGGAAACTCTCTTGTCCTCCTAAGTCTAATATTTTCATGCAACTTCTTCTAAAAATCAAGTCTCGTACTTACTAGGTGCTTCAAAAGTTCTTATGTATTGGACCAATAGATTTACCCTCTACGTACAAAATGATGAATCCACTGCCCACCTCTTCATAAATTACCCATCGATAAAGAAAGTTTGGATGGAAATTTTTTCGGTTATTTGAAATTAATTTTCTTGTGGAGGGCATACTATGTATGAATATCTTAAATAATGGATAAATAGAAAACCATTCTCGTGGAACCTATCTCATTATCCCACAAACTTGCTTCTAGGGTTTTGAAGGTGATAATTGTATCTGTCAAAAACTTCACAATCCCTAGCCATATATCCATATTTATTACATAAAAAACAATAACCATTAAATGAATTAGAGTGTTCAAATGAGTTATAATGTCTTGACGGTCTTATGTATTTATTCTTCTTCGGAGGCGGTGGTGTAGTCCTTTGTTGTCCTTTGTCCTTGATTTCTTTAGCATCATTATTTTGAGCTACAAAATTCTTAATCTTATTTGGTCCTTCACTTTGATCAATATTTCCATAAATATGACATTATTAAGTCTCGGAGCTTATGCCTTCATCACATAGAGCTTTACCTGCTTCTTCTACCTTCATCTTCAATTGAGCCAATTCTTCATCTTTCTTGTCAGTATCCTGCAAGTGTACATTTTTTCAATCCTTGAGCTTGTTGATTTCATTAAGTGTTGCATCAAGTTCTTCTTTATTATGAGTAAGGTCTTCTCGAAATATTCTTTTAAATATTTCTCTTCTTCGTTATGCTCTTTCTATTTGTAGCTTTAGAAGAGTGAACTTTTCTGCTTCTCTGTTGAGAAATTTTATCTGTTCCTTTTGCTTCTCATTTTCTTTCCTAGGTTTGTCTATTTATGCAATAGTTGTATCCAATATTTTTTCTTTTCATCAACATTAACTACATTCCTCTGACTATATTATTTAATTGTATTTCTGGTTCTTTCTCTTCCTTTTCTTCTTCTCACACTCGTTTCTTAAGCTTATTAATATACACAATGGATATATCAATTTTTTGTGGCTTTTGATCGACTTATTCCTTGAGAATGTGATTTTCTTATGTGTTCTTGATTAATACTTCTTCTTCTTTTTCAACTTCTTCCTCATTTTTAGAATCTTTCATATAATAGGCTGCTTGCCTTGAAACATGATCATTATTGCCTTTTTCTTGTCCTACATGAATATTTTGAATTTTCTCCCAAAGATATATGGCAGATGAACATCGTCCTATATTGGATTTCATAATATCTCAAAGCGTGCTCAATATGATACTTATGGCTTTGGAATTGTATTTTCTTGATTTATCATTAGATACATCTCCAGAAACATCATAAAGCCATACATCATATCCAATAGCTTTCAAATAGATTTCCATTCTATCTGTCCAAATATAAAACCCAATTTGTTCATCAAAGGAATTTGACCAACCTATTTCTATTCATCAACTGTAATAGGTCTTGAAATAATTTCAATACCAAGAACTTCCCTTGGCTTCCTTGAATGTTTGGTTGCTTACTTCTTTGATTTTCCCATCTCTCTTCTCTGAGATCTACCATCCAGTTGTTAATATGATACTGAAGAAATATACTCTGATACCAATTGTTGGAAATCCTAAGAGGGAGGTGGGGGGGGTGGGTGAATCAATATTTCTTAGAAATTTGCACTTTATTAATCCTTTTCAGATAAATATTTAATATTCAACAATATTATTACTATTCAGTATCAAATAGTAACAAGTAAACAACACCATACAACAATATAGAGAGATAGAAACAATAGATACAAAAATTTTAGGTCGGAAACCACCTCTACGTCAAAAAACATTGAATGATTCTTAGTAAATGTCTTCTCCTCTTTTAAAAGAAAATAACTAAATCGAGTTTTAAGCTCTAACTGAAGGAGGCTCCAACCCCCTAGTTTACAGGCCTACACTAACCTGAAGGATGCACCAATACCCTGTGTTTTATCAACACCCACTCAAATGATGCACCAACACTTTATTTCTACAACTTGCACTAGCACCACCCTACGAACCTGAAGTGTTCTCAGGAACCAACCTGAAGGTGACTCGAATAACCTGCTTTGCACCACCCTACCACCTTGAAGAGTCGACTTACCACATTTCACAATTTTCACATTGGATTCCCCTGGTCTCTGAAAAATATAAGAATGATGTAATGAAGTTAATGCTACTCTTTATACTCTTTCAAATCCTGGTAGCCATTGACCACTACCAAATCAAGCCACTAATCAACTGCACACAAATATTTTTTATCAATGTTGTCACATCAATTGTCAACTGAGAAACCTAACCACTACTCATCATTGCTTAAACTTCTACCACTGACCATTTCACATCATTGCTCAAATTGATCAATGCATATCACTATTGAAATTAACCATTGACCACTACACTACACTGATCACGAATGAATAATCGTGTGAGATTTCATAAAGCTAGCTAACAAACATCATTGTACCAAACTTCTTGTACTTCTACAAGTGTCGAACACAAGTGTCGAACACAAGTGTCTGATATAAACACAATCCAATATTATTTAGTTCATCCATATGACCTACTCTCAATGATCTCAAACAATGGCTGAGTAGGGCTACCAACATATATATTTTCACTACAATTTCTAATCACAAGTCGTACAATGTTGTCCATGTCTTATGTCAATAAGTTTTATAACAAGGTGATATTGTCCTCAAAGACCTGTTGCCCTATAAGGTCACCATTATGTCATTTACAACTAAGACAATACAACCTCTGGGTCATCACTATAAGATATCTAGTACAAATCCCTAGGTCATCACAGTCATTAGTCTATGTCAAGTATTACAAGGTTGTATGTCATGTTAGTGTGTCAATGTGTCAAATCACAATCATAATATTTCCATTGATATAGTCAACCATATGTCATAGACAACCAATTCAAATCAATGTTAAGTCATTTCAAATCAAAGTCAAGTCGCTATCTTATATCAGGTCACCCTGTCAAGTCAACTATTGATCTTTCAAAACATTGTTGCCCTTCTAAGCTCACTGTAGATGCACATGATCATATATTATTGATAAGGTGCACATTTATGTCTTATTATTGAATCAATCATCAATTATATGCCATGTTACTCTATGTCAAGACCTAATCAATTATGTATGTATATATGTCAATAAACCATTGTTAACATGTCAAGATTTTCAAAGTTATTGTAGAGCGTTACTAGTCAAAATTCAACATGTTTAAGTGATGTTGTATGTGAATCCAATCACTATATATATATGAGACATAAGTACTCAATATTAGTTTAGTATCAATATGGTCACCAACTAGCATTGACAATTAAAATTATGTCTATGTTTAACACTTCTTACACAAGTACGAAACTTGGGATTTATGGACAAGCATATAGGAGTTCTCGAGTCCTAACACACTTCTGTTATCAAGACAATAATCTCATCAAGTCACTCTTAAGTCTATTTTTAGGCGAAGTCACTAAGATGTTTCACTTGTGTGTTATATATTATTTCCATTATTATATCATTCAATGTTGTCAAATTTAATTATTATATAAGTAAGAAATTTAATTAAACATAAAATATCTTATATTTATTTAAAATTATTTATTTTAATTAAAATTAATAATACAATACATAAAATATGTAAATGTGTTAAATTAAAATAAAAATATATATATTTTAAATGTAATTTTTTTATTTTTTCATTACAGTCAATAAACTGTTGAAGTGTAAAATATGTATTTAACACCATGACTAAAAACATAAAATATGACCAATATCATAATTATAGTAATAAAAATTTAAGTTTTTTTTCACCATAACATTAGACACAAGGTAAGATAATACAATACTTGTTTAAATGAATTAAAAAATGATTTAATTAACAAAATTTCCCACTAGTGTATATCTTCACTTTTAGAAGTCAAATAATCTATTAATTTTTGAAACTTAAAAACAGTCAATTTAAATTGGGAAAAAAGATTTTGCTAATAAATTCAACACTACTAAGAATTATTGTATTTATTTATTTACTAACTTGCAGAATTGCATATAATTATAGTTTACAATAATTTCTTTTAATTTCTCACCTGAAAAGTATATCAATTAAAAACAAAAATATTTATATATTAAATGCCTCTATGCTTCGAAATTTTAACAATGACAAGCCAATAAACATAAAAACATGAATCCGCAAACAAAAAAAATATTTGCAAATTTTTCAGCAAATAAGAAACAAATCTAATTCTAAGCTCGAAAGCAACATAATACGTTTAGGTTAGAGGTCCACTTAGTTTCCTCCCACTCTAGGCTTAGGCTTCTAGAATATTAAATGAATAAAAAATACTCTAGGCCAGAGTATCTTCAAAAATATGGGTTTATACCTTCGGCGATTATGTGTGGAGCTCGACAGTTGAATCATCTAAGAGAAGCTGCATGAACACTTTCTTATAGTTATCGTTATGATTCTTTAAACTTCGATTTTTGTGCACTGTCAGCCATCAACTCTACTGTAAATGGAATAATAAACTCTCTTGGCATACTAATTCATTACATGTTACTGATCCAAATAAATAATTGAATACATAGATTTTGAAACTCCTGATCTCAGGATTAGTGATAGTGAATTAAAAACTGCACAAACCACATTAATGCTTAGAAAATTTAGGTATAAATGATCTATGCTTATTATTATTATTATTATTTTTTAAGTGTCATCCTTGCTCTTATTCTAGAACAATTCATTTCGTCATTTATATCGATATTGATTAATTGAAATTGTTATTTTTATAAATAAAATATGTTTTTGTTGGAGTGAGTAGAAAGAAGATTTAGGATTAAGATGGATCTAGGCTAAATTAGCATGAAGAATATTTAGAAATGTTTAGAAAATTTAAGTAGAGCAAACCCTATTAATCGAACTATGAATTATAATTGTTGTATTAGTCATGTTTTAGTTTTTAATTATATGGTTATTTTCATTTTTGTTTTGGTCGACATTAATTTGTATTGAGTGAATATTTTTTTTATTTTTATTTTATTGGACACATGTCAACTACACATTGAGCATGGACAAAATTACACATTTCCCTCATAATGGGCTACAAAATGCAACTCTCCGCACACTTATAACTTTATTTTATTATTATTAATATATAATTTAAACATATATTCATTTCAAAAAAGATGGAAGAAGATTCTTATCCATGGAGATTTACCCTACTTGACTATGGAGATTCTTAATATGTAAATAAACTTTGTTACAATACCATGACTTATCAATACCACATGCCCAAAAAATCATAACACATTTCATATCATACTTTTTCATGCGAAATATTTTTAATTAATCAATTTAATTTAAAGAGAAAAAAGGCCAAAACTATGTTTGAAATAAATCTCAACCTTTGAGTTGTGTATACTAATAAATAATACTTTATAATATTTTATGGAAGTTAAATCCCTATAATCCACCTAATAATTATTGATAGGTAAACTTAAATTCTAAAATCCCTGTTCCAAATTGGACATTCCTATTTATTAGGTGGATGGCGGAGATTTAACCTCTACAAAATATTCTAGAATATTTATAATAGTATACACTAATCAGAGGTTCACATTTATTTTCAAAGTTGCTATGCCATTTTTAGTGTCATAAGAAGTGAATTGTGTTATTTTGAGCATGTGGTACTCATAAATTATTGTATTGGCCCATGGTATTGTAACACATTCTATTTACAATCTATCTTTTATGGTAAAGTGGGAGTAAATCACCATGATTAAGAATATTGTTCCATGTTTTTTAATATATATATATATAGATATATATATAATTAAAAATAAAGTTATCCTGTTGTTAGTTTTTATGACTTTGTTAAATTTTAGCAATGTGAGATTTATCATGAAGTAATCCCTTGATGTTTATTATGGATTGATACTACAGGTTTACTAGCCATTTAATTTATATGGTCGCCCTAGTGTATACTTACATTTACATGGAAAAGTGAATGATGTCATCTTTGATGATCCGAACTTAAATAATATATGAATAATTTATGAAAAAGTATCATATATTATTTATGATATTGTAACACATTCTATTTACAATCTATCTTTTAAAATAAAGTCATCCTGTTGTTAGTTTTTATGACTTTGTTAAATTTTAGCAATGTGAGATTTATCATGAAGTAATCCCTTGATGTTTATTATGGATTGATACTACAGGTTTACTAGCCATTTAATTTATATGGTCGCCCTAGTGTATACTTACATTTACATGGAAAAGTGAATGATGTCATCTTTGATGATCATAAATTATTCATATATACCTCCCCACATTATATCCTCTGTTGGGATTCCCTCAAGCACATAGGAAATGCATTGGGAAAGTTCATTGACAGAGAAAACAAAAACGATCAGTATGATTGCGCCCGAATCTGTGTCGAGGTGGACTTAGAGGTGGGACTCCCGAGGCTATCAAAATAAAGGTTGGCAAACTCGGACACATGTGCAAGTGCCGGACTATGCCAGCCCTTCAAATGCCGTAAATGTCACATCTACAATCATTTTGCAAGAGGGTGTCCGAACAAAGGGGAAGCAGAAAGGAAAGGAAGATGTTTGGAATCAAGTTGCTGTACCCAAAGACCTCTCACAGCAAATTTGGGGCCCCAAATGGCCAAGGCCTCACCTCGCCTCCGCCCAAAATGTACCTCCGCCAAAACGTCAAAAAAATAGGTATGAGTTCTTAAGATCTCAAGAAGAGGTTCCTCGTAAAGAGTGATAGGCAAGATAAAGCTCGAACAAATGACCTCAAGTAGATCACATTCCGAAGGAAAGTGCCACATCAAGAAATAAGGATAAGAAAAACAAACGAAGCCTCCGAGGAGGAACATGACTCGCAGGAGTCGAGGAGGAAGGAGAAATAGGAGATACGCGTACATCAACAGAGATCAAGAAGGGGCCTAAAACTCGCTAGAGAAAAGAGAGATCGGGAAACTTACAAAGACAAAAATTTAGGTAGTCACCTCACCGAGAAACCTCGGCAAAAATCCGAAGATATCTAAAAACCAAGCACAAAATTCCAAGGAGCCCATCATCATAAAAATAAATGATGAAGATTGTCTCCTCGGAATTGTAGAGGAATGGGAGTGAAGTGAAAGAAGAAGTAACGAGGAAGCCTTATAAGAAGAGAAGCCCCATATTCTTCTGATCTAGGAGACCAAAATGGAGGACAATGAGTTTCTCCAAACCAAGAAAAATTTAGGAAGGGAAGCAAGAGGCTGCCAGCTTCAAAGATGGGAGCCTCTCTCGGGGCCGGGGCTCTCTCCGGAATCCTCTCAAGTATAGGTTGGTCAATGTAGATACACAATACCCACCGGCTTTTCTTTGAAGCTACAACCTCGTGGACTCGAGGGAGACATTATGCCTTCTTAATGTTTATGTCCTAGCAAATATAGGGGAGAAAAGGGAGGTTGGGACTCCGTCGACATCCGTTCTGAGTCGCAGAACTTGGAAAACATCATTATTGTGGGTGGTCTAAATCTCACTCGCGCATGGAGAAAAGCGAGGAGGCACAATCGTAAGGGACCCGAAGAAGGGAGTGGGTGGAGGATTCAAGTGCAGACTAGGATCCGCTCGATATCCCCCTAGAAAATGGTAAGTACACTCGGTCCAATAAAAGAATAGGCCTCGGTTACATTGTCGCTAGACTTGACAGATGTTTGGTGCAAGAAGTTCTTTGTTGGGCTTAGTCCGTACGTATATCCTCTCTTGCAATGTTTCGCATCATAAGCCTATTATGCTTCGAGACGTTAGATCATGCCAAGGATCTTGCCCCATACCTTTCGCATTCAATCCTCTTGGGTCAAGGATCTTGAGTTCTCGAATTTGGTTCAAGACAAGCTTGGAAATTTCAAAGAAGGGTTCACCTTTCATCCGGGAAGAAAACTTAGAAGACTGAAAAGTTGTTCTTAAATCATGGGCCAAATCTCTCCCCACCCTCGCAATAGAGAGAAAGCAAAGCTCCAAGACAAGACTTGCTCAAGATCATGCTCAAAGTGAAGATGTAGAAATCACTAAATAAGTGTTAGATAAATGAAGTTGGAGCTTCTGCTGTAATCTTCCATAAAGCCTCGCTTTGAGGAAGAGAATTGGAGACAAAAGTCTAGGAGTTTATGGCTTAAACGATATCGAAACTCCGCCTTCTTTCATAAACAAGCTCAAGCTAGAAAGAGCTTCAATTCTATTGCGTAAAATCAAACAAGGTAACTCGACTCACAAAGACTTTGGGAGTATAAAGAGAGGAGCTTTCAATCACTTTAAAAATCTGTACAGAGAAGAGGGAGTGACTAACCCAAACTCTAAATTTTTGGAGGCGGTTCCTCCTAAGATCTCCCCTTTAATGAATTAGCATCTTGAAGCTAAGATCTCTATAAAAGAAATAAAAGATGCTCTCACCAACATGGAGCCCGACAAAGCACCAGGCCCGGATGGCTTCACCGCAAGATTCCTCCAAACCCGTTGGCGCATTGTGGAGAAAGACCCTCTACAAAAAATGATCTTGAAATCTCAAATTGGCGTAAAATAGGGGGCTGCACTAACTCTCGCTCTCCTTGCCCTCATACCCAAGGAAAAGGGCGCTAAAGAATTTAACTTGCCCAATTCCACTTTCTTGTAATATTGGATACAAATTAACTCACAAAGGTGATCGTTAAAATAGGCTAAAAGGCATCCTCCCACCATCATTCGGGAGAATCAAGGTGGGCTTGTTCAAAGGGAGACAAATTTTGCCGACAATTTCATATCCTAGTGCAAGAGGCGACCATTCGAGCCAACTTCGCAAAGAGAGAAAGGTATGGTTATTAAACCAGACTTTGGAAATGCTTGACCGTGTCGACTTTGCTTTCTTTGGGAAGTCTCTTTATAAATTTGGCTTTGGAATGGGCTTTATCAATTGGATCTCGTGCTTGCATTGTCGATCCTCGATCGCTTCCTTTGGTGAATCTGGAGAGCAGCCTCGGCTTTTTCAAAGCTTCAAGAGGGCTTAGGCAGGTTGCCCTCTCTCCGCTTCTCTTTGTCCTCCATAAGCCTTCGTCCCGAGCTTCTATCTAGATCGTAAATTGGTTGATCAAGAGATCCCGGGGCTCAACATAGCCGTAGGCAAAAATGTAAATCATACTTTGTTTGCCGATGATACCCTCGTTAGGGCCGCTTCTCCGCGATCCACTCAAGTTCAAGGAGGTTCTCGGGACGACACAGCGAAGCTACAGCAAGCTTAAACAAAGGTAAATGCAAAAGTTTTTTTACAATATCTCTCGCCTCCATTCTTTCGCCATCACCGTAATTCTTGGCTTTACCGCCCTCCCCGCCTGGACCTCTTTTTACCTATCTCGGCCTTCCTATCTTCCGTAAACTAGCTTACAAAAGAGGAGACCGGATCCTCTATTGGATAAATTCAAGGCAAAAATTCAAGCTTGGGGATTCTCATGGTTAAACCTTGCCGGCAAAACTGTCCTCATCAAATCCATTCTCAGTAGTCTCCCCATCTTTCAATTCTCTATAATCCTAGCTCCCATTGGCATCATCAAGAAAATGGAAGCCTTCATACGCAATTCTTCTGGAAAGGTGGCAATCACAATGATAGGAAAATCCTTCGGTAAGCCGGGAGAAAACTGCAGTTTCCCGAATGAAGGAGGCCTAAATTTCAAAGATCTCACTCCTCCAAAACACAAACATGGGAGCCAAGATTTTCCGGGAGAATCATCGGTCCACACACTGTGTTGGGCACAAAGCAGCTTATGGAGGAAGTATTTCACAGGGAAGCGGAAAAGATGCCCGGAAACCTCATCGCCCACCTCCCATCGCACCGATCAAAATCGTCGGCTGTGCCAGCCCTTTAATAAGAGACAAACAGCGTATTGGATACTTGGCAACGGCAAAGAAGTCAAGATATGGGACGACAAGATCATGATGCATCCCCCATTATCGAGCTACAATTCTCATGTTGCGATCGTGGCCGGAGAAAGCAAAAGTTGCGTTTCACTATGGGACATTACGCTATGGGCCGCAAAGAATCGGCCGCGATGGAGACTTCGCTTGTTCCTCCGTAGCCGATACAAGAACGAGACTTCCTTCTCACTCGCTCGAATGGTAAGGCGCCTCTACACGTTGGAAGGAAGGACGTCCGTGGTCGGGGAGTCGCCCTAGGGCCGTATACTCATCGCGCAAGGGTATAAAAGCCCAAGATCATCCACACGTCCCCCGTACCCCGCTCGTGTGGAAGGGCTCGAATTACAAAACCATGCAAAAAGTTGACTCATTCGCCGGGCCGTTATGCCACAAAGGAATTTTAACAGAAGAAAGATTGAAGAAGAAAGGGTTCCAAGGTCCCTCACGATGCCACTTAGCCGTGACAAAGAAGAGAACGCCCAACACATTATCTTGGATCGCAAATACTCAAAATAAATCTCGCAGAACCTCTTGAGCCATTGGAAAACATAATTCATCTTACCTACTTCTATCTCCGACTTATTTTCAACCGGCGAAATTCTACCGTAAATGCTCCCAAAAAAAACGAAAGTTTTAAAGCTACATGGTTTCGCCAAAATTCTATCTCATTGAAAATTTGGCTTGAGAGAAATAGAAGAGTCTTCAGAGATGAAATCTTAAATCCCCAAACTTCACCATCATCAAAATAAAAATTCTATGGAAAGAAAGTCCGGGGGAGCACTTTGTCGATTTCGAACCCAAGTCGCCATGATCTCTGGGATCGGGGTGCCTCGTTGGATCTCCAATTCTCTGAGAAACAAGGCAACATAAGGATACAAAAGAGTGGCAATTCAGAGGGAAGGAGAATGAACTATCTCGCTCGATTTTCTCTAATGTGTGCAATCCAAATACACTCGTTCTTTCGATGGGGCGTTGAAAGGCAACCCTAGATTGGTCGTTATGAGGAGTTATAAAGAATAAGGAGGGCAGTAATTGTGACTAAGTTCTCTTTGGGATTAGGACAATCCACCAAGATTCAACCTCAAGCTCAAAATTTCTTCAAGGTCTCAAGCAAGCAAAGGCCTTTGGTCTACCGGGGATGTTAATATTATAGAGATTCTCGATTCATTATTAAAGTCTTATCGGATGATTCTTCTCCCGCATCTAACATTGGCAAGAGTGATTTCAAGAATCAGAATTCTGGTGAAATATTTTCAGACTGCAAATTTCCTTCATGTATTGAGGGGGAACAATAAAGATGATGATCTGGAAGCCAACAGGGCGGTGCCACTTCCCGCTGGCTCTCTCTTGAAAGACTGAATTGTGGAGTGGGACTTCATACCATAAAATGGATTTATGTTCTACTGCATTATACTGAAATAGTTTGTTTGTACATTTAAGATAGGAAAAAGAACGGAGATAGATTCTCTAGTCTCGAGTAAAAAAAACGGGATCTCCAAATTTTGGGGCCTATGATCGTTAGTGGAAGAAATTTTAAGGGCTATGCCCGACCTATTGTAACCGTGAAAGGCATTTCGCTAATATCTAATAATATAAATCCATATCCATTTTTTGCAAAAATATATATATATATATATATATATATATATATATAATAAAATTATACTTTAAATATAATATTATATATATATATATATATATATATATATATATATATATATATATATAGATATATATATAATTTTAATTTTAATTTTTAAATATGCTAATATTATAGATGGAAACTTTTTTTTTCCACAGAAAAAAATCATAATTTCTATTATAAATAATAAAAGTTACATGTAGTAGATGCAATTTAGCATATTCATATCAGTTAGGTAGTTGTAAGGAAGAACCAAAAATTTACATCTCCCTTAACAATCATGATAGACAGAAAGTGTTCAGTAGGTAGTTTGAGAAAATAGTTGTAAGTTATGTACATATAATAAAACATAGTCAAATATGTTATGTATTTATTAGCAAAAAAAAACCAGTAGTTGTGAAGCTTTTTTATTTGCACTGAGGTCACCTGGCCCTTTGAAACAGATCATCAAAAGGTCGGTGGAAAAATTGGTAGTAATTGCGATCGTTCTGCTCCTCAATCACCCATTGATATCTCAATAGGTGTGTTTCCTCCTTGGATAGGTGATCGGAAATCGCGTTCTTCTCCCTGTAAATGTGTTGCCATGAAGTGAAATCAAAATGTGTTTTGAGTTGTAGTGCTTCATCCAAGATGCTATGTAGTGTGTGCATGTGATATGCAAAGTGCAAGTTATACCAATCAATGATAATTTTGGAGTCCCCGAAAATCTGAAGTTTTTTGCAGTGTTTAGTGATGGCAAATTAGAGGAGAGAAAGGAGGCAGGATACTTCTGCATAGTTGTTTGTGCCTCGGTCGAGACCAATCTTGAGTTTGAAGGAGTGCAGAACGAATAGGTGAAGAATGAAACCACCCCCACAAACATCACTTTGTGTCGACCCATTGAAGTATGCCCATGGATAGGAGTGATCAATGTTCTTAAGGGTGATGTTCTGGGGGGCAGGTGGTGGAGGATCATCTAGGATCAATTGATAGATAGAGGTGATGTGGGCAGCATATGTGATCCAAGTGGGTTGAATTTTTTGGAAGATGGCATGATTGCGTGCAATCCAAATACCCCAACAGAATAATGTGGGGAGGTTGCGGAGCTTGTGGGGATGGGATGTAAGCCACCAGGTATCCCAGGCAGAGAGAATATACGGTCCCTCCCATCTTATGTTTAGGTTAAGATAGGATAGGATGTGGTTCCAGAGCTCACGGGTGGTAGCGCAAGTGAGAAATAGGTGTTTTGTGTCCTTAGAAGCCAAAGAAAAAAGTGCACATATGTTGGGTCCAATGTGAGAACACAATTACAAGATCGCCTGGGTGGAATTTTTTTGGAGAGTATGCACCACATTAGTATTCTTGCTTTAGCAGAGCATTTGAGTTTCAAAAGAGAGTGCCACCATGAGTGCACAACCAAGGGCCTATGAGAGTCATAGATATGCATATAGCCTTCTTTTGGAGTGTATCTGCCATGCTTGGAGATCATCCATATAATTTCATATTCTCTTTCAGTCATTTTGACATGCGTTTCAGATAATGCGTTCAAATAGTGTGTCGAGGCCTCCTCCCATTGGGGATGAATGTGTAGATCACAAAGGTTCATCCATCCTTGGGAGAAGATGGTAGTGTGTTCCCTATCAGCCACTTGATGTAGAGTATAGATGCATGCTTGATTGAGTGAAAGAATAAGATCAGGAGAGAGGATATGAGCATTACCACAACCTGACCATGGGTCACAACCAATTCGTACATTCGTGCCAAAACCCACCTTCCATGCAATTCCATTACTGATGTGTAAAATAGTTCCAATAATGGCCCTCCAGATAGAGGATATATTTGATCTATGACCAAGCATATGTTGGATCCAATCAAGAGGATAGAGCGGGTGTATGTACTTATGTGTGACAACCCTAGTCCATAAGTTGAGCTCGGTGAGGATCTTCCAACCAAGCTTTGCTACAAGTGCTTGTGCAAATGTGGGTAGATATTTGATGCCCCAGCCACCCATCTCTTTGGAAGGGCAATAAGTTCCCATTTGGTCCATGTGAAATTATGACCCTCATTTGCCCCATTCCAAAGAAACCTATGACACAATTTTTGAATCATGTTAGTATACCTTTTAGGAATCCAGGCGAGGGACATCCAATATACTGGGATGGCCTCCAATACAAACTTGATGAGAACGAATCTCCCGGGAAAGCCATTGATGGGTCCATACATTCAGCCTTTTTTCTATCTTGGTAATCAACTAGGTCTAGTCAGCATTTTTAGAAGCGATGTGCTTAAGATGGAGTTCAAATATTTCCCTGTGCCCGCTTCAAATCTAGTAAGATTGAAATGGAACCTCTGTTGTGAAAAGAATAATTCATATGGAGAGCATACATGGCATGTGATATTTGATTTGTTGTTATTGCATGACATTCCATTGGCTTTGAAAAAAATAAGAAGAACAATATTCACCATTGTTCACCAATGGACCCATTCAAAAAGATGATGATATCATTAGAAAATAGCAAATGAGTAAGAGTACAATTATCGATGATCTTGATGCCCCTCAATCTGTACCTGTCCCTTTCTTCAATAAGGCATATGTTGAGTCCTTCCATGACTAGGAGGAAAAGTAGTGAGGACAGCGGGCAGCCCTGTCAAAGGCCTCTTTCTGCATGAAAAAAAATCTATGGCAACACCATTTATGAGGACACTGTATGAGACAGAGGTGATGCAACACATGATCCAATTGATCACCTGATTAGGGAAGTCGAGGTGTGTGAGTAGCATGCAAATATAGAGCCAACTAGCCTAATCAAATGCTTTCTCAAGATCGATCTTTAGTATCACTCCTTTGATCTTCTTGGTGTGCATGGAGTGGAGTCCTTCTTGTGCAACGCCTATGGCTTCGTGAATCTATCTATTCTCCAGGAATGAAAATTGTTCAAGGGATATGAAATTTGATAAAATAGGTTTGAGTCTGTTGGCAATAATTTTATCCATGATTTTATAAATGAAGTTGCAAAGAGAGATGGGGCGAAAATATTTGAAAGAAGAGGGGGGATCAATATTGGGTATAAGGGCAATGAAGGTAGAGTTAAAATCATCGAAGATACGACCCAATTTCCTAGTCTCCTCCACCACCTCCAGAAGATTATGTCCCAACAGACCAAAAAAAGCTAAGTAAAATTCGACCAACCATATTTCAGGTCTAGGACTCTTTTCCTTCTTGAGCCATTTGAGGATGGCTTCTAGTTCCTCCAATGTAACCTGTTAAAAACGCTCCATAGCAGTGTCTTGATCCACAAATTTGGGGAAAAATGAGGCTACCTTTATGATCTCTTCTAGAGTGGAGTGTTGAGGGGCCTTGTAGAGGTTCCTAAAATGGGTGATACCCTTCTATGAATTTTTTTCAAATGTGGAAGCTTAGGTACCATCATCGTTCTCTAGATCCCATATGGTATTAATGGCCTTCCTTCCTCTGGAAAATTGTTGGAAGAATTTAGAGTTTTCATCCCCCGCTTTGATCCATATGGCATGACTTTTTAACCTCCAAGATTCATCTCTGTCTTGCAGTATTTTTAGTTGATATTTTTCCAACTTGATGAGATGATATTTTGTTGAGTCTGATATATATCCCCCATGGTCAGGGTCCCGGAGGGCTTCCATTTCCTTTTCAATATTGGAGAGTTCATGGTCAGTCTGTATCTTTTTATTCTTTTCCAAGGTGATGGTTTATATTTTAATGAGTTGGATTTTGTGTACGAATAGGGAGGAGGCCAAGTGATCACTGGTGACATGAGTATCTCTCCAATTATTTTTGGCCATGTCAATATATCCCTCGTCCTAAAGCCACACTGAGAAAAACTTGAAAGGGGAAGTAGGTTTATGGAAAGCACCTGTTAGTTCAAGGTAGATGGGAGAGTGATCAAATATGCCCCCCGATTTGACCCATTGTCTGAAGGAGCCCAAACACTCAATGAGATCCTCCTTGATGAGGAATTTTTCAAGTCTCGAGTGACCATGGCATTACTAATCCGACGATTACGCCATGTCGGTGTGGGGGAAGACAAAATTGGATCCACCAAATGATGAAGAGCAAGTTGGTGCGGGAAAAAATAGGAGAGTGGATACATTTGTGCATTGGAACAGCAGGATTCCGCGAGCCCAAGTGATAAATTCAGATCACCAGCAAGGATGATATTATCAGCTTGAAGAAGAGAGGATTGTAGTAGTGGAATCCAAAAATTCAGTCGGTGTTGATAGGGACCCTATACATTAATGATTTTGAATTGCATTCCGAGTGCCTCCGAGACGACATCTGCTGCTAGTGTGCCTTCCCGGGCCTAGTAATTGAGGATAATTATGGTTCTGGGATTAAAGCCCAGAGCAAGTCCACCCGATATCCCTTTTGCATCCAGTGTGTGGAAGGACCAAGAGGGGATGAGGGTACAGAGGGTGTTGATGGATGATTTTGAAGATGCAATAGTTTCTTAGAGAAGGAGAATGTCAACAGGGATAGATTCATGAAGGTGTCAAAGGGAAAGGCGCTTGGCTGGGCTAGCCATCCCTCTACAATTAAAAGAAAGGCATTTCAGCTGGAAACCAAACCAAGCGTGTGTCTTTCTCTAAGAACTCCTTCTATGGAGAGTTTCTTACCAATGGAAACATCAAGAGAGACCTAAATAATGGCCTTGGAGATATTGGAGTGACGGCCTCTCGGAAGTTTAACCAGGGGAATGGAAATGCCATGGGAGGGTCCCATACTAGTAGGGGCAGAGGTGCGGTGGCGGAGGTTGTATGGATGGGAAGAGGTGGTGTCATAGGAGTCCACCAAGGTAGATGAGGAGGAGGGGAGGTGGTGGGAGGAAGGGGAAGCAGGGAGAGGGGAGGTGGGAGGGGGGAGAGTGAGGGGAAATATGGTTGGGAGTGTGGGGGGGGGGGAACCAGAGGGGAGGTGATGGGGGACCGTGTAACAGATGAAACATGTATGCTAACATGTGAAAATGCAGTACACAAAAGTGATGCAGAAGTAGATATTAAGGATTAAAATGAGAGAGAAGGGAGAGGAGGAGTACCATATCTCAAAGGATTCCCAAAGGAAGCGGTTGTAGACATGGAACGAGTGATCCTGGTCGAGGCATGAGCAACATCTAATGTAGCAGTCCACATGTGTGGTGCAGCCTGTGGAGTCATGAGGAAGCGCGTTAACTAAGCCTGTCTATTTAGGGAGATGGAGACCGGGCCTAGTGTCTGATGACTAGCTGAAGTGTGTGCATTGGAGGTAGGGAAAATCAACGGAAAATCCTTATAGACATGGCCCACCTTATGGCATCGTCTACACCTGAATGGTACACCTTCATAATATAGGATCTGAATCCGAGTACCTTTCTTCCATTTAATTTTTAAAGACTCCTCCAATTCCTCCATGGTATCCAAATGGACGAGTATGCAAGCGAAATCCATCTTGCCTGACTTAATGTAGGTGTGATCATGATCTAGATAGGTCCCAAATATATTGCTAATTCTGGAAAATATCCCCTCAGTCCATAGATGAATAGGGAGACTTGTTATGCAAACCCATATAGGACCGGCACCTAGTTGTTCACGATCGGGGTCGAATAAGGGGCTCCATCTCTTGAGGAGTACTGGAGCCAACTCAATATGCTAGTACTGTGGTAGAACCCAATCTGTAGGATCCTTTGAAGTGAATTGGAGTGTGAACCAACCCTTGGTAAGAGTATGAATAATGGGAAGTTCTTGTAGTAGGCCCCCCAGATCTCAGTGACCCATTGACGTAGTCATTTTGCACCATAGTTTCGGCCACAGATCCGTCCAACCAGAACTTTTTCCACAGTGCCCAAAACATCAGCCATCTCAATTCCCTCGCCAAGCGTGAGTATATTGCCACGATTGTAGGCCTTGACACACATAGTATGTCTAGAGGCACGGGAGGAGAGGGGGTTTGAAGACTTAGAGGAGGGGGGAGAGGGTGCTACAGATGTGGATGGAGGGCGGCTCAGGTCGGGGGGAGTGATATTGAATCAACCCAAGGGATGAAGGGGGGCAGACTGAGTGTTCTGTGGGTTCAGGGTTGAACAAGGAGGTGGATGAGGGGTAGACATAGGGGTAAGGCCGAAGGTGGGGGGGGAGGGATACGGGTTAGAGGGCTAAGGAAACAAGGTCGATAACATTGTAGACGATAGGGGGGAAATCTGTGAGAGGAAGGACAAGGTGGAAGGAGATGGTCGACGAAGGTTTGGGGAGGATATGAGATCAAGGTCAGAAGCAGAGAGGATAATGGGGGAAACAGAGGAGATATCAGGTACAAGGAATGAGTCAAGAGCTGAAATAGAGCAGTCCAGAGCGGGTGCAAAGGATTAGGGCTCAGGCACAAATAGAATGAATAAAAGTGGAAGTTACCGGATGGGTAACGTACATACCTGCGGAGAACTGGGCAGATAACGACCAAATGTCCTCAGAGGTGAAGGGGTCCTCAGAATCATTTATGAGTTCCTCGTCCATGACCTCTGCCATTTTCAGCCCCCAAAAAACCCTTAAGAAATCGATAAACCGTCTGTAGAGGGTCGACGCCGCGAGTAGAGGGAACCGTGACTGTGTGGTCGATGTTGTCAGTGAGTAGCAGGGTCAGGGTAGTCCATGAGTGCAAAGAACCAGGCATGAAACCCTGAACTGTTAGGTGACTCAGAGGTCACGGGGTCAAGCCCACAAGCCCTCCGAAGTGGCAGCCCGCATTCACCTCATCTCTGCTCCTCTCCTAAAATTCTACTTGATAAGCTATTCCATCCAAATGGAAAGATATATATATATATATATATATATATATATATATATATATATATATATATATATATATATATATATATATATATATATAGATATATATTATTATTTTAATTATTCTCATAATTAAAAATTAAAAATGGGCAGGATGGCTATGATTCATATACGAACTAGATGGTGGCATATGAGGGCTATGGGAGGTATGGCTGGGACTCGTGCTGCGGAGGTCAACATAGATACGGGTGGTGTTATCCCGTTTGTGGGCAGGAAGGAGGGGTTCATGGGTGGAGAAGGCTTCCAAGAGGGCATCCGATCGGGAAAAGAAGGGGTGACGAGTGGAAGGGAAACCACATGACGCGACAAAGCTACCTAAATCATCTGTATAGGAAGAAAGGCTCACATACGAATCGTCACGGGGAATGACAGAAGAACAGATAAACAAATGGTCAAATGATGTTGAGCCCACGGTGGTCGATGAAGGAGGAGCGAGCGAAGCAATGGGGGAGGATTCAAATGGAATGTTCTCCAAGGGTCTCACAGAGGATGATAGGTAGAGAATGGTGGGAGTAGACTCGCTGGGTATCTAGACACGGGGGGGATGTCGATGGGAGCCGGGATCCTCAAGCCGACCCGAAGCATATCGCGCAAGTATGGGAGAGGCGATCGATTTTTTGTTCAACCTCATACTTCTCGAACTACCTCTAAAGAGGCGCGATAATGCGTCGTGAGGACAATGGTGGGAGTAATGGTTATGGACACCACACAAAGCACAGGGTTTGTTGGTGCGAATAATCTTTGGGGTTCTTAGTTACTTGATGAGACCCGAATAAAGGGGTCGTGAACCGCAGACTCGTGTGGAACGTGACTTTAACCATGGGTTGAATACGGTGGGCAATTCAGACAAGTATGGGTGGCGTGACCGACGACATCACACAAGGCGCAAGTCTGCGGCGGAGAGGAGCCGGGTCACTAGGTGGCCTTGTCTTTGGATGCCCTTGCGAGCTTTACCTTTCTTCCCCGGAGTTGTCACCACAAAAAGGTGGTCCTCGGGAGGTGCGTGGGGCATGGTGTGGGCAACCCGGGAGTAGCGAGGGGGACCCGTTGAACTCTGTCAAAGCAAGATAGGGTTTTGGGTGACCAGTGGGGTAGCTGCCAGAGGGTCAAGGTACCGACGGCATGCCTGTGGTCGTGTTAGGGAGAGAAAGGGTGGCCATGACGGGGACCCTGTGATAGACTCAGGAGGGGAGCCGTGAAAGGTATCTCGACCGGGATAATGACCAGGAGGGACGGCTCCGAGATGGTTGAGGCCTCGGGGGAACCGAACCCAGGAGGATAGATGGGTTCGTGATACTAGCTATAGGAGAAGGACTAGAAGGAGGAGGTCCGCCGGGCCGAGAGGAATGGCTAGAGCCAAGTCATACGGGCGAGGTTGAGTCCGGGGTTGCCGACCATCCGGCGGGTCGCTGAGGGCACTTCGAGACGATTGCATCATGCAAACATTTGATAAGCCGGGATCAGAGATAGGAGGAGGAGGGGAGACCAGGGAAAGTTCCAAGAAAAGAGGAGTCTTTGAGAGACGCTGGGAGAGACACTGGTCAACGAATCGAATGGTTTTCTTATTGCTGTGTATGAGATGGTTGAATCGTGAGAGGTCTAAGACTTTGGCTCATGATAAGTCAACTCGGTCGATGGTGACTATCTTTCCATCGTGAGGAAAATAAATCTTGCGAAAACCGCGAATGGGACAAACAGACATGGCATAGGTGTAGCTTCGCCCAATAGAATGTTGTAATCTAGAGGGGCGTCGATGACTTCGACGTCAACGCAAACAAGCCTTGCCCGCAAGAGTGATAGGACAATTACCAAGAGGCCAATGGCCGGGGAGGCGTGGCCATCCCACGCTCGAAGGGTGATCATGGAAGGGGCCAACTCAAGAGATCCGAGTTGCTTCCAAAACCGAAGCGTACATCACAAGAGGTGGATGCCCCCTCATCAATTATACACCGAAAAACGTTAGCGTTCCGGATTTTGACCGGGATTTGGAAGGCTACTACAGGAGAGGAGGATGTTCTGATTGATGGGTGTCGAAAACAATCATTAGGTCAATGTGGGCGAGAATCTACAACTTTCGCCCATGGCAGTATGCGTAGAGCCTTCTTTTGGGAAGGGCATGACCGGAGGAGTTCCAATGTGAGATGGCAACAGGAGACTGCGTCAAATCATCTACTATGCTATACGAAATGAGCACTTCGACTCGAAGTAGCATTTCCGCGTAATGGTCCCTTAGAATCTTATATGGACCTCAACTTTGGGTTGAGGGATATGTAAGGGACCATTGGATGCTTCTAAAGAGGCTCTATAGAACTCCGAAGAAGGGACTGAGGGCAACCGAGCTAGAGGCTTGGGGTACCGGCGAGACCGAGTTTGAAGGTTAAGGTCGATGGTTGGAGATGGATCGCAGTTCATCATGAGGACTGCAATCGCAGGAACCAGAAAGCGGGAAAGGTTGAGTGGCGACCGTCCGTCGGTGTGGTTACAACCACGAATCCTTGCTAGGGGAAAGGATCGGTAAACACAGCCGGTTGAGTAGAAGCCACATTAGGGGGAGCATGAGGGGAGGCATGTTGTCCTTGCAAAGTGGCTTGAGACTCCAACATCTGCCTCATCTGTGGTATACGGGGACAATCGTGAGTGTAATGACCGTAAACACCGCAACACGAACAAGGATTATTTGTGCGAATAGGCTTGTTCGGCTTGGGCTGAGTACCCTATTGCTGGTTAGCAAGGCTAGGGCCGCACCTTGGAGGATCGGGTCCACGAGTACCAGGGCGTATTTATTTTGATTGCCTTTCCGCCTTCTTCGAGAGGAAGGGGATTAGTCGCTACCGCCGTGGCGGGGCCACTTGCCCCGGAGGGGGTCAGAGGTGGCCGTTGCCGGGGTTGGGAAGGCAAGGGGGGGGGAGTGAAAATGCCGGAGGAGTTGGAACACCAGGCTATGGAAAAGGATAATGCATAGGGTTGGGCAACATTGAGGTAAGCAGGAGGCTGGGCAAAAGGATGAGGCATGCGGCATCCCGAATACATGCTACCCGGAGGGGGAAAGTGCTAGAGGTGCGGGCTCTCTCCCCGAGGGAGACCATAGCCGATGAGGTTGAGCATACGGATGAGAAAGGGAAGCTCCAACGATACCATCTACTTAATGAGATGCCACCGGGCGTTAGCGCCACCAGGCTCGGGGAGGTCGTAAAGGATGGTATAAAACATAACCAGACCGAGCGTAGATCGTGTCATATTTCAAGGCGATTTGGAGGGCGGCTTCTTCGGTTTGAGGGAAATGGGAGGCGACATATTTGCCAATGGGAGGTAAGAGAGTGTGAAGGAACCGGCCCATATAAACCCGATCTTCAAAGGTGGGAGCTCGATTAAGGCTTCTCCTTCTCTTCTCCACCATTTCTAGACATGAGTGGAAAGGCAGTGCTGAAGAGGTTTGACAACGTAAAGAAGTCAAAAGCTCGTACCGTTGTCGTATCGTAGAGGGAGTCGGAAATAAGATAAAAAGGCTTGGGCAATGGTCGCAAAGGTGGTATGGGAAGAGGCTGGCCCGGTCAACATACCATTTAGAAGCTTCGCCCGTGCTTGCGTTGGAACAACCGAAGATCCCGATGGAATCATCGGTAATGGAATTGGAGGAACACCACATGGAAAGATTCGACATGGTTGATCTTCTCCGCAAGGCCTTCGAACTTAGGGATGCTCTGAGGGGAGCT
The DNA here is from genome assembly GCA_034641835.2 of Pinus albicaulis. Taxonomy (NCBI): domain Eukaryota; kingdom Viridiplantae; phylum Streptophyta; class Pinopsida; order Pinales; family Pinaceae; genus Pinus; species Pinus albicaulis. Next base: position 1,520,963,641 of record CM076582.1, on the reverse strand, counting down.
TATTGGCATAATGTGCCAACCAACATCGTGGCGGATAGGGTCATTGATCAACTGATTGAGATCGGGGAGGCTGAGGCTTGCCATGTAAGGGAGAAAAGGTGCAACCGAGGTAGTTCCTGTGGCGGTTCCACTAGTAGTGGTCCCGACATTAGGGCCGGGGTTACCACTAGGATTAGGCCCTGGACCATACATAGTGAAGGTGACAGGGGGAGAACCAGAAGTAAAAGGAGAACCCAATGAATCAGAAGAGGAGCCGAGTGCGGCGGAACCCTGAGGAGGACCAACTCGACGACTACGGAAGGGAGCAGTCGACCGAATCGAAAATGAGGGTGAAGTCGAAGAAGTCTCCGAGATGTGCGCCTTGGGGGCGCAATGGTGACAACACAAACACGGCATAAGGGGAAGAAGAACGACCAACAAAGGCAGGGAGGTGCATAATCAAGTGATTACAATGTCGAAACAAGGGCGTAAAGGTGCGTTGTCAATTGATTTTACAATGTTTTAAAGTCTTCGTCGCGTGTTAACCAGGCTCTTCTTCGCTAGGGTGAGTGTGTGGCGTGTGTTAATTTTAATTTTTAAACCCGTACATTTTGAGAGAAAAAGAAAAGTGTGCTGCGTAACCGAAAATAAATCAAGCAGAGAAATGCGCATATAATGCCGAAATAACAAAATTAATAATAACAATGCATTGATCTAACCCAAAGAGGCGTCTCAAAACTAGTCTAAAAGAAGGAAAAAATCTAGTCAAAACACACTACAAAGGGGCCAATAGATCTAAGGTCGGGAGGGATAGGGATCTAAAGGAGAAATCCGTTGAAAAGAGGTGCAGAACACAGCCAAGAGGCAGAAGCAAGGTGGCTGTAAAAAAGGAGGAAATCAGCAAAAAGAGAAGGGACAAGGAGGAGGCCCTAAAGGTAGATCCAAACAAAACTTCAGGAGGTGATTTGAGAGGGAGGGGAGCTGATTAAAAGGATCCGAAAGGAGGTCTCGTATCCGAACAAGGGTGGCCGAAACTCGAAGAATCGACACCCGAAACAAGCTTAAAAACTCTTCCACCAAAAGTGGAGGGTACTAAAGTTCCTGTGGGGCTAGGTTCCCACTTAGATGAGCAAAACAAACATCGTAAACAAGTCTAACAGTTGAGACAGCGTAGGCCGGAAAACCCCGATGTAGCTTCGTAAAACCTTAAAATAGCAGAACCGGGCAGTGTCGTGTGTTATGACTCGTTTTCCGTGTGTGCTCAGATAATGGGCTGAAAAGTGTGACCTCGAGGCTAGGCCGCGCTCCGGGCCGGTGCGCACCTGAAGCTCGGGGTGTCCCGAAGGCAGCATTTCCGAAAAGTTGTCGTCTCAATGGTACTCGATGTCACAATTCGCGCAATAGGTCCAGAAACACGCGAAGTTAGAAAATTTTAATGTTTTAGGGTTTTATGGGTGAAAAACAACATAAAAATAGGAAAAACAAAAAGTTGAAAAGAAACCCTAGGGTCTGAAGTAGCTGGATATGCAGGAATATGAAAAACGACAGCGGTTGTAATTGAAAACCCGTGTGGAGTCGCCAGTTGTTAGTATGAATCTTTTGTCGAAGTGTACGAAAAAATACCACTTTAGCTACGCATAACTTATAGCCCTAACATCAAATGTGGCTGCCAATATCTTCAGATCTGTAGTTAGTTGATCAAGACAAATGCTGCAAAAATCCAGATCTATGCATAAAGAGACATTAAGCAGTAAAAGTAAGGTTTTGCTCCATACATCCAATAGACAAGACAAGAACAATATTTTTGAAAGAATTTTTGTATTAAGGGCACTTGGGAGGAAAACAAAAAGGTGTTTCCAATTCTCCTCAATGGGATGGGTTCTTGGAAGTCCTCAGCACTTCAGATCTAGTATTTCTCTCTCTTGTTGGTGTAGAAAACCCAGACAAAGATAGAACTCAAAGGGAGCTCACACAACAAATAATGGAAAATTTGACAATGATAATGGATCAAAGTAGACCAAGAGTATAGATCCAGAGTGATCTAATAGGCAACAAAAGGTGAAGAATGGTAGGAAAAACCCTCCTATTTATAACAAAATATTGGGTCATTCTAGATCTTGGTGCATGATTAAAACAACATTAACCAAATCTAGATCCACCTTTTATGGAATATTTTATTATATTTGTTGGAGGGAAAAAGTATTTGACTTGGGTCAAATCCCTTTATTTGTGAATAATAAATAAATAAATGATTTATTTATCATTTTAAGGAAGTGGCTGAAAGATAATCAAATAAATAATGATTTATTTAATTATTTATGGGTGATTTAGTCATATTTAACAAGGAATATTATTTAAATAAGATTTAAATAATTATTCCTAGAAAATAATAAGATAAATAAAGATTTATCTAACTAATTTCTTTGTTTTGGGTTAAACATGACCAGGAATAATAATTAAATTATTGTTTAATTAATTATTCCTTGAGGAAAATCAAACAAATATAGGTTTGTTTAATATTTCCTTTTGGGGTTTCCTGTTTAGACCATAAACAACCTAATAAATGTGTGTTATTAAGTTATTTTACATAGTGAAAGCAATTTTACTTAGGGTAAAATTGGTCTTACATGGTGTACTTGGGTCCATCTAATGATATTAGGTTATATGACCAAAAAATGGTGTAACAAAATGTTTTAAAGCTACATGTTGATTTTTTTTATTAATTATAATATTTCAAAGTGGTTGTTCCCATTAACATAGGTGAAGCCTAGATTTTTTCCCTTACAAGGTAGCTTCACCATGGGTAGCTAGTATATAAGGAATTTAATGTATTATTATTTATTTTCATTTGAATAAATAAATATTTGTTAAAAAATATAAAAATAATTTAATAAAATATTGTTATCTTGAATTAAGGAAAGAGGTACAAAAGGTAAAGGAGCTAAGAAAGGAAGGGAAATGAGCAATATTAGATATAGAAAATTTATTATTAGAGAAACAGAGTCCAAAATTAAAGGTAATAAATAAGAATTAGAATCAATTCACATCCTATTTTTTATAGGATCTATTGTGGTTTTTTTGGTGTAAAAGAACTATTTTAAGTTGGATCTCTGGTGATATTGATTTTATTTTCTTTGTTGAAACTGAGCATGATGAATCTAGGGTCCCCCATATGGATGGTTATCTCTTTGGTCAACCTGGAATAGGAAATCCTATCATAGAAGTTTTGGTGGTATAGCCTAATATATAAAAGATAAAATCTCTTCTCATATTCGACTTCATAAGATCAACCCCCTCAATCAGTACACATGGATCAAAATTTCTGATTCTAACACCAATAGGATTTTTCTCAGAAATTGTTATTTTATCCCTATCAACTCCACCTCCTATTAGAATAAAAACTAGGATAATAATTTCCCCTTAAACGCCTTAGAACGGGATACCCACAATCTAAGGAGTGAAGATGATACCCTTTTGCTTAGGGACTTCAATGCTAGAACCACTACTAACCAAGCTACTCTCCTAAGAAATAACTCTAACCCTAACACCCTATGGATGGATGAATAATATGAAATAGATAATAGATTCAAAAGAAATTATGAAGACATTATCGAGAGCCTATTTCGTATTGAGCTTATCAAGATTTTTAGTTCCCAAGGCCTAATTATTTGTTATGGAATTAATAATTGGTTTGCCTTTGGCCAGATAACCTGCATTCACAGGCGGGGCAATAATGTCTTGGATTATGCAATATCAAACACCCACATTCTCAAATTTATGTTGGAGTTTTACATCCTAAATTACCATGAGCCTGATTATGACCACATACCCTTATCCCTAACCCTAAATCTTATCCTTAACCTTAAATATTGGCATGCACACCAATCGATGCAGAAAATTTATGATAGTCAAAGGAACATTCATTTTGAAAAAAGTAAAATGGATATCTTCTTACACGATTTAAAGAGGGATCTAGGTTTCCTAACATATAATGATAACATTGATATCATCTACCATAATTTTACTACGACCCCTTCCAATACCATTAATAAATTCTCTTCCAAAATGTAGTATAAAAAGAATAATAGAACTTCCAACCCTTGGTATAGAAATGATTGTAAAACTGCTAGAAAAGAGATTAGAGATGCTCATAACGAAATGAAAAGAATTGGAAAAAAAGTATGTACAAAGATCTTATCAAAAATAAAATAAAAAAGTATATTATTAAGAGGCAAGAGCGTCTTATACACCTTTCTAAAGTTGAGCCTAGAAAATTTTGGAGGAATATACTTGTTTAAAAAAAATAACTTGAGTGTTGTGAAGAACCAAGCTACTTATCTTAAGAATATTTATGACTCTACAAACACCATGGAAGCATATTAAACACTCCTATAAAGGAGGATATTTTCTTTCTGGAAGTCATGGATTTCAGGATTAAGAAACTTGCTAATGTGAAAGTTAGGTATATTGAAGGCTACCAAGTTGAAATTTTCAAAATGGGAAGGTCTATCTTCATCGTTCACGTTCACAAGTTGGTCAATCTGTCAATAAAGCAAGGCTTCCCTAAGCCTTTGGCTAAAGTCGATTGTACCTATTTTTAAAAGTGGGGATAAAAGTGTTCCCTCTAATTAAAGGACCATTATGATTAGTCACATCTCAACCCTTCTCTATGGGATCATTTTGGTAAAGAAGATCAGCATTTGTCTTAAATTTCATGGTAAAAGAGCTAAAGGGAAAGCATGTTTTAGAAGACATCACTCAAATATTGACCATCTTGTCACTCTTAGGGTTATTTCCAAGGAATGTCGCAATAGTAGAACTGATCTCTCATGTTATTTTGTTAACTCTAGAAAAACTTTCGACACAGTTCCTTGGGATAAGTTATGGAAAATACTTGAAGAAATATTGGTTCTTCATGAGTTTAGGGTTGTTGTGACTCAATTATATGAGAATGTGTTTTCTAAGCTTAAGACCATTGAGGGTTGGTATAAAGAAATTAAATGCAACATCAGTATTAAGTAAGGGTGTCCCCTATCCTATACCCTTTTTGGTATTACATTGATAAGGTATAATCATATCTGGAAGCTATGAGATGTGAGATGTGTTGGCCCCAAGCTCACTGGTATGTTCATTACTTGTATATAAAGGAAGCTCCACAAATTCATAGATTTGAGTCAATGTTTCAGAACCTCCATCTGGGTCCATCTTCAAGACTTCTGGGTTCATCTTCAAGACTTGATTGAAAGTGAAAAGCATACATGTAATAAATAATGAATGTAGAGATTATGAAGCATAAATAAAATTCAATAAGAGCCTACGAACTAAGATAACAATAAGTTAATTATTTAGAATAAGAATTTTTTATCTGAAAATTTTAATGAAAATTGTAATAAATGTCAAAGTATATAATAATAATATATTATATAATAGTTTATTATATATCAATGTATTTATAAAAAAAACTTATAATTTCTAAGGGTATATGTATTGAATTATATGATAAATAGTAAATACATAATATGGTCGGGGTTAATAATTTTTTTCATTAATTTATTTATTATATAAAAGAAATGAAAAATATGAATGGAGAATTTTTAAATTAATAGAATATGAAATATATATATATATATATATATATATATATATATATATATATATATATATATATATATATATATATATATATATATATATGAGGTTGTTACTCGTTTTTAATGATGATGATATTGTTTTGTTAGCCAAAAGTCATGAAGATTTTGACAAACAATTTAAAATCATCTATTTTTTTTGCTTCAAGATGGTATAATTGTTAATACATAAAAGACTAAAGTCATGATAATTAAATCCAAAAGGATCAATCATGACAATTTCATCTATGATAACAATACCTAGAGAAAGTTTCTTCATACAAATATTTAGGTATTCACATTCATCATTAGATCAACTAGAATTATAGAATTGAGAAGAGGATTATTGGTGGCTAGAAAGCTTATTATGAGCTTGAAAATCATTTCCAAATAATTGAGCTCTAGGTTTGGAGTAAAAAAAGTTCTGCTTTGAGACTCTCGTCACCCCTATTATTTATATGGATGTGAGGTTTGGGGTTACAACATATCTAGAGAATCGTGGAGGAAGATCGAATTGATAGAAAGGAAATTTATAACCTACAACCTGAAGATTAAATGCAATATTCCTTATCCTATCCTTTCACTGAAGGTAGACCCCCCAATTGAAAACATGGTTGTGTTTCTCTTTTTGATGTATAAGAAGAATATTTAAAACATGGAAATCAAGGGGTTCCCCAAAATTTCTTTTAACTCTAGCCAAAACCCGGGCCACCTTTAGCTCAAGCGTGGTTAGCACAAGGACACCCAATTCTGGCTTCACTATTGGGGGTTAAAGGGGGAGATCATCTTGAAGTATAAATATAATATTAAAAATAATATTACTTCCAAAGTTAAAGGAAAATTGTGGGGTGCCGAGGAGCTAGAGGGGGAAATGAAGCTAAGGTATTATAAGGAGGTGATCAAACCCACTCTCCTAACTAGAATTATCTTTGTGTCTTAACCAACACAGAAAATGAACATTGCAAAGATAATAACTAACTCCCATGAGCTTTGAAGTGAAACCGAGCATCAATCTATCCCCAAAATATCCTAGGATGAAAGATCTTTCAAATGTGTGATACTAAGAGAGTAGAAGATGAAAAACACTTTCTCTTGGTTTCCATTCTCATTTTCAAAACATTTAGTATTCTCTTACTCAACATTGTTTTGTAATACTCAATGTTTTATGATATATCACCATAGTTTTGTAATATTGGAGAAGGAGTCCAGTGGAGTATGCACAGAATACTCAACCACATAATGGGGTGCACTTTAATTAATAAACAAAATGGGATGCAGTTTAATTAATAGATAAAATGGTATTTTCTGTTGAGATTTGGTGATACAATTTCAGGCCAAATTATGATTTATTGTTGTTTAAAATACCTTTTTGAATGCAAAAATTTGTTCAATACTACACTTGATCTTTGCAAATTAAATGACTTAAACTTATTATTTTCAAGATTTTGTTCAAAATTGACGAGAAGAAACGCAAAGGACAATTTTATTTATTAGTTATACTATCTTACATCGTAATATTGGGATTTATCACTTTCCATGGTGAAAAAGTTTAAATGCATAATCAACTATTTAAAAGTCAAAACTCTCATAATATGAGTTATCCAAAAATCAATTTTTTTATTACAACTATTTATTATTTCATAAAAAATTAAACATATATATATAATTCACATACCTCTTTATCTTCTTTTTATCATAAAAATAAAATATTAAAATGTGTCAATTAATCTCTTATCTTAAGGTTTAATAACCCTTAATGAAAATTAATCGTGACAAAAATATATATATATATGTATTACAAATTTCATTTAGATAAACTTTAAATATATCCATCCAATTAACCTTTAAAAAACTAATAAAATATTATTAATAATTTATAGATTCTGAAAATATCAATAAATAAGTGAATAAGTGAAAAACAAATAAATACCTGTAAAATTAACCGTCACAGGGTTAAATATGGCAACCTTTATCCGGATTGCAAATTCGAAAATCTGCTTATGTGGCTGCTCGGGCCCACCTCTCCGTCTCCGTTTGCATAGACTGAACCAGTTATTGCTGGAAAACTTTTACCACGGGAACTCTATACCTATATCAACCACATTACTCCAGCCGTCTATTTTGTATCGTATTAAGTGTGTTACGGCTTGCATCATCCGCTGTATTCCCTCTGTTTAAAGGAATCTCTGAAAACAATTGTGTCACGAATGTTTAATGCTAATTCCTTTACTGTTTTAATTCATTTGAATTATTTTCCTTTCCTATTTGATATTCAAAATGTCTTGTAGATTGTTTGAAAAAGAGATTCTACGCCATATGGTTTCAAATTGATTTTAATAAAACAATAGGTTAATAAATAATATTTTATTGATTGAATATTGATTTTAATGAAATAATAAGTTAATAAAATAATATTTTATTAATTGAATATAAAATTAAAAGAAAATAAATAAATAAATAGACTTTAAAATAATATATATGAAAATGTTTACACAATCAAGAGAATATAAATTTAACAATTAAGAGAACATAAATTCATATAAAATGTTCAATACTTAATTGAATAGTAATAGTAAGCAATATATTCAAAATAAAGCTAATAATCATTCTTGTCTTATTTGTCATAATGATTTTTGTTCATTAATTTAAATTTTAAGAAATTTAAATTTATCAATAATTTTGTTATAGTATTGAGGTGTTTTAGCACTGCATTATATTAGATATCATTTTTTTTATTCAAGTGAGTCTACTTAACACTCATTACATCTCATGGGTGAAGTGGGATTGAAACTAGTGAAATGAATCACATAGTGTCAATCATCACTTAGTAACCAGGACTTCCCCGGAGGTCACCCATCCCAGATAGCCTTTGCCTCAAGCTCCCTTAATTGTGGACTTTTCCCCAATCAAGCCCACTTAGCTTGCTACCCCATTTGCAAAAACTTAGCAAGTATTGTGCCTCATGAACCATTCAAATAAAACTCTCTTCACTCTTGAAACTTTATTATAAGATCAAATTTAAAATTCTCAAAATTTCTTATTAGTAAAATTAAGTATTTTTTTCAAATTATTTTGTTAAGAAATAAAATAAAATATATTTTCTACCTAAACATCAATCATAACATTATCCAATTCATCCATTATTTTTTATTTATCTAATTTATGGATTTTTTTATTTTTATTTTAAAAATGATAAGAGCATTATGTTTGTAGATAATTATTAATAATGAGTACCAATTATGCCCATTACAAATTAATGGAAAACTATGGGATTATATGTTGAGATTGCAACAAGATGATGAGCTTAGTGGAAAGAAGTCGCCTTCACTAAGTGGGCCCGCAAGGTATTTTTGGCGCAAAGTCTATTTTTAGACTATGTCTATTTTTAGACATATGGATCATATTCTATGAGTTGCAGGATGCTATTTTTGGATGGTTGGTCAAGTTGGAAAAATAGATGGACTTCTATTTTTAGACATATTGGGCAGAATCTATTTTTAGATTGCCAGTCTAAAACTAGATATGTCGAATATTATTACCTCTTAATAATATTTGGACTATAAACATTATCTTATTCTCTTGGAGCACTTCAGTTAAGTGTACAGATGTGGCATAGGAGCTGACAGAAGGAATTACGCTATTCCTGAGGGTTAAGTGGAGTTATTGCATGGATACTTCAGTTCGAACTCATGTGACAGATTTTGGTGGAGTTGATTGAGGAAGTTAATGGAGTTGTGTTCATTTTAACTAATCTAAACATAGTTGAGCTAGTTGTATCTAGTCTAACTGATTGATACACTAGTGAGAGTGGTGTGAATTAATTATTAATTAATTCACTAATTATAAACTCATTAATCAACTAAAGAATACACCAGTTAACTTCAGTGCATGGACAGTTTCAGTGGAGACCAGTGAAGAGGTAGGTGAAAGAGCAGTGTGAATATCAGTTGTGACTATACTGTTGCATGATTTGCAACAACCAGTGATTGGATATGCTAATGAGGATTGCGTAGTACAAGCCAGGTGGTTTGAAGTTATTTATGAGCCATTCTTCAACATTGATTGCGCAGTAGAGGCAGGCTATCAGGTGGCAGAGATTGGAGCATGTGTTTTGCTAGATCTAGCTTCATTAGTGTGTAGCAATTGGAGATTTTACTGAGAGCTTGTGAGGAGCTTTGTATGATGATTGTTACATGATCTCTATGAAATATAATATACAGATAGTTTGGGGTTTTCAACTTTAAGCTTTCCCATAAAATACTGTGTTCATATGTGTGATTGTTTATGGTTTTAGTGTGCGCATGCGATTGTTTTTATTTCCGTAATTAATGATCAATGGTAGAAGAGATTATGTATTGTGCCTGAAGTTAAAATAGTGTGTGATCAGGAGAATCTCGGTGTATAAAATATCAGTTATCAAATTTCTACATGGTATCAGAGTGATATTGATCATTGGAGAAATTGCAAAACATTGAAGCTGTTATTTTGTGTCAGGAAATTTAATTACAGCTAGCATTTGTGTCGGTTGAGATTCAACTGATAGAGACAGAAGTCTTTGAGGCAATTTTCTAATTATATTGCATGGAAGGACAGGATGGAGGCGGTGCTGGATGACAATGGGTTGAAGGAGTTCATAGATGCAGGAATTCCAAAACCTACTTCTAGTGATGCTGCCGTACTTGATGCATGGCAAAAGAAGACAATAAAGTTTCGAAGGATTCTATTGGAAGGTGTGAAGGATCACATAGTGGCCAGCCTTCATGGTGAGGCTTCTCCATTCTTGATGTGGAAAGGTTTGACAGATTTATTTCAAAGCAAGAGTGATCAGAGGAAGTTGGTGCTCAAGGATAGACTCAGAAACATAAAAATGGAGAAAGGCGATAGTATGCCCAAGTACCTCACGAAGTTCATCCAATGCAGGGATGAGTTGGGAAGTGTGGGGGTTACTGTTGATGACGAGGACTTGGTGAGCTTGGCTCTCCTTGAGCTTCCGAAGAGTTGGCATTCCTATCAGGACTCTGTCAATGGTCGGGAGAAATTACTAGGATGGGAGCGACTTTGGTCGGATCTTGTGCAAGAGGAGATAAGGCGAAGTACCAGGACGGATCTTCATCAAAGAACTCAGATGAAGAAAATTGTGCTTTGGCTTCCAAAGAAAAGAGGGGGAAGAGAAATAAGAATGCTTCTCAATCCAGTGCGAAAGGCAAGAAGCAGGACATGTCCAAGGTGAAGTTCTTTCACTGTCACCAACATGGACATTACGCCACTAATTGTCCACAGAAGAAGAAAAATAGCCAGGCTGATGGATCTGCAGCTGGAGAGGCCTTAGCCTCATAGTTTGAGCTGGATTTTTCGCTGATCGCATGCTTGGTCTCAAGTGTGATGGGTTCAGTGTGGTTTCTTGACAGTGGTGCGTCTTTTCATATGAACAGAGACAAAGATTTGTTTACTGATCTGGAAGAGAAAGATATTGGAGTGCACATCGAGAGGGGCGATGATGGTAGATATAGTGCGACCGGTATCAGTACCATTTCCTTTGAGAGGGAGTCTGGTAAACCCTTCATATTGAAGGAAGTGATGCATGTTCCAGGATTGAAGAAGAATTTGATCTCTATGGCGATGTTAGAAGACAAGGGATATGATGTTGTCTTTAGCAAGGGAAAGGCTTTCCTGCGCAGTAAGGCAACTGGTGAGACCCGGAGGATAGGGGTTCGAGTTAAGAACCTTTATCAATTGCAAGTAGATGGCTGTGCAGCAATGGCAGGAAAGGCAGAAGTAGTGGTGAGCTGGGATGATGGTGAGCTGTGGCACCGGAGATTGGGCCACCTTCACCAAGGAGCTTTGAAGATACTGCAGCAGATTTCTATTGGGCTTCCTAAGGGTACTCTTGCGCATTCAGATCAGTGTAAGGGATGTACCTTAGGAAAATTTGTGAAAGCCACCTTTCACGAGAAGGATAGTCACGCCATGACAATCCTTAAGAGAATTCACATAGACGTGTGTGGACCTTTCTCAGTAGCTTCGACAACAAAGCACAGGTACTATGTGATATTTGTTGATGATTTTTCTCGTAAGTGCTGGATCTTCTTCATGCAGAAGAAGAGCGAGACATACTCAAAGTTTTGTGAGTTCAAGGCACTGGCTGAGAAAGAATCGGGGAAGCAGGTGAAGGCTCTGAGGAGTGACAATGGTGGTGAATTCATCTCTAGAAAATTCAATGACTTTTAAAAGAAAAGGAATTCGAAGTGAGGTTATACACTCATAACCTACAACAATGGGGTTGATGAGCGAAAGAATTAACGATCACGGGGTGCTTCTTCAGACGGCGATGTTGCATGATCGTACCTTCCCATACACTTCAGGCCAGGCATGCACATCAAAGAGGATGTAGAACCTCTGCTATCTGCAAGATACTTCTGCATGAGTGCACTGAGGGAGTGAGCCTTTCTCGGTAAGAAGCTCGATATTTCCCATTTGAGGATTTCCTTGGTTCACCTCGTTTATTGGCATGCATAAGGATGCCAGAAGACCAGAAAGAAGCCCTGAGCCTATGATAAAGGTCGTGGAATACCAGGTGGGGTACACTGATACACCCCACAACTATCGTGTGTATTTTCCAGACAGTCGCAAGACTGTTGTGTGACATGATATCAAATTTCATGAGGAGAAAGCCATGAAGTGTTCGCTTGAGAGGGAGCCACACTTGCATGCAGATGAGGAGCTATTAGTTCCTAAGGATGAGCCTCAGAATGTGGATCAGCCACAAGAGGAGGTTCATGGAGTGGAAGAGACCACTCATGCAGCGCCAACCATCAGAGGGAGGAAGCACACTACAGAAGCTGAGCGACTGCCCAAGATGCAGAGAATGGTTGCAGGGCACCTACATCAAATACAGACAGAGACAAATACCGATCAAAGATATCGGATACATGGCTCTTATGAGCAAGTGACGGACAGAACCATCCTCTTCAAGGAAGCTGTGGAAAGTGTATCGTGATGGGTAGATGCCATGGTGGAAGAGTATGATTCGATTGTCAGAAACAGTGCATGGGAGATTGTCCTGAGGCCAGAAGGGAAATCAGTGGTGGGTTCGAGATGGATCTACAAAGTGAAGCAGGCAGCTGATAGGAGTGTGGAGAAGTACAAGGCAAGATTTGTTGCCCGAGGCTTTTCACAAATTGAGGGGATCAATTATGAGGAAACCTTTGCACCTGTCGCAAGGTATTCTTCCATACGGATGATTCTTGCTCTCTCAGCACAGATGGGGTGGCACATTCATCAGATGGATGTGAAGAATGTGTTCCTCAATGGGGTGATTGAGGAGGAGGTGTACATAGAGCAGCCCGAAGGTTTCGAGATCTTCAAAGAAGAAAGCCACAGATACAAGTGCAGTGAAAGCCTCTAAAGAAAAGACAAAGAGTGATTATCAGCTGGCGACCTCAAAGCTGTACACACGCATAAATGGGGCTATTTCACCGGACTTGGATTCTCCAAGAGTGAGGCGGATTCGAACCTATACCAGATTGTGGTGGAGGGTAAGTTGCTGATCATTGTACTTTATGTAGATGATTTGATTTTGACAGGTGATGAACTGTTGATACACTCATGCAAGGCTGATATTGCAAAGGAGTTTGAGATGAAGGACTTGGGCCTCCTTCATTATTTCCTGGGATTGGAAATTTGGCAGCACAGTGATGGACTGTTTGTTTCTCAAGGCAAGTATGCCCGAGAGATACTGGAGAAGTTCAACATGCATGGTTGCAGGCCTGTTGATACTCCTCTTCCTGGTGGATGAAGGAAGGAGGATGCTACTTCAGCGGAGGTAATGGATGCCACTGTTTAAAGACAGTTGGTGGGGTCGCTTATGTATCTGGTCAATACACGACCCGACATATGCTATGCTGTTAACCAGCTTTCACAAGCTATGGTTAAGCCTACCAAGCTCTTCTAAAAGGTAGGCAAGCATGTATTGAGATATCTCAGAGGCACATCGGGATATGAATTATGGTACAAACAGTCGGATGAGGTGAAGCTATGTGGCTTCACAGATGCAGATTGGGCAGGGAGCCCAACGGACAGAAAGAGCACATCTGGAGGGATTTTCAGTATTGGGTCGACAACAGTTTCTTGGTACAACAGGAAGCAGAGATCCGTGGCACTCAGTTCAGCAGAGGCCGAGTATATGGCAGCAATTTTGGCTGCATGTGAGGCTATATGGATGAGGAAGATCCTGGTCGGGTTGTTTGGTTCACACTTAAATCCTACTGTGATTTATTGTGATAATAAGAGTTGCATTAAACTCTCGGTTAATCCAGTATTTTCATGATAGATCTAAACACATTGACATCTGGTATCATCATATTAGAGATTTTGTGCAGTGGAAGATCATGTTACTTTCATACATTCCCACGGAGGATCAGGATGCTGATATCTTGACGAAGGCACTCACCAGGAGAAAATTCGAATACAACAGAGGCAGGATAGGGGTGGCAGATAATCCTTATCTTGTTGAGAGGGAGTGTTGAGATTGCAACAAGATGATGAGCTTAGTGGAAAGAAAACACACAAGGTAATTCACTGGGTTATTTTTGGTGCAAAGTCTATTTTTGTGATCATGTCTATTTTTAGACATATGGATCATATTCTATGAGTCAGAGGGATGCTATTTTGGATGGTTGGTCAAGTTGAAAAATAGATGGAAATTCTATTTTTAGAAAATATTGGGTTTGAATCCATTTTTATATCGCTATCTAAAAATAGATATGTCAAATATTATTAGCTCTTAAAAATATTTAGACTCTAAACATTATCTTATTCTCTTGGAGCACTTCAGTTAAGTGCACAGATGTGGCACAGGAGCTGACAGAAGGAATTATGCTATTCTTGAGGGTTAAGTGGAGCTATTGCATGGATATTTCACTTAGAACTCATGTGACAGAGTTTGGTGGAGTTGACGAGGAAGTTAATGGAGTCAGTTCACTTAACTAATCTAAACATAGTTACTTGTTGTATCATGTTTAACTGATTGATACACTAGTGAGAGTGGTGTGAATTAATTAATAATTAATTCACTAATTATAAACTCATTAATCAACTAAAGAATACATTAGTTAACTCCAAGTCGTAGGACAGCTTATGGGAGACCAGCTAATAGATAGAAAGAGCAAAGGTGACTACTACAGACTATTTAGAGATTTAACAAATCAGTGATTGGAGATGCAAATGAGGATTGCGCAGTAAAATCCAGGTGGTTCGAATTTATTTATGAGCCATTCTTCAGCATTGATTATGCAATAGAGGCAGGCTATCAGGTGGCAGAGATTGGAGCATGTGTTTTGCTAGATCTAGCTTGATTAGTGTGTAGCAGTTGGAGATTGTACTGAGAGCTTGTGAGGAGCTTTGTATAATGATTGTTACATGATCTATATGACATATAATATACAGATAGTTGGGGGTTTTTAGCTTTAATCTTTCCCATGAAATACTGTGTTCATATGTGTGATTGTTTATGGTTTTAATGTGCGCATGTGATTGTTTTTATTTCCGCAATTAATGATCAATGGTAGAAGAGATTATGTATTGTGCATGAAGTTAAAATAGTGTGTGATCAGGAGAATCTCGGTGAATAATATATTAGTTATTCAAATTTCTACGTTATAATATTTTATAAATTTTGATATTTTCAAAAATTATTTATCTTAATCAAAATTATGTTATTCTCTTATATTTTATAATTTTATAATATAAAAAAAAAAAAAAAAATTAAATTTTGATATAATATTTTTAAATTAAAAAAAAACAAACTATTTGTATTATTTTTAAAATTTAATATTTCAATTTAATAAATATAAAAGATTATTTAATTAACTTTTTATAAATTTAACATTATTTTTAATTAATAAATGAAATATTAATGATCTAACAAGTAATTCGAGAAATTGAGTGAGGTTGTTTTTACTAAGTCAATCCATAATTATACTCATTGTTGTTTTCAGATTTGAAGTCACTAAATTACTAATCGTGAACTGATCAAAATTCAAAGTTTCTAGCTGGTGACTTTTACACCTAAGTAGCTTAAACCCTATCACTATATGCTCTATGCCTTTAGGGAGGTATGGATGAAATTTTTGTTTTTACGGTTGTCACTAATTTATACTCAACACTCTTTATCTCTCTATTTTCATTTACATATTTTTTTCTCTCTCTCATTGACTTCTTCCCTCTTTGTCTTTACCTCTCTCTCTCTCATTTCACTTCATCAACTCTCACTGAAAAAGTTCCATGAGATTTTTTTTAATGATGGAAGCATTCACCTTAAAATAGTGAATAGTTTATGTATGTCAAATATATTATATCTTAGTGTGTGAATGCCATTATAAATTTAATAAATATACGTGTTCACATATGATAATGTATCAAAAATCAAACTTAATTTAGTTCTAATGCTATAAAAAAATAGAATCAAATTGATCTCTGAGTTTTTTTGCCTTAGCATGGAGCTTCACTTTTTTTTTGTAAGCTTAGGTAGTTCCTTCCATTTTCTATTAATAAAATCCAGGCAAAAAAAAATATGCAAAACTAGACCTCAACCTGCCCGCAAGAAACCAGGTATTTCAGCCATCGAAGTTTAGAGTATGTCAACCAAAACATAAAAATCCTTAAAAATCTATACCATATATCTAACGGTACTTAATATCTAAGTATAGAGATAACAACGTATATAGAAAAAGTACTAGCCGCTAAAAATAAAGTAAGACATTTGATCTTGAAACCCTTAATCTTCCTTAGATTCCACTGGAGGTGGATCTTTGGCACTGGACCATGGTAATTCAATTGTAACCTGTTGCATAGAATTGATTTCCTTCTGCAACCTTCCGAGCCTCGCATACTGATGCAATTGTCAAATATTGATTTCCTGGATGTTCTTGTTAATATGTGCCAAAGTTGATTCCAGCTTAGTTTCTGCTATCGACATGACTACCTTAGCTAGCAGGAATTTGATTAACCAGTAAGCATAGAGCTTCACTTTAGATAACTTGATTTCATCCTTAAGATCATTAAGCTCAACATTAGAGTGCACCTTATCGAGCATGTTAATCTCCATCTTATAGTCCATAGCTGGATCTCATAGTACATTAGTGGATTCACTTTCGGAATTGCATTCTGGATACATGTACAACTCAGGAGATTCATTGCTATTTGTAACTACCAATAGATATTTATCATACAAGTCAAGTTATAAATGAAATAAAAACTCCATAGACTCACCATTTCAAACATTAGAAGGAATATTATTCAATCTTGTTACAAGAAATATTTATCCTACTAATGAAACCTTAAGTATCAACAACAAATTTCTATGTTGATATAAGTCTCAAGATCTTTAGTGATCATGATTATAGTTTTGATATTAATAAGTCTCCGTTTTTTTTTGTGATCATGAAAATAGTGTGCTTTGCCTCATAATCAAAATAGTATATATGAATACTTTAGTGCCTCTGACACCCTTCACACTTTTGGTGCTTTTTCTACCTTTGATGTGCCTAACTTGATCACAAAAACGGAATTGAGTGGACACTTGTGGTAAGTTACCAACCTTGTATTTCCCTGTGACATTGGCCTATCATGTAAACACAAATGGAGTCATGTTAGCATTTCCATAAAATGTAAACAAAATTGAGCTATCTTTAGAAACTAATGCAAAAAAACATATTGAGATCAATTACTTAGAAAAAATAAAATAGGGTTTCTAGTTAGATGATTTTAGCTATTTTTGGTTTTGTATTTTTAAGAAAGCTTAAATTTGACAAATGAATTTGCAAGTGACTTTAATAGAAATTGAATAAGTGAATTCCAAAAAGAACATATAAGGTGTAAATTTTCCTATCAAATTGTTATGCACATGAAAAATCACACATTAATAGCTTATGACACAAAACCATTTATAGTAAATGGTTCGTAAACTGCAAAATTGTTATGCATATGAAAAATCACACATTAATCCCTTATAAAAAAAACCATTTCTATTCAACTTTAGTGCCAAAAGAAATAAGTTGGCTTTGATGTGATAAAGTAGCTATTATAGCAATTGGAACCACTGCATATATATTTGAGACATACACCTAACAACCTCATAATAAAGCATTTTTATCTTGGCATAAACAAAATAGCTTATTTACACATAAGCTAATTATTTCTCTTCATTATTCAAAGAAGCATGGACTAGTTTCTTTGTCCCTATCTCCCTAATTTTTCTATTTTATTTTAACTTATATTTGGTCAAAATAGTTACATATAAATTGTGTTTGTAGTAAAATTTTATATTATAATCTAACTTATCTATAAATTAATTAAAATGGTTTAATTGTAAAAGTAAATTTTAAAGAATATAAAAAATATTAAAGTAATTGAAAATATTGTGTATTAGAAATATCAAGATAGTTTTTTAAAACAATTTCAAAGTTAAATTTGACATTATATCTCATATATGGATAAAATAAATAAATTTGAAATTATATTTTAATTGATTTATAAATTGAAAATTTAAATTTAACTAATTAATAAATTAATTGGAAATTTTGTATTATAATGTAAAATGCTAATAATTTTTAATTAATAAATAATAATAAAATATAGATTTTCTTAAAAAAAATTAAAGTTCTCAAATTCTCTAAAATACCTAAAACTTATTAACTAAAGAAACATGGTAATCTTTAGCACAAGAAGTATAAGAAATGCTGAAATTTAAACCAACCATGGAAAACCCTTCAACATTAATACTAGATAAAGTCATGTTAGTTGTTAGCTTCCTCTTAACTCTTATAGACTTGGAAGTCTTAGTCCATAAGCAACATTTGAATATTTTCATGTTATTGGGATTTTTTTTTTTTTTTTTTTAATTTCATCACTTATTCCAATAAATAATCTCACGTTTGAAATAGAAAATTAGGACATTTCACTAAATTTACAACCTTTTGATAAAGAACAATGAACCTAGCTTAAAGAGATTTTATTTTCCTCTTTCAACCGTGCATATTTTCTCATTATGAGTGTATATTCATTATCTATAATTTTTGCATGAGATTGCATCCTACCATTCAAATATAAAATTGAATTCCTACTCTCTCCAATGAGACTTTCATCTCTTTGGAAACTCCATGGATATTAGTGGTTTTACATAGTCTCAAAATTTGAATGATGTTTTATTATGAAATCACTACATGACATCTACAAATTCTCTCTTCCAATTCCCACGTGGTTAACTAGAAGACTACCATAACTAATTACTAGACCCTTTTCCAACATCCCTTTAAACAAATGACAATTGAGTGGAAGACCTTCAAAATAATGTTTTGTCCACATAAATTTGGACATTAACTTTATCATTTTCCATGTGAAGAGAGAGGTGTTTAATAAGTTATTCAAAATAAATAATGGAGTAATTAATAATTATATTGTCTAAGCATGTCTAGTAAGCAAACAACACAAGGATCAACAAGCCACAAATGAGTCACCCACATGAATTGAGATCCCATAAACATAGCCTGGTTAATTCTTCAAGGCCAAAGGAAAAAAAAATCCCAATTCAAATGGGTTTGAAATAGAGCAATCCACCACAATGCAAGAAACCATAGAGCCTCCTCTACAAGCATTCTAGGATAGTCCTCAAAAACCATTATGCCAAGTGTGGGAGAACTCAATTCACTTCTTAATTAATTACTCCACTTCAATATCGAACCATTAGTGTGTGAAGCTATAGCGGGAGTAATCTTCATTGAAATTTGAATTCCCTTGTTCATTGCCACTTAACTTTGTCACTACCTTTTTCATGCAAAGAGTACTCATAACTATGACTTGAAAAGTTAAGGAATAGAAAAAAATGAAATCCTTGTAATCCATACAACTTTACCAATATTCAAAGAAGATGAACTAATCACCCATGCCACTTGGTTTTTATGAAAGTGTACTAACTCTGGTTTGAATAGTTAAGTAGAGAAAAATGAAACTATTATATTCTCAATATATTTCTCATCATTTACAGAAAAAGAACTATCAATTTGATTCTTACAAGTGAATCCTAATAACCAATAGACTCTTGATATGTCTTGAAATGAGGAGTTTCAATATTTGGAAAAGAGCCACAACCTCAAATTGAATACCCAAGGCCCATTTAAAAGTTACTTTTTAATTTAATTTAAGATCAAAAACCCCTTTCAACTTACTAAAAGTGAAAATAATATATAATTTTTAAAAATAATAATTATCTAAAAATTAATAAAAAAATTATATCTTAATTTAAAATATTCTATAATTTTCATTTAATTCAAAATTAAATACATCTTTAACTCACATATATAATCCAAAACTAAATATAAAATAAATTAAATGTAAATGAATTCTCAAACATAATTTTTATATAGATATGTTAATCTTTGAGAAAAGTAGAAATTATTATTTTATAATATTTATGAATTAGAATAGTATTTATATTCATAGTTAATTATATAATATAATATAGATATTTTAATTTATAAAGAAATTAGAAATTATTATTTTATAATATTTATAAATTAGAATAGTATTTATATTCATAGTCAATTATATAAGTAAATAATGAAATTGATATATGTTTTATTGAAACTATCATTTTATCAAATTTGTAATATTGTTTGTATTGATAGCCAAATATAAAAGTGAAAATTATATATACATATATGTGTAAGAGAGAGAATTGGAATATATTTTTTACATTCATGATGAAATATATAAGTGAATGTTGAAAATTGATATATTTTTAATCTAGTTTAATAAAAATTGTAAATTGAATTGAGATGAGCGATTCATATGGCATAATATTTGCCAAAGTTATGTAAACGGGCTAGGAAGTTGAGTGGGGTCCATTGTGGGGAAATCAATAGTTAAGAGCTTTTGAGCCACAAGAGTCTAGGAAATGTGCGGAGCTAGTGAAGGGAGATTTAATTAAATAATTTATATGAGTTGTTTTCTTATGATACATTTACATTGTAAAAAAAAAATCATAGAAATTAACTAAATTATAACTTTATTTTAAATAATAATAATTAAAAATAGTATTAAAAAAATTAATATATGAGTTAAACCATAGAGATTCACCTTCACTTTACTATGAAGATTCCTAGTTTGGAAATAGGCTTTGTTACAATACCATGGTTTACTAATACCACATTATTAAAGAACCATAACTCATATTTGTATGAAACATGCTCATATGAAATTTGTTTAATTAATCAATTTAATTGAAAATATAGAAAAGACATAATTTTTTGGAGATAAATTTCAACCTTTACTATTTGTGACTACTACTCAAAATATTCTAAAGTATTTTGTGGAGTTTAAATGCTTACCATCAATTTACTAATTATTAATAATTAAATTAAAATTTTAAAAACCTTATTCTAAAATAGATATACCTATCCATATAACTATATAATATTTACAATCTACCATTATTCAGAGTAAAAAACAAATCATTTAAAATAAACAATTCATATAAATAACATAAAAATATCTCAATTTTATTGTAAAAATAATTCTAAAATAAAATGAATTTTTTTTTTTTACTTCTATTTAGCCTTATCCTGTTATTCTTATGCCCTGTGATACACGGCAACAGTCGTATACTAAATCCACACAGAGGGGAAAGGGCCGCGAGAGAAGCCTCAGGGACCTGGAAATGTAAAGGCCAAGCGAAAAGCCTCCAAAATCTGGAAATGTGAACCCAATGGTTCTATCCATGTTGTTACCTTGTCTTATAAACAAAGATGTACTGTGTGTTCTGCAACCATTTCAAAGATGAAACCAGAAAGCCAAATGGACACCATCCTTCATATAAATTTCCTCTACTTGTATTACTGTGCAAACTTTCTATAAATTTGGATTAACAACATTTCATCTTTTATATAGGCTCTGTTTTCTCAACTTGTAATTTGAATTAACAATATTTCGCAATTACATAAATTAATTTGATTTCAGAGTAATATAAAATTGAGAATCTATTAATCCCTCTCTTTTTCTTTTTTGATTTTTTGAACAACAACCCATAAAATGATCCTCTTATCATAAAAATCTACAATTTCTTGAAAATTATTTGTGTGTGATAATGAATTTTATAGGTTTTATTAAGCAGTAGTCTAAAAGAAAATTATAAAATAATTTAGAAATTTTGGTAAGAATATGAAAAATTGAGGTAGAAATATTTGAAAATCTAGATTATAGTTGTCAAATTTCAAGATTTCTCAAAGGTTTTTGATGATGCTAAATCTATTTCCACCATTAAAAAAACGATTCAAGCAATCCAACTATTTGATTTTTTGAAAAAAATTTTACAGATTTAAGCAAAACCTTGTCGTCTCTTTCTTTATCTTATCACACATACTACAATATGAGCAACCCTGCAAGAAGAAGTTTGTGTCTATAAAATAAAGTTCCACAAAAGAAAAAAAAGAAAAAAACCGAGGTACCAAAGAAACAATTTTTCTATCATTGGACTGGTATGCACAAAAAGCTTACAAGGCAGGCTTACTGCTGTATATTCCAAATTCACATTAATAGGATGGCTTTAGAGTTGAGAGTTACACTGGCAACAACTTCAGCGAAATTAATCCTAAAACCATAATTTACTCAACATAGCAAATCCTCATTGAAGAGATTACATCATGGGAAAAATACATACATTATAAATGTTCACGAAAATGATGAAAAATACATAAACCCACACAACAAAAATGCAATCCATAGCAAAATACTGTGTATTCAGTTGCCATAAACAAACAGAAATGATGGACTGCAATTTCCTCTGCTTTTATAGCTTTGCTTTGTTGGTTCGATCCCCTGCCAAATCAAACAGAGCTTTCATAATTATGAGTTGGGCATTTCTGTGTGCAAATTGATCTATGCGTGAATGGGGCAATTGGGAAGAAGGGCTGCGGGTCTCTCTGTCTATACAAACGGAGATGAAAGAGGTCCCCGCTGCCACGTCCACAGACCCAACAAAGCTACAATCGAGTTAAGTTCGGCGGTTAAATATTATTCATGATTTATAGATTCCGAAATATCAGTAAATAACAATTAAATAAGTGAAAAACAAATAAATACCTGTCAAATTTACCGTGACAGGGTTATTTTGGAAAATATGCGACGGAACGCCTCCTCTTTAATATTCGGGGGCCATCAGACGGCGCGAGTTAATTTCCGAGAAGGAAAGTGCGCAGAATGCATGTCTCTCGATTATCTCGAGTCTCAAAATTCGCATGCTAAATTTATTTTGATAATAGGATGTGAAAAAATGATTTTTTTAGGAATCTATGCTTCTGTGATCTATCATAAAATTTGTAAAAATCTTTTAGTAATAATCACATGCAATGGAACATTGTCGATGTATTTCGAATGGACCAGTGTGATTCATCATCAAAATTAGGTGAAAAAATAATATTTAAAATAGATTGATTGATTTTTTCTAAAAATATTAAACTCTACAATAATTTCATTAATATAATTAAAAAATTCAGTTCCTTATCACATAATATATTAATTTTATTTTTCAAAAATAACATGCAACAGAACCACACTGACTCTAAGTGCTTCGACATAATTAAAAAGGCTAAGTTTCTCATGCCTTAATTAACAGTCCGAGTCTCAATTTTCCATAAATAGCACGTAACACAAGCAGACAACTCTGTGTGAGTATGTGTTTGTGATAATTAACACTGCACATGCAATACTAAAATCAATAGTGTAGTCAGCCTTTTGAGATATTGATAGTTCTGAACCCTTGTGTTAACAGGCCAAGACTTTGCTATAAATATTTGAAGGATTTTAGAGGAAACAATGATATTGTGGGTGTAGTTGAGTCATTATAGTAAGTTTATCTATTTTCAATCACGACAATCTGCTAGAGATTTCCACTTCTGAGGAGCAAAATAAATTGGAGAAATAACTGAGGGATGGACGTGAATCAGCGAATCTCCAGCGCTGGACCTGAAGCTCAAACATTTGGGATATTGCTGCATATTGCATACAATTGTAATAGAATATTGCATACAATAGTCATACTGTGGCGGCTTTGGAGATATAATAGAAGAAGATTGCAACCATTGCGAGAGGAGCGGTTCTTGCGCCAGCGGGCTACTGGATTTGTGACAGATGATGAGCTGTTATATGCTCAAACACTCACTGCATTGCCAGCTATTGCATTCAAAAAACAAGCAGACGATGGAGATAATGCAGAGAAGTGTTCAGTTTGTTTGGAGATTTATGATGATGGCGAGAAAGTGGTGCAATTGCCTGCATGCTCCCATATATTTCATGGTAACTGTGTCACTCATTGGCTTAGGACCAGCAAAACCTGTCCTCTCTGCAGGGGTGAAGTTGTGATGTAGAAATTTGAGTTAGTTCAAAGCCGGGGGAGGGCCTGCAGGGCCCCTCTGCCTGCATCTTATTTCAATTTTATTTTATAATAATCATGGATTTCTTTCCATATTTGATCTACAATGGAACTTTGTGTGTGTTTTCTCCCTCCATAAATCTCGTGAGTAATGGTTGATATTTCAGATAACTTCTTTTTTACGAGTCTTAAAATCTTAAAATCAAATCACCTTTCTAGTATATATAAATTTTTATTTTCACTATTTGAATTTACATTATTTTCACTATTTATAATGCGAATTTACGTTATTTTCACTATTTATAAATTAAGTTAATATTATACGTTGATATCATAATGAATTCTTAAACTGGATATACATCATTGTCTATGAGCAAAATTATTATAAATAGCAAAGTGTACTACTATAATAGCAATTGCCTATCTACAATTATGTGTGAAAAAATTACCCATTTAATTTATATAGTACTTATAAACCATAAGCATGTAGTATAAATAATATATTTTTATAACAAACAAAAAATTAATATATACCAAAATTTAATTTTTTACAATCAATTTATTCATAAATATTATACAAATATATGGTTGGATGGAGATCTAATGAATAAGGAAATCGAGATTTTCTCTCACATAATCCCAAACTATTTCTAAATTTACCATGTAAATATTATCTCCAAATGCATCCTTTAATGCTTACATGTCAAAATTAAACACAAATTACAATATAGTTACAACAAGAAACTGATCTGTACTAATCTGTGTGTGGCCTGTCTTCATGCACTTATATACACTATGTTCTCTCTACTCTCGTCTTCATGCACTCATATCTACTATGGACTCTACTCTCAGTGTCAGTGTCTGTCTAGTTTTTCATAAGCACTCATATCCACTATTGACTTTCCCAAACACTGCTCTTTCTTCACCACCTCATCTTTGAGCGGTCACTATGTTCTATCTACTCTCGTCTTCATGCACTCATATTACTATGGACTCTACTCTCAGTGTCAGTGTCTGTCTAGTTTTTCATAAGCACTCATATCCACTATCGACTTTCCCAAACACTGCTCTTTCTTCACCACCTCATCTTCGAGCTGTCACGTCAAATCCATTTAAAACATAAACACCTCTGACCATCTTTAATGAACTTTTTATAGTCGACATTTCTCAATCTCTTGAAGGACAATCTCGATACTAAATTGTATCCAACAGTCAATTATGAAACTGGCCTTTCTACATACAAGAATCTCATAAATTGACCTGTAACTAATGCTCTTGAAGCCCGAAACACAACAAGACCCATCAACGTATAATAGACTCACACAAACAAACTAGCCATATGTTCTTGGCTAAGAACCTCATAAGCACTAATTTAATTATATTCCCTTGTTAATCAATTAGTTATTTGTCATATACTTTTTACAAACAAATAAAATAATAATCAAACACCAAAAACACAATAAACGAACCAATTAGTCTAAGGAAGCTTCCTAGATCTACGCCGAATTGACTGCAGTATTGTATAATAAGTGATGTGGTTTTCAA
Source organism: Pinus albicaulis (assembly GCA_034641835.2). Classification (NCBI taxonomy): domain Eukaryota; kingdom Viridiplantae; phylum Streptophyta; class Pinopsida; order Pinales; family Pinaceae; genus Pinus; species Pinus albicaulis. The sequence continues at coordinate 1,520,938,069 of CM076582.1, read as the reverse complement.
TGTTGCATTCTATTACCCTGAATCCTTGGACGAATGTGTTAGCGAAGCGAAAATCATTGTTCACATTCCAATACCACAGTATTCCATGAATCCTTAGCCGAATGTGTTAGCGAAGTGGCAATCATTGTTCACATTCTAATACTAGAGCGCAATCTTCCATGTCATTAAGGCATTCTAAGCCACAATTTCAAGATAATTCAATATATCCAAGCCCATATAATTTCTAGCTCTGTCACTATTGAGCTTTCTCCCGAGAGTGGTGACGACGTATGCAAATCAGACATCTACGATCTCGGTGGCCTTCACTTTATTTGGGTTCAGTAAGTATGCAGGGAGATGCAATTTTTTGGAGTGCATAGCTCAAATGCACCATTCCAAGGCAGTTCGACCCATCACCGCTTCCATTTCTTATAGAGGAAGGCCCAAATTTTATAACATATTGACGACTTGTTAACCTCATGATAATTGCACAATAAGCGAAGCAAATAACTCCACCATTGACAAATCTAATTGCTATTAACGGTGGAATATTCCCATTGTTGATTGTGTTAATCAGCTAACAGATTCTGCTGCGTAGATTTCTTTGTTGTGCAATTCAATAAATCAAAGTGAGTGATGAGGACTTGGTTTCCTTCGCAAGAGCTCTTGTTACGCCCCCACCACCACATGGCCATGCAATGCCAAAAGGATGAGCCTGTATTTACTCAATCATTATCCCTTCACTTTCTTTTTCAAAAGAAAAAAATCGTCTAGTTTATATAATGTATCAGCACATATTTAACATCCAGTCCAAATGTGTGTTCTTAGAATTCTTGTTCTCTTTCCCGAAATATTGCAATTCCAAAAAATTTCTTAGCATGTAGCAAAAACAAAACTGCACAAATCTCATACATTCATCAGTTTTCATAGATCAGTGAACAACATATTTATATACTAGGAGAATTGTCAAATAACTATTCCATTATATGTAGAAAACATCTTGCTAGTCGAGACTGCGATTACAGTCATGAAGCACGAGCCTGCCATTTACAAAAATTATAAAAACAAGTAAAGCCTTTACCAAAATGCATCAGACAAAAACAATAACGAGCCTGTCACCATGGTTGTGTTCAAAAAAACTTCACCAATCTAGTTGCCCCACTTCCACTAGCATCCAATAACTCATAGTGCATTTCACCAAAAGACCCATGCAACCCTCTTTTTGACAGTCTGTCATCAACACCATTTTTCTCCTAGAAGATGTGATTGAAAGTTATGATTGAGAAATTCCTACGCAACTCATTAACCATGTCCACCTAAGAAGACAAGTGGGAAGGTGCAAATATATATCGATTATTCATATGATCAATGAGCACCTTCAAGTCTCAAAAAACCCACAACGTGTCAATATACAATTGTTTGGTAAACCACAAGAGTCCGCACAATGCCAGGAGCTTTGCCTCGGTGTTTGTGCCTTGTCCACCATACCAATGAATTTTGTAATGACACTACGTATTTAGGATCAGCCAAGTGCCACAACCACATCTAAGCTCTGTGTCACCCCATCAAAGAACCCCGCTGGATAATGTATGCGAAAAGGCCAAAGCTTATGAGATAGATCCTGAGGGGATCTATTAATGATACGTGGTCCTCCCCAACACTGCAACACAAACTCCACCACCCCACCTGGTGTACAAGCCTGCTACTGAAATATCCATTTATTTCGGCCACACCACAACTTCCAATGAAAAATTAATGGAATGTCCAGGAAATGTGACCCCCTCTCATACCACCATGTGATACATTCATGCACCCAGACAAAATCCCTATGCTGCAAGTGTAAAGCATCATATAAGTGCCCCCAAGTTTGTCTCACGAAGTCACAAATATAAAATAAATGATCGTTATCTTCCCCTGCACACATACAAAGCCTACAGACCGCCGTCCCATTCCACCCTCTCCTCATGAGACTTTTCCATGTAAGATTTCCGTCCCTCCACACTAGCCACAAAAAAATGATGATTTTAACCTACACTTTCGGCTTTCACAAAGACGAGAACCAACATACCTGTGTTGGGCCCTTGTAATGTAGGATAATATCCTTATATGTTTCCCCAGTGATCACTTGTTCATCCTTCAAAGTTCCCCCCCATTTGACCTGATCACCCTTCTCATTATAAAATAAACCTAGATTTCTTAACCCCTTGATGTACCTTTCCCATTCTACAACATTTGTCCCCGCATCCCCAACTCCGCAACCTCTTTCCAGCTCGGGTACCCCTCACATCAGTGGATAATGGCCTGCCCCACATAAAATATGCTTCGACCATGCATCACATGGATAAGGTCCATGCTTAATGTATTCAACGAAGGGTTACCCCTGATGACACCACCACCAATCAAAATTTCCGTGCCAATGCCAAAGGTCTAGCACATTCTCATCAAGAACAGAGTCCATATCTTCCTAAATCCATTCCAAATGATGGGCTCCCGCATAGAGACATTCCATCCATGAATGTACAATATCTCCACTGAAAGTGTCTTCAAGTATTTGTTTCTGATGATATCCTGCCATGTCTCGTGGTATGCAAACCCCTCCAAAGAGATTTAAGCAGTAAAGCCTTTCCAAATATATCAACATTCAGCAAACCCCACCCCCCCATATCCTTCAGCATTGTGATACTGTCCCAACTTGCTAAGTGGTATTTACCACCACCCTTACCACCTTCCCATATAAATTTTTCCATGGTTGACTCTATTCTTGTTATAATGGATTTCAAAATAAGGAAAAGGTGTTCCTAGTAGATCGATAATTGTTTCAATATTGCCTACGCTAAGATAAGTATCCCTCCCTTCGAGAGCCACCTTAAAGTCCAGCCATAAATTTGTTTTCAATTATTTTCAAGTAACCACGGCCAATCCGCCACCCTGTACTTTGTTGGCTTGAGATGAAATCCTAGGTATGTTAGACCATCTTTGAATAGAGCATATCTAAAATTGAAAATCTCTCCCACCTGTTTAACAACCTCCGGATCCCCCTCCGAAAATAGTATGGTAGACTTCCCTTCATTAGAAATCATACCAGATGTCTTATCAAATCTCCCAAATATATGTTTGAGTTCAACCTAGAATTGCTTTTATAACAAGCCAAATATCAAGACATCATCTACAAAAAAAACTATGGGACACTTCTCTATCCTCCATAATTTTAATACCCAAAAATGTACCCCCAGAAACCGTTGAATTTATCTTGTTGCTCAATGTGTTCATCACCAATATGAACATCAACGGTGATAGGGCATGTCCCTGCCTAAGGCCTCGTCCCACTCTAAAAAACCTAGAAGGGATTCCATTAATTAAAACCGCCATCGGTGCCTTGGTAATACACCCCATAATCCACTCCACCAACTCACATTTCATCCTGATTTTAATAAGGATCATACGCATAAATTCCAATCCACCCTTTCATATGCCTTACTGAGATCAAATTTCAAAACCACCACCTCCAAATATCTATTATGGATCGAATGAATAATTTCCTGTGTTGTGGCCACTGAGTCATAGATGAGCCGATTGTGGAGAAACCCAAATTGTCCCGCAGTATGTAACGAGTCATAAATCCCTTAATCCCATCTGCAACAATCTTAGAAATGATCTTATATAGTGTGTTACATAGTGAAATCGGTCGGTAGTCCTCAAAAGTTCGTGTTCCTTTATTTTTGGGAATTAGTGAAATAAACATAGATTTTATCACCTCATGCACGTATCCATTGAGTCGTTCCTCCTCCACCATATCCATGATATCCTGCAACAAAAATTTTGAAAAATGTATAAAAAAATTTGACATCAACCCATCCAAACCCGAGCTCTTATCACGTTCGAAATACTTGAGCACCCTTTCTAATTTTGTGATACTGACCACATCTCTAAGAGCATTATTATTTGCATCCGAGAACATGACGAGAAATTCCTCCACTCCCCATATATGATCCTATATGAGTAGCTCCCCCCGTGCCTGAAAATTACCCTCTAAGTGCTTCATCGCTTCCCTTTTTATCATTTCAGTGTTATTATATTGTTGCCCATCCACATAGATATCCCAGATGGAATTCGAATTCTGCTTCCCATTTGAAAGTGCGTGAAAATAATTTGTATTTCTGTCACCTTCCTTAAGCCATAGAGCACGGCTTTTAAGCCTCCAGGTCTCTTCCTATGCAAGGAGAATCTTGTGCTTCTCAAACTCCAGTGTTTTGTTTCGGTCCCATCCCTCGAGAGTCATTTTCCCCCCATCGATATCTTCAAAGATCTGTTTGGTCCCCCGGATAATCTCTTGTAAATCCATCAATAGTCGACGCTTCTTTAGTCTTTCCCATATTTGAACCCTGGATTTAAGACATTGAAGAGTATGTGAAAGGTGTTCCATGGGAGTTATCCCCACTTTCCGTTTATGGGCCTTTAGAAAATCATTAACCATAGAACTAAATCATGCATCCTCTAGCCAAAATCGATTAAATTTGAACACCCCTTAATTTATTTCTCGAACTTCCACTTCAGCACGATGAGGCGATGATTTGAGATCAGTAGGCCCTCCACCTATTGAGACGGTATTAAGCATTTCTAAATGACTAAAACGGTACACATAAATTATCAATCCAGGGACGTCTTTTATTCCAATGGCAGTTGCATTATCTGTGTCGATACATCAAACCAGAATCAAATCCAAATAAAGCAAATCGTTGCAAAATTAAATGTTGGAAGGAATCACATATGCAGAAATAAAATGATCTACACGACTGTGATCATACCTCAATTAATCTGTACCTAGCGCGCCACGCAACAATTACTGAGCTGGTATCTCTAATCCCACATGTGTAACAGTATATATAATATTGGAATTGAAGCAGATCTATTCACAGCTAAAACAACAACAACAACACTTCCATTGATACATAAAGCAAATAAGAAATATATATATCTACCTTAACTGTTGCAATCCCTGCTAAAGAGGAGGGCCCTTCATCCCTAGCAGGGTGCAGGAAGAGAAAGAACTTAACGGATACTAAACTAGATAATGCATGTAACAACAGCAACAGGATAACTTGTATTAATGTGACCAAAATTACAAAACCAAAGTAATATTTTTCTCTGATAACCTTTCGACCTCCAGGGTCGAGAATTATATAGTGGTTACATATTCAGAAAAACGAGGGATGGATCATTCATGAGAATCTTATGATTCTCATGCTGATCAAAATAGAACACATATAGTTACAACCACTTCTTAATAAAAAGTGTGACTGGAAGAATATATATTACAATCAAAACCGCCTAAAGGTTGCTATCCTAAAATACAATTCGTAATGACTCCTACAGCTATTGTGGAAAATTACAGCAATAGAGGACAGGTCGGCATCATAAGTTGACGATATCCAGTCAGTGGTACAACTATAATAGAAGTTCATCTAGCAGGTCTATAACAACATCATGATGTAACAGCGTCGTGGTGTAACATCTCACTGTAATAGCACACCTTTAACTGTTCCTATACGCCTCATGCTCTATATCTTTTGTGATAAAAGATAACATCTGGAATGACAAAAAAATACCAGAGAACTTCTCCAAACATTCATCCTCAGTTAGTCATAAAAAAATACATGATACATCATAATAATCTATGAAATGGAAAGATAATGAAAATAAGGTGAAACAACACTGTTTGAGATAGAAGGTTAGGAAAAAGAGGCAAGGATAGTCCAAATGGTTGTAGTCACAAGGTAAAATGGGGGAAATATATGTAGGAAATAAGTACAAAATTGGCAGCCAACATCTCCCCCCAGCTGAAGCACTTGCATGTCCTCACGCAAAATCTCATCTCCCATGAGAATATCTCCAGTGCAGATCAGTGAGGTCATAAGTGTCAGTTGTATCTTCATCTGTAGACTTGTACCCTTGAGTAGCCATTAGATGTCGTACCCAAGACTCTGATCCATACTTGCTTAATTCATAATTAATCTGGTAATCCTCTATTGGCAGTCAGATCAAAGGGAACCTGAACCTTAACCCAATCCAGGAAGCGCCAATGGTTTGTATCATCTATGCATATGCTGGTACATGTGTAACAGCTACCACAAAGTTCTGAAATGAAAATGGGTCTCCCTTCAGCAACTCAACAATGTTGGCTTCTGTGCATTTCAAGCACCCAATCAGGGCTCGACTCTTCATTACTGAGAACTGATTAAGGAAGAATTTCACAATCCTTCTTTTGTAAGTGGCAACAGGTTCCCTTATCCCAGGAGTGCTCAAAATTCTCCTAAAATCTTGTCTTAACTCGACGGCCCATCCTGGTTCTACCCAGATCCATAACGTTGTCTTTTCTTCATTGGCATCCATATATTTGGTGGGAAAATGCCACTCAATCTGATTCTTCATGAATGAGACAAAGGCTCGGAACTCCAAATCACCCATGTAGGAGAAATCCTTCCGAAGTCGCGGTTTGTTTTCTTCGGCTTGTCCTTGGTTTTTTTCGCTTGAATTCTTTCGAGGTCCTTCCCTGCTGGCTTAGGGCATCCAACACGATCAATTTGATAATTCCATGATTGGTCACACATGCTTCTGGATGTGTTTTTGTCTTCACTGTCGCTGCCATATGCTTAATGTTTCCCAATAAGTAGAATGGAAGGTTAATCTTTTGTCGGTGCCGAAGATGATTAAGTAGAGGGAAGTGATAATTAGAAATGATTGTGGATCTTCCCTCACAAGTAATATATTTGATTAAACCCAAGGCGACATCTTCCCATGGTTAATGGAGTGATAACCTGTCAATTCATCTTCCTTTCTTTTCCAACTTTTCTTCTCCTTCTAGGAAGTCTTCCTTCAAAGAGGGATCATTGATTTTCCTATTGAACCATCTCTGTCCCTATACAGGAAATTTGGTTACTCAGGCAATCACTTCTTCTGTCACCTCAATTTGCATGCCCTTGACTCGGGTCTGGTGGTTATTCAAATTCTGAGCGAATTCAATTGCAACAGCCTCATCCGAGCCTTCCAATTTCTAAAAATATTCAATCCACCCGGTGTCTCTAAACACCTGATAAGCTTCCAGATAGTTTTGTAAGGCGTCCATGGAATCTGGCTCGTGTCTTACTACTGCTCCACCCATCTTGATGTTATTGTGAATTCACTCCTGTTTCTCAACCCACTATAATGTCATTGCACTGCTTATTTCCTCTTGACACCTTATTTTGCTTATCCTAGATGAAGAGTTTCAGATGAGGATACAAGGCTTTAGTTGAAGAGGGTGATGGGAGGTGACAGGATTTACGGATTATTGAATCGTACTTCATAAATATCCCATTATGGAAAGTAATGGGTTCTAAGTACACACGCCTTTTCTGGCCGAATTTGGTCATCGTTGGCTATTGTGCTATTAATTAGATGCGTGCGGGGTTAATAACGGTTCATAACTATAGATTTCTTTCAATGATTACAAGATATATCCCCCCACCTACTTTAATGGTGACGTCCGCCCATGACCATCACGGGAATATCATCACTTGCCATTAATCACCAACTTGTTAAATGATGACGTTACCTTTTGAATGATGTACCTAAAGCGACGCGGAGGAGGAATTTTGAATTGGCGGCGTACTTCTTGCAGTGATCGTGATGGTCACGCTTGGTTGGCACAATTAATGCTGCATGCGACGAAATGAGTGTTCGTGGCTGTCGGATGTTACATGTATAACAGCCAAGACAGCCTTCATATTATTCTTCAAAAAACATGATGTTTAAGAGAGATAGATACAGAAAGAAAAGAAAATAAATAACATCATCTTGTAAAAATGTATCAGGAAGGAAGGATGATTTTTTAGGAAAGGGGAAAATATGGGTGTAACAACTGCCACAGGAGTGGTCTTCGATTGTTACAAATTGTCTGACTGCGCCCTAGAAAGAGGTTTTCACAATCAAATTTTTATTATCATTTTTATTTTTTTATTTTTTTTATTTTTTTTAACAGGTGTATCAGCTGCCACAAAGGTGGTTTTCAGCTACTGCACTTATTGGAATTTCAAATTTTAGGCTGCACAGGGGAACGTTCCCCTGCTACTATAACATGAAGATCAGATTCTGTGACAATGTTAATAAATGGTTCCTTCAAAGCGGGTTGATGATATAACCTCAGACGGTGCCCATTAACTAGTAAAAAATATTAATTATGACTTTTCAATGACCCATGCCCAACCCCATGGGGTTTTAGCCCACTAACTGGGGTTACAAACTTCAAACATGAATATCTCTCAAACCGTGAAGAATTATGTAGCGTGCCATATATCAACGGAAACATCTCGACAAGTAGGAACCATCAAAATCATTATTGACCCAGAATATATTAATTTGGTAGGTCAAAATTCCCATGCAATATTGGGTGAGCCCCTGGTGTTGCTTGGGTTGACATCAATGACAACCGTTGATCAACAATATCCCCCTTTGGCATTGATGGCAACACAAGTACTCCCCCTTCGATCATGACACCTCTTCCTACAACATCCTTGGTGTGGCTTATATCAACGGAAACATCTTGACAAGTGGGAACCATCAAAAGCATTATTGACCGAGAATATATTAATTTGGTAGGTAAAAATTCCCATGCAATATTGGGTTAGCCCCTGGTGCTACTTGGGTTGACATCAATGACAACCGCTGATCAACAGGAACAGCCTCCCTCACAGCCTCAAGAACACGAAGTACCATACTCCAGAAAGACTGAGGGGTGCATTGGAAAGGGCGCCATTATACAAGAGGGATATGCAGGCCAAAAAGATCCAATGGTTGGGACTAAATCTCAACCCACCTTTGCTGTTGGGACTGAATGATGAAAAGGACATAGATGCACAAGGGAGAGAATGGGAGAATGCAGAAAATAATAATGGTTTTAACCCCCTTGGGGAAACTCCCACACTTCTTCCTCAACAAATCAGTGGGGTTGTCAAAGCCTTGAAGGAAATGCAAGAGGAGGATTAGTTGCTTAGAGGATGAACAACCATTTAGTAGGGGGATGATGATGAGCTCCATCATTAGACATATCTGGAGGGGTTAATGGTCACCTTTTTTCCTTCTTAGATCTCTTTTTCTTGGATTTTTATTATTATTTGGTTTTATGATGCTAGTATAGGTGGTGATTAAGGCTAACATACTTTGACTGCCTAATATGAGGTTGAGTGCAGAAAATCATGAATTATTAGCATTTTTATAAGGATTTTATCATAAACACTTGGAGGAGACAACAAGGAGAAATTATAGGAGGATTTTCGACCCTCCTTAAATCTTAATTGCAGCCAAAGGGTCCCAAAGATTCTCTCCATCAATTCTAATTCCAAAAGCCAACCAAAGGATCCCCAAGGATTCTCTCTAGCAATTCGAATTCCAAAGGCAGCCAAGCAACTCAAAGAGGAGTGAACTCAATCTTTTTTTACTTGGAGTCAAGTGGACTCAATCACTATTTTCTAGGGAGTTGTTGGTAGCTGCCCTGTAGAATAAATAGAGCAAAGCTAGAGCTTCGAAGGGTCAGAACTTTGTTGCAAGCTATTGAGCTTTTTATTATTTTACTCAGTGATCAAACTTTCATAAATGTATGAGGCTATTCTTTTATGAAACGAGCAGACTGATTTCATGTTACTAATTTAAGTTTTAGAGAGCTAGGCTTGTGGCACTAGTACATTTGGTCAAAATTCTAACACTTTTGTCATATTGTCGGAAATTTCCCCAATTTTTATCAATTTTTCAAATCCCGCCAACAACCATCGTTATATCAACGTTTAGGGACATCTTCGCTTTTGCGACGTTTATGAATGTCGTCAGAAATGCGACGTTCTAAACTATGCGTCAGTATTACGACATTTTTGGGACAAAACGTCGGAAATGCGACGTTTCTAAAATATGCGTCAGTATTGCGACGGTTTGGAGAAAACGTTGGAAATGCGACGTTTCTAAAATATGCGTCGGTCTTGCGACGTTTTGCTCCAAACCATCGCAATACCGACGCATATTTTAGAAACGTCGCAAATTAAAATTTGAACTAATTATATGTATGTGTTTGAATTATAGTTTAAACAATATGGAGTATATTTAGATACATAATTTGTTATATATATTTTTACGTAGAAATAATTTAAACTATACACAAAAATGTTTGAATGAAATATTAATGCATTAACGACATTTGCTCCAAACCGTCGCAATACCGACGCATATTTTAGAAACGTTGCATTTCCGACGTTTCTAAAATATGCGTCGGTATTGCGACGGTTTTGAGCATATGTCGTTAATGCATTAATATTTCATTCAAACATTTTTGTATATAGTTTTAAATTATTTCTACATAAAAATATATATAAAAAATTATCTATCTAAAAATACTCCATATTGTTTAAACTATAATTCAAACACATACAATTAATTAGCTCAAATTTTAATTTAAAATGCAAATTATATTAATACAATTTCACATTTAAATATATTTTTTCTCATTAATATATAAATATAAATTTATTTTTACATATAATGTTATAATATAGTTTCAAAATAAACATCACATTAATAATTTCACATTAAAATATATTTTTTAAATAGAGTTTTAACTTACTTTTATATATAAATATAAAATAGAATAAAAATTTTGAAAAATAAATATCTAAAATTATTATAGAATTCACACTACATTTCAAATATATTAACAATTATATTTTAAATATATTTTTTTATATAGTTTTGAAATAAGATATTAGATTGGTGAATAAAATTAATTACATTTGAATTTTGTCTAATTTATTTTTTGGTAAATTAATTTCATGAGATTCACAAATCTCAAGTCAAATTTAAACCAGCTAAACAAAAACTCTAATAATTTCATGAAAATCATCTACAAATTTATTGAAATATCAAACTTGACAGTAGACCAATATGGGTTTAGTTAGTTTTATGAGGATCATGTTGGCAGTTATGTTGTTAATTTACATAGAACACCACTTTTTTTGTATAATATTTTTAGTTTCTATTTTTTTTCTTTATCTTCACGATTCTAATATGTTAAGTTTTTTTTATACCACATACATTTAAATTATATAAATTTATACATTTATAAAGAGTTATAATAGAAGCATAATAGTTCAATAAAATATAAAAGTTAAATAGTTGGGGTGGTGCGAGGGGGAGGGGGAGAGATTCTCCTAAATCCCGATGGAATATGAAAAATAAATTACTTATGGGGGCTAGTCCAAAGAATGAACAATCTCACATAAATGTATCGGCCCAGGTCTCCAATTGGCTAATGATCGAGATGTCTCTAAGTTAGATCTTGGGGGATTCCCTTATCACTATTCAACAACTTCAAAACGGTTTCCTCCTGAATAACAACAATTTATCCCTCCTCATTAGAAAAATCAATAGTACCCTAAAATCATTCTCTCAAAAGGATTATTACCACATTTTAAGAAGCCAAAACAAAGAGGCGGATACACAAACGAATCAAGCCTTCCTTCTTGAAGGAAGCGGGTTAGTATGAGATCAATGACATGTCAGGTTGGAAAGATATTCCATGAATAATTCCACTCAATATAATTATCCCTCTCTCTTGTTTTGCTAGTTGGACATATGCACCATATTGAGAATTATTTTTTGAAGATTTCCAAAGCCCTCCTTTCTATGCCCCCTTGTCTCCTATTATATATGCACATATTCGCATCATGCATAACATTTGGCGTCAGGATATCGTCATTGAGGTTGAGGTGGTGGTTTGTGGGGGTATTGGCCACGTGCCCATTTACCCCTCACATGTGGATTCTTATGAATTTGGACAACCCTTAATTCCCTCCTTTGCCTTCGTACCAAGTTCATTGATGGATACAGGGTGGGGAGAGTTAATGAATTTCGTGGTTGATTCGATCCCTCAGGCATGGGAGATCACTAGTCTAAAGGTGGAATTCATGGTTGGTGTTAATATGATAAGGCAGAAAGTATCAGTTCAAGGGTGTGCCCTTGAGAGTCAAGGCAACCCTTCTACTAGTTGGTGGGCTCTCCACACCTTTGTAAACTCCATCGATGCTAAGAATTCTTTCAATCTTATGAGTCTCTTACTCGGTGTTGTGAACGTTGTCTCGCTCGTCTCATTCAAAGGGAGAACATGGGGAATTCTCTTGTCTTTTCTTGGCTCAGTTTCCTCCTATGCAGTAAGAAGTTGGGAATATTTCCCCTCTAGGTTGTCAATGGATTTTCGTAAATCTCAAGAAGTCAAGTTGGATTTTTTTCCAGTGGGTGTTGAATTTATCATCTTCGAATTTCAAGCTTCTTCACCACCCTATGCGCATTCTGCAACATTTTCCATGGAAATAGGTGTTACTGTGTTGAGGGCACCATCACTCGTGTAGCTTCATGCATCCCAAGTCTTGCACAATTTTCATACGCACAATTTCCCCTACATAAATACAAAATTCTTCGGTACCCTTAGTTCTATTCTGCTTTTTTTTTCTTAGTTGGAAAACTCCCTCCCTTTTCTTCCAACTTGTCTCTTTCCATGTTCCGATAAATTTTGGGACTCTTCCTTGTGTAGGCAGCTCCCCTACCTCAAACCTCTCCCCCTCTATTTCCAAGCTCTTTTGGCTCCCTATTTGTGGTATCAAATCACACTTTGTATCTAATTTTATGTTCCAACACTTGATTTATGTCCCTTATGGTCGGGAACAAAGATTATTATTCTTCTGCCTCAAGTTGCACAAGACAGTACAATTTTATGTCCACATCCCCATTATTTCCATTTAGACCAATATTAATGCATAACTTTTCAATCATAATCTAATATTAAATTTCGTTATTACTTTTAAAACACTCCTTAAGTACCTCTTATACTCCACATAAAAATGTCATAGGTAAGAAAAAGGTCTAAAATAAATTAGACTCGACGTAATAAAAACAATATGCAAAAACTATATTTATAGCTTAAATACCCTTTCTCGGGCCAACATTATATAACTCTACTTCACTAGGATGAAAATTAACTAAGGCTTCACGTATGCATCCACCAAATCTGTCACATCAATGTAGTCCCTAATACTGAATGTACCTTCAAGAGTATTGTGACTGCACGGGTGCCCTGTGCACATTCGTGTGGCCCTTTTGCTAGTTTCTCCCTTGTGCCTTCATTCGGTTGTGCGCGCAGTGTCGCGCCGTGTGAGGGCGCCCGCCCAAACGCATTCGGGTCGGGTCGTTTCGTTTAAGGGTGGTCGTATCAAATTTACTAAGTTGTGACCGTAGGGGTGCCTTGTGCACGTTCATGAGGCTGGTTTGTCGTTTTGTCCCTTCTGCCTTCACTCGATCGGGTGCGTCGTGTGAGGGCACCTGCCCAAATGCGTTCAGGTCAGGTCAAGACGTTTCGTTTGAGGGCGACCGTATCAAATTTGCTAATTTGTGACCACACAGGTGCCTTTTGCACGTTCGTGCGGCCCGTTTGTCATTTTCTCCCTTGTGCCTTCGTTCGGTCATGCACGTCCTGTCGCGCCATGTAAGGGCACCTACCTAAACACGTTCGGGTCGGGTCATTTCGTTTGAGGGTGGTCGTATCAAATTTGCTAAGTTGTGACCGCACGGGTGCCTTGTGCACGTTCGTGTGGCCCGTTTGTCATTTGCTCCCTTATGCCGTCATTCGGTTGGGCGCGCTGCATCGTTTCATTTGAGGGCGCTGTCCAAACCCGTTCGGGCCGGGTCGTTTCGGTTGAGGGCGCCCGCCCAAATGCGTTCGCGTCGGGTCGTTTCGGTTGAGGGTGCCCGCCCAAATGCGTTTGGGTTGGGTCATTGCAGTTGAGGATGCGTGTATCAAATTTGCTAAGTTGTGACCGCACAGGTGCCTTGTGCACGTTCATGTAGCCCGTTTTCCAGTTGCTCCCTTGTGCCTTCGTTCGGTCGTGCGTGTCATGTCACGCTGTGTGAGGGCACCCGCCCAAACACATTCGGGTTAGGTTGTTTCATTTGAGGGCGGGTGTATCAAAATTTGCTAAGTTTTGATCGCAGGGGTGACTTGTGCACGTTCGTGCGGCTCGTTTTCCATTTTCTCCCTAGTGCCTCATTCGGTCGGGCACGCGATGTGAGGGCGCTCGCCCAAACACGTTCGAGTCAGGTCAGGTCGTTTCGTTTGAGGGCGGCCATATCAAATTTGCTAAGTTGTGACTGCATGAGTGCCTTTTGCAAGTTCGTTCAGCCCGTTTGCCATTTGCTCCCTTGTGCCTTCGTTCGGTCATGCGCACTGTGTCGCGCCGTGTGATGGCACCCACCAAAATGCGTTCAGGTCGGGTCATTTCGTTTGAGGGCGGTCGTATCAAGTTTTCTAATTTGTGACCACATGGATGCCTTCATTCGGCTCGTTTTTCATTTGCTCCCTTGTACCTTCGTTCGTTCGGGTTCGTCGTGACATTTCATTTGAGGGTGCCTGCCCAAACTTGTTCGGGTCAGGTTGATTCGTTTGAGGGCGCCCACCTAAACGCGTTCGGGTCGGGTCGTTTCTATTGAGGGCGCCCACCAAAACGCGTTTGGGTCAGGTCGTTTCGGTTGAGGGCGCCCGTATCAAATTTTTTAAGTTGTGACCACACGGGTGTCGGCCTGTGCACGTTCGTGCGGCCCGTTTGCCGGTTGCTCCCTTGTGCCTTCATTCGGTCGTGCGCACCGTGTCGCGCTATGTGAGGGCGCCCGCCCAAATGCGTTCGGGTCGGGTCGTTTCGTTTGAGGGTGGCCGTATCAAATTTGCTAATTTGTGACCACAGGGATGCCTTGTGCACGTTCATGCGGCTTGTTTTCCATTTTCTTCCTTGTGCCTTCGTTCGGTCGAGCGCGTCATGTGAGGGCGCCTGCCCAAACGCGTTTGGGTCGGGTCGGGTCATTTCGTTTGAGGGCAGCCGTATCAAATTTGCTAAGTTGTGACCACACGGGTGCCTTTTGCACGTTCGTGTGGCCCGTTTTCCATTTTCTCCCTTGTGCCTTCGTTCGGTTGTGCGCTTCGTGTCGTGCCATGTGAGGGCACCTACCCAAACGCGTTTGGGTCAGGTCATTTCATTTGAGGGCGGTCGTATCAAATTTTCTAACTTGTGACCACACGGGAGCCTTGTGCATGTTCGTGCGGCCTATTTGCCGTTTCTCCCTTGTGCCTTCGTTTGGTTGGGCACGCTGTGTCGTTTCATTTGAGGGTGTCGGCCCAAACCCGTTCAGGTCAAGTCAATTCAGTTAAGGGTGCCCACCCCATTCAGGTCGGGTCATTTCGGTTTAGGGCACCTGCCCAAATGCGTTTGGGTCAGGTCGTTTCGGTTGAGGGTGGCAGTATTAAATTTGCTAAGTTGTGACTGCACGGGTGCCCTGTGCACATTCATGTGGCTCGTTTTCTGTTTGCTCCCTTGTGCCTTCGTTCGGTCGTGGGATAGAGCTGCAAGACTTGGAGCCCTTCGCCTTCCATTAAGCATGGCTATTGCTTGGTTATCTATGGTTCCTAATTAAATAGAAGGGTGGAGGTGTGGAACCAAAACCTCTAGAATCCCTCATGGCTATTGGGTGGAGGAAGATCTCCTATGGAATCCCAGAATATGTCTGCAGGCTTAATCTAGAAGGGTGGAGGCGTGTGAACAAAACCTCTGTAATCCCTAATGCCTAGAGATTAAGACAATGTTGTGATCCTGATTATCTGAAAATATTACATGTCTGGCATGGTTCTTAGAGCCACCCAACCAGTAAAATTGAATAGATATCTTGTTGCTGCATATGCACATATTGACAGTAAAGACAGATTTCAGTTCATGAGCATGTGGCGTGGGAAAAAAACCTATGTAATCCCTATGTGTGGGTTTAATTAACCCTATGCCTACAATTTTTACTATTTGCATATCGTATTGTGTGGGGGTAGATAAATCATAGCCATATCACATAGGCCCCATTCACTTATGAAGGTTCCCCAAACTCTGCCCCCAATTTGATTGATCTTGCTCAGCTTGAAAATTTTGAATTTTCATTGATGATTGATTTTCCTCGCGCTCGAATGCAAAAGGAAGATGAATTTCATCTTTTTCCTCCATAATTTCCACATTCGACATCTATTGTAGCTATTCATCTATGCTCATCTAGAATCACCACAAGTTGTACTTTCCTTTTTGAAATGGATTCTTTATGTTGATCTCGACGAGATTTCTCCTCCTCAAAAAACATATCCTGGTTGCAAGCATGGTTGTGGTATGTTGATGTTCAGATGAAAACTACAACTTGTAGCCCTTGATCTGCTAGGGGTTACCTTGATATTAACGATGGTGTATTCATACTCCTTCTAAATAACCAATAAATGGTCAAGGAAATTGACCAATATGTTGTCAAGTTTTATCTTATCCATCTCTGGGGCAAGCTATTTTTCAGCTAACTCCACTGCTTTTGATCTCAATTTTTCCAATTGCTTCCTTCTCTCACATGATACCTGAGCCTTTGCCTTTCTCTTCCCTTCTAATTCTGTAATAGTGTCATAGTGATGCCAGCCAAATTCTTTGGAAAGCCTTCCTAGCAGACAATAATTGTGACCTGGCTGAAGCCTCAACACTTTCAGAGCATCTGGAATGACCATTCTCTTCTTCCAGTCATATGGTGGGGGAACCCCTTCAAAAGCCCTTAGCCTAGAAAGTGTTGCAGCACCACGCTTGGTTTTGTGTGGAATCATTCCTCTAATTGTCCAGTAGTTAAATCCTTCTCTTACTTTATTGTCATTTGCCCATACCTAACCAATGAGAGCACAAGAACACCTATTTCTATAAAAGCACCTATAACTTCTCTTACTTTATTGTCATTTTCCCATAACTAACCAATGAGAACACAAGAACACCTATTTATATAAAAGCACCTATAATACTTTTGTGGGTTTCACTAATATCCCTTTAGTTAGTGTGTGCACAGTAGCCTAGATCCTAAAGTCATTCCTGTACAATGATAAGCCACTAGGTGTATTTGTTCTTAAAAAACTATGCATGGATAGATGTCCCATTTATGGCCAAATTCCACCAAAATGGTTCCCCCTACCTACCTAGTAACTGCATTACATTTATTTCATGACAAGACTACCCTACAACTCACCAAATCTCTATCATATCCTTGACGTCAACAACAATTTGTTGTTCAAGATATAGCTAAGTTGGAACAAACTTAGCTCTAAAGCTTATGATATCTTTCCACCTCTAATGTTTATAAACCAATAGATATAAAATTTCTATATAATTAATAATTTAATAAATGTCTTAGATCTAACCTCATTAATAATTATTTATAATAAAAAATACCACTTATTTACCCAAACCCCTTATTAACCCCAAGAAAAGTCTCACACATTTTATTTAATGGAATTTGAGTGGCCTCAAAAACACACGTATTTCATTTCAAAATGTCAAAAAATTTCAAATATCAAAAGTTTTAATTTCCCTCGTTCATTTCCCTCCAGTTGCATGGTTTTTCCAGGGAAGGAGGGAGGATGCAGACATATTGTCGCCGGTTTTGAGGAAGGATAACATTGTTACCGATGAAATAGGTAACCGCACTGTTACCTACTTTTTTTTGGTAGCATAAAAAACACCCGATTTTGAAAAGTGGTGATGCAGAATCACCCTTTTTTCTTTGGTGCACATTTTTGACTCTCTAATATTTTTATTTATGAAGTATGAATATTTGTTTTAAAATGTTAGTGATTTTCATGCTAATTTTGAAACATATTGATGCAGCATCAACTTCTTTTTTTAGAGCGGTGATTTTCATGCTAATTTTGAAACGTATTGATGCAGCATCAACTTTTTTTTTAGAGTGGTGATTTTCATGTTGGTAATAAAACACAAAACTTAGATATATATATATATATATATATATATATATATATTTATATATATATATATATATATATATATATATATAAACAATAAAAATGTAAAACAAAAACAAAATTAACTCATAAAAATAAAAAATTTAAACAAAAATAAATTTTAAAAAAAACAAAAAATAAAATAAAAATATTCGAAAATTATATCAAAATAAATGACAAAATTTGAAAAAAAACACATAATTTAAACAAAAAAACCAAAAATTAACCAAAAAAATTTAAAAAAAAAAAACATCAAAAACATTTTTTTCTAAGTTATTAAAAAAAACCATATAATTAAAAATAAATTAATTAATTAATTAATTAAATAGAAAATTTAAAAATAATTTAAATTACAAAATTAAAATTTAAATTAAAAAAAAAAATACAAAAAAATAAATTAAATTAAAAATAATAATAATAATAATAATAAGAAAAAAAAATAGAAATTTAAAAATAAAATAAAAATAAAAAACAAATTAAAAATATAAAATATAAAAAATAAAAAATAAAAATAAAAATGAAAAAAACCACGTGCAAATAATTAAAAAACAAATATCCATAAATTTACTGTTTATTTTTTAAATGAAACAATTTATAAGTTTTAAAAATGAAAAACTAATTAAACTAAAAGATTAAAAAATAATAATAAATTAAAAAACTCAAGAACAGGTCATTCCTCTCTTCTATAAATAATAAATTAAATTCAAATTTAATAAATTTAATAAATTTAATAAATTTTAAAAAATAATTAATCTAAAATATTAAATTTAAAAATAAAATTAAAAAACAAAAAAATTTAAAACAAATTAAATTTAAAATAAAAAATTTTGAATTAAAAAGAAAAATCATTTTAAACTTTTTGGATTAAAACACACACACACACACACACACACACACACACACACACACACACACACACACACACACACACATATATATATATATATATTAAAAATTAAAATATATATATTAAAAAAAAAAAAAAAAAAATTGATCGTGGTGGCGCCGCCAATCAGCGTCCCGCCCAAGTGGCGGTGGAGGCCGGCCGCTGGGCAGGCGGGGAGGCTGCATACAGCCCCCCGCCCGCCTAACGGCCGGCCTCCGCTGCCACCTGGGCGGGAGGCCGATTCCGGAAATCTCCCTCTCGTCGCGGAGAGGCCGATTCCAAGCATCGCCCTCCCGCGACGGCCGAAATCAGCCTCACGCCCAGTGGCTAGCCTCCGCCGCCACCTGGGCGGGAGGCTGATTGGCGGCACCACCACAATCCAAAAAAAAAAAAATTTAATTTTTAATATTTTTTTTAATTTGATTTTTTTTTTTTTTTAAATTCAAAAAATTTGAAATTATTTTTTTTTAAATTTAATTTTTGTATTTGAATTTTTTTTTTTTTTTTTTTAAATTTTTTTTTAAATTTTATTCATTTTTTTTGTTTTTAATTTTTTTTTCTAAGTTTTATTAATAATTTTTATTAAATTTTGTATTTTTTTTATTTAATTGATTTTTTTTCATATTTTTTTTTAAATTATTAAATTTTATGTTTAGTTTTTTCATTTAATTTTTGAAAATTTAATAAATTTTGTATTTTTTTTTTTTTAATTTATTTGAATTTAATTTTTTTTTTATTATTATTTTTTTAATTACATAAAAAATTTTATATTTTTTTATTTCAATTAAAATTGTGTATTTAAAATTAGTTTTTTTTTTTAATTAAACTTAATATTTTCAAATTAATTTGTTTTTTATTTTATTTTTTAATTTATTTATTTTTTTTAATTTATTTTTTTCAATTTTTCATTTTTAATTGATTTTTAAAGTTTTTTCACTTTTTATTTTAACAATGTTTTTTTTCTTTTCTTTTCTTTTTCTTTTCTTTTTTTTTTTCTTTATTTTTAAAATTTATTTTTTATTTCAAAATTTATTTGTTTATTCATTTATTTATTAAAATTTAATATTTTATTTTAAAATTTAATTTGTTATTTTAATATTAACATTTTTTTTTTAATTTAATAAAATCTACTAGCAGTTGCCCCAAGAGGTGCAAGGAGAGGCCGATAGGAGTATCATTTGCTAATTATTAATTTTAAGTAATTGTAGTTTTTGAGATGAAGGAGATTTTGTAGAATTTTTGCACAAAGATGATGTTCAATTCTCAGTTGTGCAGTAACAGGCTTATTGCTCAATTCTCAGTTATGCAGGTAGAGACTTATTCGATGAGTTGTGTAGGAACCTTTATAATTAAAGGTCTGAGATCCAAAAGTGATCTAAGATTTGTGATCACTGTTACATGTTAAAAAAAGGTTAGCATAACAAACAAAAGATGCAATACTCTTCAGTTGGCTCTGATTATTCAGAAGAACCAAGGAATCTGCCAATTTAATCTCGAATAAATATATATTGTGTGTCTTGTTCGTTTTTTTTTCTCCACGACATGTCCATTAACTGCAAACCTAAAAATATATTACAAATGACAAACAAACTCTGCCTCAAATGCTAAAAATTCATAAATGTAACATGGCTTCGTAATGGAACATAGAGCTCTGCAATGATGCTTCACACTGAAAACATTTTTTGTAAATTAAATTATGGATGGAAAGAGAAAAAAATTAGGAAAAAACGAAAAACAAAAAATGCCCATTTCAAATATGAAAACCTCTAAATAGAAAAAAAACCTAAAAACCTAAATAATCAAAACTACAGACCAAAGAAAATTAAACCAATAGGCTCATTTAGTGTGAACTTTACCTTGAATAGCTTTTAGAACAAACAATGTAAAGCTTACACATCCAACTCCAATTATAACTTACAACTTCACTGATAACATCCTCTACAGTACACCCACTACCTGTACAAAATGATAGCACTGTACTGGGGAATCTGCTAACACAAATCTTAAATGATACAAAAAACATTGTTAAAAATATTGTAATGAGAGATGATGAATATGGAGTGGCTAGAACTAACCCTGGCAGAACAGGGCCAGAGAGGCCTTGTTATCACCTCAAAAGCACATAACTTCTAATTAAAAAAAAGAACAAAAATAAACTCTGGACTTAGTCACAGGAATATTGTATGGGGATTACAAGCTCACCTTAGGCTCGTAGACAATGTTGTTAGCAGTAGCACATGGTCCATCAGCATTAGGAAACTGTTGCCAGGAAATAAGGTGCAACTGTTGTCCACAAAAGGATGAAATGTGGCCCTTTATTGCTGTCGAGAAAAGGTAAAGTAATTTGTCTAATGACTCACTAACTGGCAGAATGTTGTCATAATAATTGCATATCAGTTATATTAGTTAGCTGCAATATTTCTACCAAATCAGACAGGATGCCAATGCCTAAAATAGGTGAGTGAAGGGTGAATATAACTATAGAGGAATGCACCCTCCAATCTAGTCAAGAATAAAGCATTTAAGTGTCATCATGAAGGCATGAAGTCAACATGAAAAATTGAAAGAAATTGTGGCTAGACTACTATCATACTGGCAGCCTCCAGACTGCCATAACCTACTAAAATCAACACCTCAAACAGATTTTCAAATCAGTTGTCACAGACTGTCATATAACTTTGTTAAGATACTGCCCAAAATAGGATTAAAAACTAACAGAAGCTATGCCTTTCTAGCTGATACAAGATTGTACCCTAGTGCTATCATAAAAGCTGACATACTTATGAAATCCTTTTTCAGAATAGGTTGTAGCCTGTAATAGCCATCATCAATGCACCCTTACTCTGTCCGGTATTCACCTAAGGAGGATGCTTATATTTCCTTGGAAAGTGCACATTTGAGAGTTGTTGTAGCTCACATCCTATGCCACCCACTCTTGTATTGATACCATCAAATCTACCTTGAATAGAGGACCCAAAATGCTAGAAAAGGCCCTCAAAGTCAGCATGAAGCCCACCTTGAAATCTATACCAAAATTCGGCCAGTAAAAGTCTGAAACATCTCCACTAATATGATCTTAAAATGTTGATTTGGAAATCTGGGTTGTGTCTTTGTTTCTAAGTGTGTATTCAAAGGTTAACAGTTACTCCAACTTGGGGCAACATCCCCCTATAGGACGCTGAGATTCCTGGAACTCCAGATGCTAGATAAACTTGAAAACAAGTGAATGACTCAAATCAACCCGTCAAAAACAACTTCTACATTTCAAGACCAGTGACATATAACACAGCCCTAAAACAAATATAATTAAAAAAAATTATATTTAAAAACAGCCAAAAAAAAATTTACGTGCAACTCAAAAATGTAATTAAGAATTTTAAAAATCAGCAACCCAATGGAAACGAACCTAAACGCTGTAGCCAAAAGTTTTAATGCCCGCTGACCAATTATACAAGGAATAATTTTGAATTACAGGAATTGCTTGCTTCGTGAGAGATGGTGAAATGCACTGAGATGCATGGATCTATTTTGGAATTTCATATTGTTTCGGGCATTGCAAGGAAGCCCTAAGATACATGACTGAGTTTCATAAACAAATAATAGTGTTCTGGAAATACAATATGAGGTACTGGATTTCAAATTACATATTATAGATCTGATCAAACAGAAATATGTACCTGCAAGAAGAAACAAAATAGGCTCAAACTTCGACATCCTGTAGGCTTGTTACGAAATAATCCAGTTCAGAATAGAATATAAAGGTTTACAAAGAATGGCTATAAGAATTTCTGGATATTCACAACATCCATGTCAGTTCTTTATTTACATTTAGAAGTTGCAGGTATCGTTAAAATTAACATTAAGAAACATGTACTTGCAAGAAGAAACAAAATAGGCTCTAACTTCGACATCCTATAGGATTGTTAGGAAATAATCCAGTTCGGAATAGAATATAAAGGTTTACAAAGAATGGATTTTCAAATCAGTTGTCACAGACTGTCATATAACTTTGTTAAGATACTTCCCAAAATAGGATTAAAAACTAACAGAAGCTATGCCTTTCTAGCTGATACAAGATTGTACCCTAGTGCTATCATTAAAGTTGACATACTTATGAAATCCTTTTTCAGAATAGGTTGTAGCCTGTAACAGCCATCATCAATGCACCCTTACTCTGTCCGGTATTCACCTAGGGAGGATGCTTATATTTCCTTGGAAAGTGCACATTTGAGAGTTGTTGTAGCTCACATCCTATGCCACCCACTCTTGTATTGATACCATCAAATATACCTTGAATAGAGGACCCAAAATGCTAGAAAAGGCCCTCAAAGTCAGCATGAAGCCCACCTTGAAATCTAT
Source organism: Pinus albicaulis (assembly GCA_034641835.2). Classification (NCBI taxonomy): domain Eukaryota; kingdom Viridiplantae; phylum Streptophyta; class Pinopsida; order Pinales; family Pinaceae; genus Pinus; species Pinus albicaulis. Next base: position 1,520,914,937 of record CM076582.1, on the reverse strand, counting down.
ACCAAAATTCGGCCAGTAAAAGTCTGAAACATCTCCACTAATATGATCTTAAAATGTTGATTTGGAAATCTGGGTTGTGTCTTTGTTTCTAAGTGTGTATTCAAAGGTTAACAGTTACTCCAACTTGGGGCAACATCCCCCTATAGGACGCTGAGATTCCTGTAACTCCAGATGCAAACTTGAAAACAAGTGAATGACTCAAATCAACCCGTCAAAAACAATTTCTACATTCCAAGACCAGTGACATATAGCACAGCCCTAAAACAAATATAATTAAAAAAAAAATTATATTTAAAAACAGCCAAAAAAAAATTTACGTGCAACTCAAAAATGTAATTAAGAATTTTAAAAATCAGCAACCCAATGGAAACGAACCTAAACGTTGTAGCCAAAAGTTTTAATGCCCGCTGACCGATTATACAAGGAATAATTTTGAATTACAGGAATTGCCTGCTTCGTGAGAGATGGTGAAATGCACTGAGATGCATGGATCTATTTTGGAATTTCATATTGTTTCGGGCATTGCAAGGAAGCCCTAAGATGCATGACTGAGTTTCATAAACAAATAATAGTGTTCTGGAAATACAATATGAGGTACTGGATTTCAAATTACATATTATAGATCTGATCAAACAGAAATATGTACCTGCAAGAAGAAACAAAATAGGCTCAAACTTCGACATCCTGTAGGCTTGTTACGAAATAATCCAGTTCAGAATAGAATATAAAGGTTTACAAAGAATGGCTATAAGAATTTCCGGATATTCACAACAGCGATGTCAGTTCTTTATTTACATTTAGAAGTTGCAGGTATCGTTAAAATTAACATTAAGAAACATGTACTTGCAAGAAGAAACAAAATAGGCTCTAACTTCGACATCCTGTAGGATTGTTAGGAAATAATCCAGTTCGGAATAGAATATAAAGGTTTACAAAGAATGGCTATAAGAATTTCTGCAGATTCACAACCGTCATGTCAGTTCTTTATTTACATTTAGAAGTTGCGGGTATCGTTAAAATTAACATTAAGAAACGAATGGTGACTGTAATCTTAGTTACAATGGTTATTATAGATGCCAATAATTTTACAACCAATACTTTGGAAGGAAATGTTGAGTCCAATCTGTGATGGGCATATAATATTCAAAATATTTTCAAAATAGCATTTCATAAATTGCATGGCATAGAAGCAAGAAATATAAGGGAGAGAAAAGTACACAATATTAGACATATTTCATAAGGTACCTTGTAAAACTATCGCAAAACTTGATTTCCCAACCTATAACCTCTTTGAGAAGGGATAACGAATATCCTCTAACATGGTTACAGCATAAAGGATGAAACATGATCCAGAGTTTCCAAAGGAGACAAACCCTAAGTTCGCAAAGGAAACAATCCTCCTACCTGCCAACAACTTAGCACTGCTTGAAATTCAGTGGCAGCACATCCCAAGTAGTTTCAACCCTAACTTTGACCTGGTGGTATCCTATCTATATTTCTACCTTTCCAGTAAGTTCTTTTGCAGTACCCATATATCTAAGTATATCTAAGTATAACAGCTTGATATAAATAACTCATCACACTTGGTTCAAAGGCACAACAAGTTTTATCCCCATAACGAGGATTGCTTTTGCATGATTTTGATATGATTGCTCCAGAATACATAAGCTATACAAAAAGTAACCAAAAACAATTATGATACATCAAAAACCATGATTTTTTTAAGAACATACTCTTTAAGTTTTTTTCAAAAATAAACAATTCACTGTAGGCAGAAACCACCCAACTGTGGTCTATTCACAGTTAACCCGCATCCACAACATGCAAACTTTTTCTTTGCTAGCAAGGCTAGTGATATCCACAATCTGATTGATAAATACTTCAATTACAACTTATGATACAGAAAGCATCAATACAGCTACAACTGATCGATCTCTGGTTCTAATTATCTTGGAGTCTAACTTCTGTAGACCTTGCATCAATATAGCTACAACTGATCGATCTCTAGTTGTAATTATCTTGGAGTCTAACGTCAGTAAAAGGTCTACAAAGTAAGTAATCACAGCCTTATCCATTCTTGACAAGTTACAATGATAATATTTTGTCCACCATCATACAGAAACTCATCCAAAAGAATCCAGACTTTAAATTATGTTCCATCTTTTCAATCAGTATAATTGAAGAAGACGATGAAGAAATTGGATTCAGTTTGGTAACTGTTTCATTTGATTAGGAAAAAGCAATCCCTGTAAGAATAAATGGGTAGATGCCAACCATGTGACTGCATTCTGGGATCTTAACAAATTTTGTCAATTCTTAAGTGAATTTACTGCTAAAATTCACACCATGGATTTTATAATCTCGTTAATATTAGCCACAAACTGGTTTAATTTTTTTCTGTGATTCCTTATCAATATTGACTGTCTCAGAAAAGAAATGTTCTGCCATAAAATTAAAAAAAAACCATTTAAGCTAAAATGATAACTTTGAGATATATAATATCATGGTGAATTATTAATGTCATTCCAGTAAAAGAGACAACAGGGAACCACAATTCATAAGTCTGATCATTTTTTAATTGCGTCCAACAATCTCTGCAATAGAAACGGATCAAACAAAGAACAGGGGACATTTAATTTACACCAAAATGTATATATAGATTTGTTGCACTGATTGGGCATCCAGGAACCCTTACAATGACAAGCAAAGAACTGACGCCATAGGCTGTGTCCCTTGATTAATAGAAATATGTAGACAGGCGATAAAGAATTTTTTTATCTAGGCACCAAATATAAAAATTATATAGAGACAACATCTTCTGTCGAAAGAATATTACAGTTTATGTCAATCAATGCTTGCATAAACTAACTTGAGGCATAAAGTGAAAATCAATAACAAAAACAGAAAATTTCCTTTAAGCATTTATGCACTCTGCCATCAGGTAAATGAGCTGACCGTTTGTGAATTTATAAAATCAACCTCACTCTGATAAATAAAGGATCCTACAGAAGTAATACAGTAACTTTCAGATAATACTTTAAGCACAAGGCCTGCAGAGGCAACAAGTATATGTATCATCATCCTTGCTTACATAGTCATGTAAACAAGTAAGAATGGGGAGCAAAATTGCAGCATAGGGCATACAAAGAGTTTCAAATGCTTATGCTAGGCAGACATAGCCTTTTACCAATTAAATTCAATGTCCTTTCCCGTAATATCACTGAAAAGACTGTTTAGCTCAGATCATTGAGAGGAATATAGAGGAACTACCTATAGCCAAAGGCATCAGGGGGAAGGGGATCAAACTCGACACCCAGCATGGGACCATCTTCTCGAAATAATCTGCCCAGCTGAGCTTTAACAGTAGAAATAGCCTGGTGTTCAACAGCTTGTTTCCAGTATATTGGTTCAACGACCATATGTAAACCTGCTTTCTCTCTTCTCTTGCTCCTTGCTTCAATTTCAAATGAATTCAGACTCTTTGATGGCAGCCTTCTTGCTTCCATTTCATAAGAACTCCCACTCTGCAACGACGATCGCTCCTGAGATAACGAAACATAAGGGTCTTCGACAATATCATGATTCCCTTTAAGTAGTTCACGATCAGTGAGCTTAGCAGCGAGAACAGCAGACGGATAGTCATGATTATTCACAAACCTGTGGTTCTCACCGTCTTTAGCTTTAAAACGATCCCAATTTTTTGCCTGTTTATAATTGCTTCCACCAGCCTGTTTCAAGCCCTTGGCAATATATTGATCTTCGATAGCCACTGCAAAGTGTTGAGGATTATATGTATGCTCCATACCCATATGCATAACCTACCCTTTGCTTTTCTTACTATTACTTCCTTTCATTTCCACATAGTTCCCATTCCTCAACGCGTCCATTTCATATGAACTCTTACTCTGCAATGAGAAAGTGTCTTGGGAAGTGGAAACAGTGCCTGCATGATGAGGGTCCTCTTTTATAACCCTCTGATTCCTCTTCAGCATGTCGTGATCAGTAAGTTCGGCGGCAAGGACCGCAGATGGGTAATCAGAGATGCCCAACGATCTCTTCTTCTCCGATCGCCCCAACTCAGTTCTGAAAACATGTTGCTATTGTTGCAGGTTGCTACCACTGCCGGCATCAAGCTCCTCGTTGCTATCAGGTTCCTCCTTCTTACCCTTCTTGTCCTTAAGCCTCCTATGCCGAAACCAACGCTGGACCTGCTTCTCCGACAATCCCAACTCCCTGGAGAGCTTGGCTTTCATCGATTCCGTGGGATACTTGTGCTCTGCGCATAGAATCTCATTTTGGAAATCAAACAAAATAGACCAACATGCATTTTCATAGGTTTTCTGGATTTTTTCTTTTTGCAATTTGTATTAGGTCACTCTGATTTTTGTCGATCTAGCCATTACTGAAATCCTATTCAATAAACAAAACAAAGAAGGAGATGGGTGTTTTTTTTTTTTCACATAAACCCACATGCATATATACATACCTGCATAGATGTTCTCCAGGGCCTCCACCTGAGATGGGGTTTTCAGCCTTCGCTTCTGCTCAACGAATCATTTGTCCTACATGGAACCCAAATCGAATACCTCGATCATTCAACGAATACCTGGAAAGGAAGGAAGAGCAAACCCAGAAGAAGAATGAAAGATATTGTGAAATGAAACCAAGCATTCCCCACCACCAGCACCACTACACTCTTCAAATCTGTAAAATTTAATTCCGTAAAGGGGCAGAAATGAGTTTATTGCAAGTAGAAGTATGCGGCGCAAGGCCTTGTTCCTACATATAAGAAAGTAGTTGCAGAGCTTCTGGAATGTTGTTATTATTGCAATAGGCATCTTCAAATATTTGACATTTTCAGAGATATTTGAAGATGATCAGCAATACTTTAAAAAATTAACCACATATCTGTTGGATTTTCTGAGTTTTAAGGTTTCTGAGAGTTAAAAGCATAACATACCCTTTTCATGGCTCTATCAAGTGCATCGGGTCCATATTGATGAACAAAGCGTTCTACAGAATTTTTGGCCCTTGCATTGGGGTTCAGAAGCATATGCCTGACAAAGTTCTCATACACATAAGCTGCCCCTTTGAACACTGGCAGCACCAGCCAGCAGGTGGCTATCAGTTTGACATAAGGCCAGAATGGCAACCTGTAAACGCAAGCCAAAACTCAGCTCTTGGAGACTAAAAGGCCATTAGTCCAAATATAGTTTGGCAGAGATTCTTCTTACCATTCTAGCACCCGGGAGAAGGAAAGCTCAAACAGTGTCATGAATGAGTATAGAACCCAGTACGTCAGCCACTGCTGATCATCCAGCCGAGATGGACTCTCTATCACTCTGATGAAGGAATATCTGCAAAAATTAAGACAACCCACTACATTTATCACCAAAACACAGATACAAGGCCATGATTACACCACTGGCTACAGTTCCAGTCATTCTAATGGTGGGTTTACTGAAACAGAGTATTAAAGCAACCGAAATAAGAAAAGAAGGGAATTTGATACTTACAGAGGATAAAGTAATGTCACCACAGGCCTGCATGGTTGAAAACCAACACCCATTTAGAAACAACAATTAGGATTGCAATTCAAAACACAGTATACTGATGAAATGGAGCATTTGTGAACAACTTACCCTGCAAAAATGTCAATATTATACAAAACTGCTTTGAGAAAACTCCCCCAACCCATGGTTATCTGAAAAAAAATTCCACCAATTCGACTATATTCTTGTCTTGAAGAGCCCTGATTTCGTCCAGGTTGATGACTTCCTCCTTTTCCAGGTTGTCGACAATTTCTTTTTCCAGAGGTTTTTTGGCAGCTCTGGGTTTAAGGCTTCCTTCTTTTATGAGTTCTTTCCTGCGCAGAGCAACCGCCCTGTCGACCTCGGTGAAGAAGTCTCCTTCATCCTGTTTACTGTCGAGTCTCGTCTTCGTCCAAGCCAATGGCGGACGGGAAGACGTGTTTGTCCCGCTCGTATTCCTCGGCCTCCTTCTTCCGTGCCCTGGCAGCCTCTGTTTCCACGCGCGCGAACTTGGTGAGTCCCATGTAGTCATCTTCTGATACTTCTGGAGGCTCTTCCTCCGCGGGGTTCGGAAAGAAGTTGTCGCTGCCGTTGCTGCCACTACTCCTAGCTGTGAACTGGATTCTGGAGATGAGACCACGCGACGGGGTGTGAAGCAACAGCTGTCAGCTAGGGATTAAAACTGTCAGGGAACACGTGTCAGGGAGACATTGAAAATGTTGACGATGAAAAACTGCATCTCTTTCAAAAGAGAAGGCCTATCGGCCTAAATATATATATTTTTAATTTAAGTTCATATATATATTATTTTATATAATTTAAATTTAATTTATTTTTTATAATTTATTTGTTTTTTTAATATATATTTTTTTAAATTTAATATTTTTATTGTATTTTATTTTTCATTTTTTATTTTTAATTAATTTTTCATTTTTTTACTTTTAATTTTAATATTTTTTTTTTTAAATTTTTATTTTAGAGTTTTAAATTAATTAAAATTTAATATATTTCTTTATTTTATTTTTTTAAACATTTTCTTTTTCTTTTTTAAATTTAATTTCTATATTTTATTTTTTATAATTTCTTTCTTTTTTTAACTTGTTTTTTTTATTATTTAATATTTTTATTTTTATTTTTTTATTTCTATATATTTTGAAATTTTAATCTTTAAATTTTTTTTATTTTTCTTAAATTTTAGGTTTTTTTAATGTTTGAATTAAAAATTTTATTTCGTTTTTATTTTTATTTTTTTATTCCTATATATTTTTAAACTTTAAGCTTTAAAATGTTTTTATTTTTTAAATTATTTTTTTCTTAAATTTTAGGTTTTTTTTAATGTTTGAATTTTAAAAATTAAAAAAATGTTATTTCTATTTTTAAAAATGTCAAAAATATGATACAACTTTTTTTTTTGGTTATTCCAGCATCAACTGGTTTTTTTTTTAGGGTGTTTTTTCAATCCTTTTTTCAAGAAACAATTTTGTTTTTAGCATAATTTTATAAAATGTTGAAATTTGACCTTCAAAAAAAACCAAGTGCGTTCTGGAATACACTTTTTTTTGTTTTTGGGGTGTTTTTTCATGTTTTTTGAGTCTTTTTGGGCTAGAGTTCCCGTTTTGAGGTCAGGTTACCTATTTCATCGGTAACAGTGGTTGATGCAGCCATACTATTGCAGGTTTGGAGGAAGGATGCAGCCATACTGTCACAGGTTTAGAGGAAGGATGCAGTAAGTAAAGAAATTTATCCCAAGTGCCTGTTGCAAGTCTGCTCTGATACATTTGGTTGAAGTTCGGTGATTTATTTCCTTCTACAGAAAGAATATACTCTGATACATCAGATCCCGATTGCCTTTGGTCCGATGATCAACAAAAATTATCATAATAGTCTTGTGCCTTGTATACAGACATCAATACCTGCCCCACGGATTCAAAGGCCCTTCATTCAGCCCCAGAGCAGTGGGATTTGGAGAAGTAAAAGTCAAGGAAAAGTGGTGAACTCTGAAGAAAATGCGGTCAAATGCCCCCCGAACAAGGTAATACATGTATTCATTCAATAGTCCCACTAAAATATTTATTTTTGTAATGGATTTCCCTAGATATGCAGTGCTTTTCGTTAAGTTTCTGTGTTTATCCAATGATAATGCAATGCCCTTTAGGTTTCTTTGGCTATTTGTTTGCCCATTTGGTTTCATTACTTTCTACTTCTGCCCATTTGGTTATGGTGCATTTTATTATCTATGAGAATTTTTGGTTGGCTTCTGCGGCAATGGCTATTTGGTTTCTATATGTTTCGGTTTGTTGATATGCCCATTTGGTTATTTTTTCTATGTTATTCTAAGAACTTCTTGTTTTCATCCGCAGCAATGGTTGTTTGGTTTCTCTTTGTTTTAGTTTGCTAATATGCCCATTTGGTTAATCTTTCACATGTAACTGAGAAGTTTTGGTTTGCATCGTGAAGCAACGTGTATCTGGTTTCAATGTGTTTACATTAGCTAATATGCTCATTTGGTTACTTTAACCTTATATTTGCGAAAAATTTTAGTTTGCATCTGTAACAATGGCTATTTGGTTTCAATGTGTTTTATTTTACCCATAGGGTTTTGATGTTTTTTTTTTCGGCATTTACTCCAATGGCCTTTTGGGTTTTGATGTCTTTTCAGCTCCGGAGTGTCTGGTTTCCCTAATGGAGAACATGGAGTTGGTCCCAGGACCCGATACTTCTTCCGTGACTGATTTTATGGTTAGTCCTGTCCTCCCAAAACTTGTACCAAGTGAAGAAGTAGACAAGGATTTTGCCAGAAATCCTGTGCCTCTCGTGGCTGTAGGGAGGCCTCATTCTGGAGGAAAAGAAGGGGCTTTGATCCAGCTTCTTGCTGATTATTTCCTTGTTCAATTCGAGCCTTCATAGCAGATCTTCCACTATGACGTGGAGATTTCTCCACAGCCATCCAAGGAGGTGGCTAGGCGTCTGAAACGCAAATTAGTTCAAGAGAATTATGTTCTTGTATCCAATGCTCTCCCTAATTTTGATGGTCGAAAGAGCTTATACAGTGTTGCTGAATTTCGGAAGGAGAAAATGGAATTTATTGTTTCTTTGCCTATAAAATATGCCAAAAGCCTTTTTTCCTTTAATGCTAGAGGGCGTCAATTACCTAGTTCTGATTGTCAAGGAGGAGCCATTAGCATAGATGAGAAATTGTTCAAGGTAAGCCTTAAGATTGCTTCAAAGCTTGATGGGAAGGACTTAGAAGAGTTTCTGAAGAAAAAAAACTCTTAGCTCATGGATCATTAGTCTATTGTGGTTCTTTGTCATCCTTTCAACTCAAATGAGTAATGATTAATAATTAATATAAACAGATGATCATTATGCTGTGTATGACGCAGTCAGCGCAGAGCAGGGATTTTGTTTTGGCCAATTTACTTTTACATCACAATCATAATTAATAAACATTATTGAAGGACATTCCATTGAAATATTGTCACTGAGAAGTGATCTCTTTGGAATTCATGAGGTAACACAATGAGATCCTGAACTCATCAACCCTTTCTGTCAAATTGATAACCCTACATAAAAAATAATTTTCAAAATATTTGTGGAAAATACTCTCAATCAACGAAGTCATGGCCGAACAAACTTTATTTCAGAATAAAACTTGCTTTTCTTGTACTACTAAAGGGATTTGAATTTCCCATCCCTTATTTCTAGCCATTTCCAGTTAAAACTGGCTGTGATTTGGTGGAATGACTTGACCTTTCATGAAATGCTCTAAATTTGAGCTTAAGAACGTCTATTTTGTCCTAGGATGCATCAACAATGCAGAGAAACCACAAGCAGAAGTTATATTCATTGATTTCATGACTGGTATCAGTGTAAAATATTTCAGTTGAGTTTTTTCATAATTCTTAAGGGTAAAACTGTAAGCATAGTAAATGAAGATGTGAGAAGAAGAAGTATCCATATCATGAATCCTTTAGCTCTGTGAATGAAAATTGAAGTTGTTGTGCAGGGTTGAGTGCAAGAGACATAACACAACCACTTAATTGACATTTTGTTTGCTTAACCAGGTGAGAATATGAAAACCTCATCCCCATTGTACCTTTGATCCATATACTTGTTGAGATAGGTCGTGCTTCCACTCGCATTTTATTGTCATGTGGTAGGAGCTTCCCTGTTGGCTAAGACTGTTGAGTGTAGGACTTACCAAGTGCCATGACTCTGTCCCTGGGAGAAGGCTTTGGGAATTGTTCACCTGATCTATTCACCTTTGTATTGCATTCCCCAGTTGGGATCGGGATGCTGAGTGACAGAGTGGGGTAGTCTGAGAAGAATTGGAATCCCATACTTGATTCCTAAAATCCAAATGACTAGTTGGGGATCTTGGACCCTTAATGGCTTCCCCTGTTTCCATTGTAGAGTTTTCAACATGCCATAGATGGTAAACTCAACTTCTTCAGGTTTATCCAGCTTGTAGCATGCCTTGACAGAGGATCATGATCTGACTTTGAGCTTATCAAAGGCATAATCAGTCTTGATACATAACTTTAAATATGAGGAGTAGATGAATTTTAGAATTCAGTCATTTTCTAAAAGGACTTTCTAGGTTTTACCTAGATATTTCTAGAATGATAATAGTATGCAGAATATTTCTTGAATGATAATAGTATGCAGAAGGATCTTGGATCCTTTGTTAGAGTTTTTATACTAGCAGCTACAATTTTCACGTATCAATTTATTTTTTAGTGATTTTATACCTTGTTCCTGGGTTACTAGACTGACCATATACTGTAGAATTATATTGCTTCCTGCCCTTGCTTTGCAATGTTTCCAACTCCAAGATATTAATCATGACTATCCCTTTTGGTCATTGTACTTACTAGCGTTTTTTGTAAGAATGTAACTTGCAAAACTTTCCTTTTTAATTTTTTGGTCCTTGAATGTCAAATATGTACTGAAGAATCTATTCTGCATGGCTACCGCTTTTTCTGCTTTTTGGTCCTTGTACTTGAACTTTGAAGTTGAAATTTCAATTTAAATTTTAGTAATGAATTCAAATGGACAGAAAATTGTCTGTGGGATGGAAAACCAAATCAGCATGCAAATTACATCAGAGAAGGAAGTGCTTAACTCATCTTTGAGAAAGAGAAGAGAGGAAACAGCTGACTAACATTTGTGAATAGTAATATAGCAAGAGATAGTCTACTTTTAAATTGTGCTGGCATTCTAGGCTATAGGGGGCTAGTGCTCGAGACCTAGTTGCTTCATGCAGCTTTTATTAAATTAAATTAAATTATGTGATGACATAGATAGTAAAGTTTCCCTGAAACCTCCTGAATATTATTCATAGTAGTGGAATCAATTCTGGTTGTAAGAAAATTAGGGATGTACTTATTTTGCTAAAAATGAGTGAGATAGTGATATGTGTGGACTTATTTAGCTCATCACTAGCTCTGGATGGGCTCCCACAATGAAAGAGATTACCTCACCGTGATCCATCCATCCCTAATCATTAACTAATTGAAGGAATGGTTGAGGTGCAAGATATCGGTCTTCTATTGCTCCCTTTCTTTTGAGCCTTTTGGCGTACACTTTAGGAGCAGACTCCTTATCAAAATATAGGTTAAACTTGTTGGAGGGGCCTATGTAATACTAACCACATTTCCTTCAGGATGACTAAAAATTCTCCCAATTATCCGAGCTGTTTAAATTCCATCAGATAGCATTGATGATTTTCTATGTGGTACTGTGCATCCTAAATTATGGTATCCAGTAGAAAGAATATTTGTAATTAATCAATTACATTTCAGAGGGGTATGTTGTTGGGTGAGTTACAAAAGTACTGAATGCCACCAGGTGCTTAGTAATGTCAATTAAAGACGGCCTTGTTATGCTTTACCGAGGAAGAAGGTTGTTATTCTTTATAAATGCTGCATAGAAAACTTGGTTGGATGCCTTACACCTTTGAGCTGGGAAAAATGATCCTCACATATAGGTGGCTCATGACCTTGGAACTGCTATCAGTGAATCATGATAGAAAGTCATAAAGCCTACCTTTTAAGCCTCAGAGTAAGGAAGCAACTGTGGGCCACGCTCAAGTACTCTTGCAACCAAATTAAAAAGATAAGAGAACCCAACTATAATCGTTGGCAACTAATCAGAGACTTTAGGGTTTTCAAAAAATGAAATACTGTAAAAAGTACTGCCTTGCCCTGTTTCCTTTCTTAAGGCACATAGTCCTTTGTTATGAATGTTCTGATGGCTGTCAGTTTCAAGCCTTCAGTAGGTTGAAAGTTGACTTAGGCATAGATGGCTTCTAATATGACAATATGACCCTAAGAACTCCTCTCAAGGCTCTACTAGCATATACTAAGACTTTTTATTGTCTTATCCAATCACTATTTAAAATGGATGCCAAAGAGCCTATCTTTTATGCTCCTCTAGTATCTCTCAAATTACCAAGACCTGAGATTGTCTTGCTTCTACATACATGTACATCTTTGATTCCCTACCGACAGAATACCAAAAATAAAAATAAAAATAAAAATTGATAGAGGATTGTTACAAATTTGTTCTTTGTTTTATATTCTTTTGTGTAAGGATCACCTATTGACTTAACATCACGTTGTAATTTACCCAAAGATTTCTTGGTAATACCTACAATACATGGAAGCAACATATGTTGAGAATATTTGAGTACAAGTGATTGGTTGCTATTGTCCTAGGTAAATATACTCGATCATAAGTTGTTGGTAGAGATTGGGACAAGTTTGATGAGTAAGAGAAATTAATAACACGTAAATAATGCTAACATTTATTTCATTAACAATTATAAGAAAATCATTCATTAACATAAATAATGTTGAATGCGGGATTTATCTAAATAATTTTTTTAAAATATTTTTTACTTTCCATCGGAAGAGCAACGTTTAGGTCCGTCGGAAGAGCGATGTTTCGTTTTCGTCGAAAGAGAGACGTTTTGTTTTCGTCGAAAGAGCGACGTTGTGTTTTTGTCGGAAGTGCGATGTTTTGGGATAACATCGGAAGAGAGACGTCTAGGTTCCGTCAGCAGAGCGACATTTTGTTTTCGTCAGAAGAGCGACGTTTTGTTTTCGTCAGAAGAGCGACATTTTGTTTTCGTCGGAAGAGCGACATTTTGTTTTTGTCGGAAGAGCGACGTTTTGGGATAACGTCGAAAGAGCGACGATGGTCTGGAAACGTCGTAAATTGTGTTGCTATTCTGACGCTTTATTGAAGTGTCGGAATTGCGACTCTAAGGCTAACCACATTTTATACCGCCTCATAGTGTCGCTCTTCCGACGACTATGTGTCGCAAGATAGACACTTTGGCCGTCAGAAATTGGACCAAATGTGTTAGTGTGGGTTAGGGCCCAGTCCATGTGCCTCAGCCTCTCTGATGTATTTGTTCTCTGCTTTATGTCATTTCATTAGTTGCGCTTCTGATAATTTCATTTATGTTTCAAGTTGCTGTTTAGTTTTTCTTTCAGTGTGCTGCTGTAGGTTTCATTTGCTTGTGACTAATAGAATAGAGGATAAAAACAAAACAAAAAATGTGGATCAAGACCCCCTTCTCATCTCTGTCAATAGAGCTCGTGGAGGGTGAACCTTCCCACAGACCCAAAAACTGATTTATGTTCATTGTTTCTGAGATTAAAAGTAGAGTTTCATTACCATTTTTTAGTCTCCCTTTGCAATGTATTTTTATGCATTTGTCTGTTTCTTTGCGCATAAGTTAGCAGGTTGATTGCAAGAATTATTGTTAAAACCCCAGAGCAGCTCCATGGTGCCTCCCCGCTTCATTCTCCATCTTTGTCTTCATAATTTGTGCACTGATGTTACACCCTCCATTTCTGCTTTTTCCCGCTTACTCTCACTGCCACACCCACCTTTTTATTCATAAAAACACTTAAACCATTCAGCCCACCTTATTCCTTTGTTTTTATTAGTCACGGTGCCTTACCCTTTTTAACGCAAAATGCTTGAAAACCATTGGAAGTCGACCTCTTCCCTTTCTCCTTGAACTTCCTGCTATCGTACATCGCAAATCGCATATTGTACTTGGTTCCTGTTAACACTTACTGCTCCAAACACTGATTGTGATAACTCTTCGTACTCCTCCGCATCGCACGTCACAAATCACATCTTTTACTTGGTTCTTGTTAACACTTACCGCTCCAAACGCCGATTGCGATAACTCTCCGTACTCCACCGCATCGCACGTCCCGTTAACACTTACCACTCCAACACCGATTGTGATAACTCTTTGTACTCCGCCACATCGCACGTCGCACATCGCATCTTTTATTTGGTTCTTGTAACACGTTCTACTCCCAATGCCAATTGCGATATCGCATATCACAGATTGCAACCTTTGGCCTTTTCACAAATCGCATTTCGTACTCTCCATCCGCTACTTGTTAACACTTACCACTCCTGTCTGTCGATTGCAATATTGGTATCACGCTCTGCCACCGGTCCCACCGCCATGTCATCCAACTCATCGCATTTTGTTCCTGCTCCCGAACTGTACTCTCGCTTCTCCGCCAGCCTGTGGTATTGTGATATCACATATCGCGTTTCGCACTGTTGTCCCTCCATCACAACTCTACCATCGCACTTTTCAAAGCATTCCGCTCTAAAGCATTTTTGAGCCATAATAAAGTTTTAATAAGGTTTAAAACCCCTCTTTCCACCTCTAAGCCTTGTTTCATGTGGTGAGCCCTCCATTGGCTCTTTTAGCCCGTTTTCCTCCAAACTACAAGCCACACTTTGTCAAGTTTATTTTATCATGAATAGTTGTATGGTTAGAAGCATGAAGCATGGTAAATATATCAGAGGATAAGTAGGGTGTATTTAGCTGATTTGCCTAACTAGGTGCAACTTAGTTTAGTTTGTTTTCAATCATTTACTTTTTTCAGATCAAATTAGTTTCCTTTCTGTCATTTCCTTTCGGAAATTTAAGTTAGTTTCATTCTTGTCAGTTCCTTCTAGCAATTTACTTTCCAGTTCTTATCATAGTTTAAGAAATAATGCCCCTTCGTAAAGCAAAAGAGGATGACATGAGAAGAATGCATATGCTGTGTATATAGCACTATCACCTCCAAGCTTGTACGAACCCCAGGTTGATAAAGTAAAGTAGGGCAGCCCCTGGCAGTTGCAGCACTCTTGGTGCAATACCAGTGCTCACCAGGTATCCTTGAATATCTTTAGCTTTCCCATTAGCGAGCTTATTAATTTCAGACTCAACGTCTTCCAGAGAGAATACATCCTCCTTAATAAAAATGTTTAAAATGCTTCCCATAGTGTGTAAAGAGTTATATAACTTCTTAAGATAGTTATCTTAATTTTCTAAAAAGATAAAATGATTATCATAAAATTTAATTAATCATAATTTAATATATTATATTATATTACTTTGAAATTATTTATTTTAATTAAAATGAATAAATAAATATCTAAAATTCAAATATTTAGTTTTAATAATATAATATATAAAAGTATTAAATTTAAACACAATAAAGAAATACATTACATATATAATTTCTTAATTTTTCATTACAATTAATAAATCATTGAATGTTGAAGTGTAAAATATGTAAATTTAATATAGTAACTAAAAACATAAAATATTACCAACATCACAATTATAGTAATAAAAAACTAGTTGACTTAAATTTTTAAATATACTATTGAGTATTTACCTTTCATTGTAACGTTAGACACAAGGTAAAATAATACAATGTGTTTTTTTTAATGGATTAAAAAATAATTTAATTAATGAAATTTTCCGCTAACGTATAACTTCACCTATGGGGGCCAAATAATTTACTAATTCTCTACACTTAAAAACATCAATCTAATTTGGAAAAAAAAAAATCTTTTGTTAATTCTTTAACACTAATAATTGTTGTATTTATTTACTATCTTGCACAGCTACATGTCATCATAGTTGTTTCCTTTCATTTTTCATCATAATTGTTTCCTTTAATTTCTCACATGAGAGTATATCATTCAGAAATAAAAAATATTTATTTATTAAACATTTCAATGTTTCGAAATTGAAATAAAAGTTCCTTTAATCTAATTTACTAGTTGTTAACAAATTGACATTCAAATAAGCATTAAAACATGAACCACAAATAAAAAGAATTATTTGCAAATTTCTGAGCCAAATACTTTTAGGTGAGAGGTCGAGGAATATTTTTGTTTTTTTTTTAATCCATAACTCTTGGATTAATAAGGAAATGTACATTTCAATAATGTTTTTCAAAAATATTGAATGAAAATGTATTTTTCTTTTTATTATACTTTTATGTAAGAGGCTGAAGAATACTTTTTTGTGTTATGCATAATTTTTGGAGGAATAAGAAAATGTACATTTCTATATATTTTTTTAAATGTTTGAATGAAAATATAATTTCTTTTATTGGGTAAGATTCTTACATTGAGATAGTTATTAAGAGATAAAAAATCATAATGGCCAGAAATGAAAGAAAATAAGTAAATATATATTATTTGTTTGAAAAAAGAAACAAAACATCTTAATTATGTGGGAATAAAAGCATATATATTATGTTATATAAAGAAAGAAAACTCTCAGTTGAATAAAGCATGTAAACATAAAATCTAAATTTTGTAGGAAAAAGAAAATTTCTATAACAAATTTGGTCAAAGATATACTTGGTCTCTTTGCTTCTAAATTTCATCTTCATGGTTTCATGCATGTTGTAACACACCAAATAAAATAAACCATGGGTCAAATGTAAGTTATGAGTTTGGGACGCAAAATACAAACTACTACAAGAGTCCATCTTTTGCTAAATGAGATAGTCAAGCAAGTAGGAAAATGTTTTAAGGATGAAGTTTGAAGGAAAAATGAGCTAAGAAGAGGCCAATCAATGATGAAGTATGCATTTTCATTTACTCATGTAAATGATAGAAGGATTTGTTCAACAAAGAGGTGACACTAGAGTCTCCTATAGCCCTGAAACTGTACAATTACAACACACAAAAATGATAAACAATAATTAAATATCAACAACTAAAGTGAACTCAATGCATGAAAAGATATTATAAATAAGAAATATAACCACTATTAAGGAAGGCCCAACTGATATTGGAGTTAAAGGGAAGTAGACTATCAGTTGTAAAATTAGAAATTTGTACAGTTCATGCATGAGGTCATCAAGACGCCTTGGATTTATTGTGAAAAAAATTAGTGGGAATTTCCTATTTAATAGGGGCTCAATTCCCTCAGGAATGTGTAAGCCAGGATGGTCAGACACGGACATGGAATTGGTTAAGTATTGTACCGAACCTACTCAGATCAGAGTGAGATAGTCAGAGATAGTGTAGAGGTTTCTAAGGAAGGGAAATAGCATTGAATTG
Organism: Pinus albicaulis; assembly: GCA_034641835.2. Lineage (NCBI taxonomy): Eukaryota > Viridiplantae > Streptophyta > Pinopsida > Pinales > Pinaceae > Pinus > Pinus albicaulis. Next base: position 1,520,898,003 of record CM076582.1, on the reverse strand, counting down.
TTTCATATTATTGACTTAATGAAATATACAGATAGTGAGTTTTTTAGCTGAGGATTTCCCCAAATAAATATTTGTGTTGTGTGATTTAAATTCTTTCTCTTTCTTGTTCAAGTGATTGTGCGATCATAATTGGTTTCCACAATTTGTAGAATAGTTTCAAGTATTTTGTTTTAGCATACTGCAATATCAATTGAATCTGTGTGGATTTTCTACATGGTATCAAAGCAGGAATCACTATAGAAGAGAATAACTAGAGTTTTTTTTGAACAGGTGAATCGAATATGCAGATTTATTCTTCACGACCAGCAACAGATCAAGATGTCTTTCTGTGGATTGAGACTCGAATATTACCTTGAGGGTAGTTAAAATTACATAGCATGGAAGGAAAGGATGGAGACAGTGTTGGAGGACAACGGACTAAATGAATTCATAGACGGTGATATTCCCAAGCCCACAACAGCAGATGCTCAAAATCTTAATGCATGGAAGAACAATGTAGCAAAGGCGAAAAGGATTTTGTTAGAAGGAGTTCGAGATCACATTGTATCAAAATTCCATGGAAAGGGAAATCCATATGTTATGTGGAATGCCTTAACATATCTATTTCAGAATAACAGTGACCACGGGAAGCTGGCATTGAAGGACAAGCTTAGAAAATTCAAGATGGAGGAAGGCGTCATGATACCAAATTACTTAACAAAGTTCACTCAACGTCAAGATGAGCTTCGAAGTGTTGGTGTTACCATTACCGAGGATAATATGGTGATCCTAACACTTATAGGCCTTCCTAAGAGCTAACACAACTACCAGGATTTGGTAAATGGGAGGGGGAAGATACCAGAGTGGGAGTGATTATGGTCTGACTTGGTGAAGGAAGAGATTAGGAGAAACATAAGAGATGGGATCTCTTCTAAAGAAGAGGACTTTACATTAGTCCGAAAAGGAAACAAATTGAACGGAAAGAAGTTCCAAGGTGAAGAGGGCAAGAGATACTTGTCCAACATCAAGTGTTTTCACTATCACGAGTATAGGCACTATGCCGTGAAATTTTCATGGAAGGAAAACAAGAAGGATCCTACAGTTGCAGCAGCAAGTGAAACTATAGCTTCACAATTCGAGATTGATTTTACTCTTAACACATGCATGGCCAACATTGTAATGGGATATATGTGGTATCTCGACCGCGGTGCCTTGTTCCATATGACAAGGAATAAATATACCTTCCGTGGCTTGGAGGAGAAAGACCTCAAGCAGAACATAGAGTTTGGAGATGACGAGAGGTATAGCGTGACCGATATCGATATAGTTACTTTTCAGAGGGATTCTGGATCCCCTCTCAGACCCGCAGATGTTTTATTTTTTCTAATACAAAAGAAGAGTCTAGTTAATGTAGCAGTATTGGAAGACCATGGCTATGATGTGATATTTAGAAAAGGAAAGGTTTTCCTTAGACACATCGCCATGGAACAGGTGAAACAAATCGGTGTGTGAGTCAAGAACCTGTATGCTCTCGAGGTTGAAGATGGCATGAAAATCCTTGAGGATGAAGGCAAAGGTTAGAGACTTGGTGGTTGAGAGGGAGCATGAATTACCTCTCGACATGCAGCCTTAGAAGAAGCCTTAGAAGGTTGTGGAGTAGCCACAATTATAGAAGTAGAAAGGAGACCAAGTGGAGACATCCCCTCAAGAAGAGACCACCAGTAGGGGGGATCTCGAGCCAAGAGGGAAGAGGGAGCATATGAAGCCATACCTCCAAGTGAGAGGTGGGGCAATGTGAAGTCATAGTCCAAAGAGTTCAAAAATTTGGGCAGGGTCCATTGAGATGTTTTGTCTCATAAATCATTACCTTGCTATGGGATCCCATAGTACACAGTAGCATGAGGGATGAATGGAGGTTGATGCAGTCAGATTTCAGAGTGACAGATGTAGAGATTAGCAACAGTCGAATACTGGATCACAGAGCACAGTTGGCAGCAGTGAAAATGACATGTTGCAGATTTAGTAGTGGCGCAGAGTTTTCAGCAGACAGTGTAGTAGCTAGTAGCAGTCAGAGACTCTGGTGACAGATGCATCATACTAATTTAGTTTGGATATTTTCTCAGTTTCAAAAGTTGCAGTAGCAACAACACTAGAGAGAAGTGTTGCATGCAGAACATTTCAGAGGTACAAGATTGGGATAGAGTTGAATTCCTTTCTTTTTGAGAGAGTGTGTTGAAATTGGCAACAAGAAATATTGAAAAATGGCATCTAAAGGGATTCTAGTTTAATTTTCGCTTAATTAAATTAGAAGTAAACTGTAATTCCACATCACATGACAGCTTGTACAAGTTAACTGAGTTAGGAAGACTTATTTAGCTTAGTCAATTCGATTTGGGGATCAAACTAGAGGAATGTAGTGTGTCTCCTACGTTTTAGGAGCCCTGGTTGAGTTTATTTTGAGTTGTAATTAGTTAAATCGGTTTATTTGACTTAAAATCAGTTTAACTAGTTCTAACTGATGGATGGTCTAGTGAGAGGTCTAGTAAATTAAATTGTTGAAATTCAACACGAAAATTTCAGCACCCACGCCTAGTGCATTAAGCACCTACACTAGGGTGGGGCCCACATTGCTATTTTTGGGTGCATGTCTATTTTGGTTATCCCTTAATTAAGATGGAAAATAAACTATAATATATTCTCAATGATAACTTGAAATAGTTAATTAAAGTGATAAACTCAGTTAGCTAGTGGATTTTGAGTTAGAGATAGTTGGTGAGGCATGCAAATTAATTCTAGTTGTAACAGAGTTTGAAGTGCAGCGGTGCATTAGTATATGCAGGTTGTAATCAGTTTAGCTCATTTAACTGAGTTAAACTTAGTTGTGCTAGTTGTAACTGAATATACACTAGTGAGAGATCAAGTGAATTAAATATTAATTAATTCACAATCAGTGATCTCACATGCATCTGAGGATTTACTATTATTAGTTGCATGCATGTCAGATCTAGTGGAGACCCAGTTGAGATCTAGGTGAAAGGGAAGTTGACTATCAGTTCTAGGATTATTGGGTTGCATGCATGCAACCAAACACCCATTGGAGTGCTCATGATACTTGCACAGTCAAGGAAGGCCATAATTCCTATCTTTTAGGGATTGCATTCATCAGGGATTTCACAAGCAAGGTAGGGGTTCTGGAGGTAGTAAATTGGCTAAGTATTGGTTAGTTTTTTTGTATGATAGTGTGAGATAATTAGTTGAGTACTGGAGGGCTCTTGTGAGAATAGCCTTGTATGTAATTGTTTCATGATCCATGCTGAATATACAATAAAATATAGTGGGGTTTTGAGCAGCAAGCTTTCCCTGGGAAATTATTTGTGTTGTGTGTGATTTGATTCTTCTTTACTTCATGTGATTGGCGATTGTGTTTTCTAATTCTACAAAATATTTTTAGACACGATTCAGTATTTAACTTTAGTAAATTTTTAGATTGGGTGAATCCAAGATATACATGCATGTTGTATAATTTCTACATGGTATCAAAGCACATGAAATTTCAGAAGTGAAGCAGGAGCTGATTTTGTGACTGGATAGAATTTGAATTTGTAGAAAGACTTTCTTGGTGCTACAACTGATTCAAGATCGAAATGGCTTTTAATGGCTTGAGGTTGGAGTATGCACTCGAGGGCAGCTCAAACTATATTTCTTGGAAGGACAGGATGGAGGCAATACTCAAAGACAATGGCTTGAAGGAATTCATTGGCAATGATGTTCCTAAACTCGTTGTGGCAGATGTTGCAAATCTTGATGCACGAAAAAATAAAGTGGCAAAGGCGTGGAGGATCCTATTGGAAGGAGTACGAGACCACATTGTCTCAAGCCTCCATGGGAAAGCCACACCATATGCAATTTTGAAGGCTTTTACAGATCTATTCCAGAGCAGCAGTGACCATAGAAAATTGGCACTCAAAGATAAACTCAAGAAGATTAAGATGGAGAAGGGCGATTCCATACCAAAATATCTAAAAACGTTTGTCCAATGTCGGGATGAAGTGGGTATCATTGGTATAACGGTCCTTGATGATGATTTGGTGAGTTTGGCTCTCCTAGGACTTCCCAAGAGTTGGCATAGTTATCAAGAATCCGTCAATGGAAGGGAAATATTTTCAGATTGGGAACGCCTGTGATCGGATTTGGTGCAGGAGGAGTTCTAACAGAACGCCAAATATGTATCTTCATCTAAGAATGAAGATGAAGAAGATTTTTCTTTGGCTGCCAAGGCAAAGAAGGGGAAGGGGAAGAAATTACATTCCAAATCCAAGTCCAAGAATGGAAAGAAGTAGGACATGTCCAAGGTGAAGTGTTTTCATTGTCACGAGCATGGACATTTTACTACTAACTGTCCACAAAAGAAGAACAAGAAGGTTGGAGGATCTGTAGCTGGTGAGGCTCTTGCCTCAAAATTTGAGCTTGACTTCTCATTGATCGCATGCATGGTGTCAAGTTCATTGGGATTTGTGTGGTATTTGGATAGTGGTGCTTCCTTCACATGACGGGAGACAAGGAACTTTTCAGTGACTTGGAGGAGAAGGATCTCCAGATGCATATTGAAATGGGCAATGATGGGAGGTACAGTGCTACCGATATTGGTACCATTACCTTCCAGAGGCAGTTAGGTAAACCCTTTCAATTAAAATATGTAATGCATGTACCAGGTTTGAAGAAAAATTTAGTCTCAGTCGCAATGTTGGAGGATAGAGGTTAGATGTTGTTTTTAGTGAAGGAAAATCCTTCTTGCAACACAAAACAACAAGACAAGCCAAGAGGATAGGGATTCAAGTTAAGAATATATACAAGCTGGAGGTAGATGGCTGCGCATCAATTATGCGCAAGGCAGATCAAGTGGTGAGCCAGAATGAGGGAAAATTATGGCATAGAAGATTGGGCCATCTTCAACATGGAGCCTTGAAAGTCATGCAACCAATTTCTACTGGTCTTCCCAGGGGTACACTTACGTAGTCAGAAACATGCAAGGGATGTACTATGGGAAAATATGTAAAGGACACATTTCATGAGAAGGAAAATTGAGCTTCGGGGATCCTTGAGAGAGTTCACACAGACGTGTGTGGTCTTTTCTCTATTGCTTCGAAAACAAAACTTAAGTACTATGTAATATGTGTTGATGAATTTTCTCGTAAGTGTTGGATATTCTTCATGCAGAAGAAAGATCATACATTCTCTAAGTTTCTTGATTTTAAGGCACTGGTGGAGAAAGAGTTGGGGAAGCAATTTAAGGCTCTTAGGAGTGATAATGGCAGAGAATACATCTCTAATGAATTCAAGAACTTCTGCGGCAAAGAAGGAATTCTAAGAGAACTGATAGCACCTCATAACCCACAACAGAATGGGATCACGAAGAGAAACAACAGAACGATTGTGGGTGAAGCAAGAGCGATGTTGCATGATCAACGCCTACCGATGCATCTATGGGCGAAAGCATGCAACACTGTGATATTTGTGCAAAATCATTGTCCTCATAGGATACTTGGCATGAGTACACTTGAAGAGGCTTTCATTGATAAGAAACCTGATGTTTCACACTTTAAGATTTTTGGTTCATTTTTTTATGTGCATGTGACCAAGGATTCTAGGAAGAAGCTGGAATCGACAGCTGAGATCGGGATTTTTGTGGGGTACACTGAAACACCCCATAATTATCATGTGTATTTTCCAAACAGAAAAATGATTGTTGTGCGACATGATATAAAATTTGATGAGGAGAAAGCCATGCATTTTTCCCTTGAGCGAGAGATGGACTTGCATGCAGAGGAGGAACTGTTGGTTCCCAAGGATGAGCCTTAAGATGTGGATCAGCCACATGCAGAGGATCATGGAGTGGAGGAAAACACTCATGCATAGCCATCCATCAGAAAGGGAAAAAGGCGCACCATGGAAGCTGACAGAGATAGTCTCCTAACTGATTTACTGGATACATGGCTCTTATGAGAAAATGTATTGTGACTGAACCATCTTCCTTTCAGGAAGCAGTGCAGGAACCAACTTGGGTTGATGCAATGGTTGAGGAGTATGACTCCATTTTCAAGAACAGTGCATGGGAGATAGTCCCAAGATTGGTCGAAAAATCAATGGTTGGATCGAGATGGATCTACAAGGTAAAGAAAGTCGTTGATGGGAGTGTGGAGAAATAGAAGGCCAGATTTGTGGCCCGGGGATTCTCACATATCGAGGCGATAGATTATGATGAGACTTTTTCACCTATTGCAAGGTACTCTTCCATAAGATCCATCCTTGCACTCTCAGCGCAGATGGGCTAGTGCATTTATCAGATGGATGTAAAAACTGTGTTTCTCAATGGGATCATTGAGGAAGAGGCATACATAAAGCAACCTAAAGGTTTTGAGATCTTCAATAGTGAGTCGCATGTGTGTCGACACAAGAGAAAACTGTATGGGCTGAAGCAAGCACCCCGTGCTTAGTACACTCGGATAGACAGTTATTTCACCAAACTGGGATTCACCAAAAGAGAAGAAGATCAAACCTATACCAGATTATGGTTGAGGGTAAGCTATTGATTATTGTTCTTTATGTTGATGGTCTCATTTTTACTGGTGATGAGAAGTTGATACACTCATGCAAGGAGGATCTTGCAAGGGAGTTCGAAATGAAGGACATGGGACTTCTTCATTATTTCCTTGGATTGGAAATATGGTAGCAGGATGGTGAAATTTGTGTGTCTCAAGGAAAGTATTCAAAGGAGATACTAGGTAAGTTTCACATGGAGAGATACAAACCCATGGATACTCCTCTTCTAGGAAATTGGAGGAAAGAGGATGCTACTTCTGGAGAGGTAGTGGATGCTACTGTCTACAGGCAGTTAGTTGGTTCACTGATGTATCTAGTGAAAACCAGACCAGACATTTGCTACATAGTTAACCAGCCAAGTCAAGCTATGGTTAAGCCTACCAATCTCTTTTGGAAGGTAGGTAAGCATATATTGATATACCCGAGGGGCACATCAAAGTATACAGACAGAGAGAGCGAAGCTTCAAGGCTTCACAGATGTAGATTGGGTGGGCATTACATTAGACAGAAAGAGCACATCAGGAGGGATCTTTAGCATAGGATCGACAGCAGTTTCCTGGTACAACAAGAAACAACAATTTGTGGCACTCAGTTCAGTGGAAGCAGAATACATGGAAGCCATTCAAGCTGCATGTGAGGCTATCTGGATGAGAAAGATCTTGGTTATTTTGTTTGGTTCTTAGATGGATCCGACAGTGATTCATTGTGATAATCAGAGTTGCATTAAACTCTCGATTAAACCTGTGTTTCATGATAGGTCCAATCATATAGATATCTGGTACCATCATCTCAGATATTGTGTGTAGAGAAGGATATTGTTGCTTCAATATATTCCCATGGAAGAGACGATGCAAATATTTTGATGAAGGTGCTCACCAGGAGAAAATTTGAATAACATAGAGACAGGATCGGGGTGAAGGATAATCCCTTTCTTGTTGAGAGGGAGTGTTTAAATTCAACAAGAAAAATTCAGCACCCATGCCTTGTGCATTAAGCACCTACACTAGGGTGGGCCCCACAGTGTTATTTTTGGGTGCATGTCTATTTTGTTATCCCTTAATTAAGATGGAAAATAAAATGTAATCTATTCTCAATGATAACTTGAAATATTTAACTGAGAGTGATGAACTTAGTTAGCTAGTGGATTTATAGTTAGAGGTAGTTGGTGAGGCATGCAGATTAATTATAATCATAACAGAGTTCGAAGTGCAGTGGTGCATTAGTTAATGCAGGTTGTAATCAATTTAACTCAATTAAGTGAGTTAAACTCAGTTTTTCTAGTTGTAACTGAAGATACACTAGCGAGATATCAAGTGAATTAAATATTAATTAATTCACAATCAATGATCTCACATGCAAGTGAGGATTTACTATTATTAGTTGCATGCATGTCAGATCTAGTGGAGACCCATTTGAGATCTAGGTGAAAGGGAATTTGAGTATGAATTGTAGGATTATTGGGTTGCACCCATGAAACCAAACACCCATTGGAGTGCCCATGATACTTCCGCAGTCAAGAAAGGCCATAATTCCTATATTTTAGGGATTGCGCAAGCAAGGCAAGCTATCTAGAGGCAGTAAATTGGCTAAGTATTGGTCAGTTTTTTGTATGGCAGTGTGAGACAATTAGCTGAGTACTAGAGGGCTCTTGTGAGAAGAGTTTTGTATGTATTTTTTCATGATCCATGCTGAATATATAATAGAAGATAGTGGGGTTTTGAGCAAAAATCTTTCCCAGGGAAATTATCTGTGTTGTGTATGATTTAATTCTTATTTACTTCATGTGATTGGCGATTGTGTTTTTTAATTTTGCAAAATATTTGTAGAAGCGATTCAATATTTAACTTTAGTACATTGTTAGATCGGGTGAATCCAAGATATACATGCATGTTGTATAATTTCTAAATAAATATTATTTAATTAACATGCAATGATCAATCAGATAACTGATAATTCTCTATAAATAATTGTTGCATGTCAGTCTTAAGGAAGGCCCAATTGAGATTGGAGTTAAAGGGAAGTATACTATCAGTTGTATAATTAGAAAATTGTACAGGTCATGCATGAGGTCACCAGGACACCTTGTATATATTACGATAAAAATTAGTGGGAATTTCCTATTGAAGAGGGGCTCAATTCTCTCAGGAATGTGTAAGCCAGGATGGTCAGAAAGGGGCAAGGAATTGGTTAATTATTGGACCAAACTTGCTCAAATCAGAGTGAGACAGCCAGAGATAGTGAAAAGGTTTCTCAGGAAGGGAAATAACATTGTATTGTTTCATATTCTTGACTTAATGAAATATACATATAGTAGGGGTTTTAGTTGAGCCTTTCCCCAAATAAATATTTGTGTTGTACGATCGAAATTCTTTCTCTTTCTTACTCATGTGATTGTGAGATTGTAATTGGTTTCTGAAATTTGTAGAATAGATTCAAGTATTTTTTTATAGCATATTACAAGATCAGTTGAATCTATGTGGATTTTCGACATTAAGGTCTCTAGTTCCCACTTTACCATCCTTATACCTCAGTACACAGTTCCAATACAAAAGGCCTACTTGTAGTGCTTATATCCCACTTAGAGGCGAGAGAACCCTAAAATGTTCTTACATCTTGGTTTTTGGTTTCTTAAAAAAATTTAGTCTAAAATATTTTTCTTCAACACCCCTTTATCCATTCAAATAAAAATATCAAGATTAATGGGTAAATAAACAAGCTTCCTTCCATATGAATACATTGGATCCCTTCTTGTAAGAAATCCTCTTAGCATAAAATTTTGGTAAGAGCTCGTGCAAAGTGTGAATAAAAAAAAAATCTTTTGGGGCCTTTAGAATATTCAACCTTGCTATTAGACTTACCTTTCTTAAATTAGTTATGCAAGACATACCTATGTACCTATTCTCATTCGTAGCAACCCTTAAATCCATTCTATAAAAATTAAGAAACATACAAAGATCTTTCCTTTGGGGGGGAACTAAATAGGAAAAAAATGGGCCCTTGTCACCTAGGAAAAACTATGTTATCGTAAGCACTAAAGGAGACAGGGACTGAGAGAAATAAAATATTCAATCAATCACTAGGAGCCAAAACTTAGTGGTGATGTTCTGAAAACCTAGAAGCTTTATGGAGTATAGTATGGAAGAAAAAATACATGTTAGGAACATATGATAATATACTAATTTGGATGGAGGGGATGGAATTAAGTTATATCATATCTGGAATTCATCCTAGAATAATAAACACCTAATTCAAGCTCATAGGTTTTATGAATTTAGGGATGGAAATTTAGCCCTCTTTTGGGAGTATTCCTATAAGAAACGGTCCAAATTGGAAAAAGGAGAGTTGATTGAGCTAAAAAATTGTTTGATATTGCAAGGAAAAGTACTATTCCAACATTATTAGGCACAACCTCAATCTCAAAAACAATGGATACATTGGGAGAATTGCACACACTAGCCAATGAACATAAGAAGACATCACAAAATAATTGAAAAGAATAAGAATTGAAATCCAATTTGGGAAGGATATCATTTGATGGGGGCACTAGCCTAAAAAATATTTTAGCTTATAGAGGGCATACAAATTACAAGCTATCACATAAGGAAACACTAGCAAAAGTAAATGAAAAAATATATGGGAATCTAAACTCTACCCCTCTTCCTCTAGATTCTCTTGCCAAAAAAATATTAACCAAGGAAAATCTCCAAAAACTGGTTTTTCAAGGTCTATTTAGATGTAGCCTATGTTGGAAAATCATAGAAACGACTAAGGATCTACTTAAATATTATATATTTGCAACATAAACATGGGATCACTTGGCCAACATTTTCAGACAATCGATTTGGAACAAAAACACTATTCATTTGTCACTTGAATAATGCAACTCTATGCCTTTTACAAGCACTATAGTGAATAGAGCATGGGAACTTTTCTCTAAATTTATAATGTGGGAAATATGAAAGGAAAGAAACAAAACAATATTTAAGGATTATTCATTAATTTGGATATTATTTCGATCTCCATAATGGGAAGTGTAAGAGAAGTGATCCTCACAACCCCTTGTTCTGCACAAGATTGGGAATGTAATTCCAAGGAATAAATAAATTTCACACTTTTGGAGCTCAAACAATCCTTTAGAATTTTTTAACATCCACAACCCCAACCCATTCTCTCAAGTCCTAATAAATGGTATCCACTTTTTGTTGGCTTTTTAAATTTAAACTTTTGCGGAGACTCTAGGGGTAATCCTAGCATTTCTAGTTTTGGAGGGGATTTATAGATGATCATGTAAAAATTATTCACATTTATGTCGGAATACAAGAAATGACACTAATAATGCGATGAAACTGTCATCCATGGAGGGGTCATAATAATATCCAAGCATCTTAATTATCAAAAATTGATAACTAAAGGGGATTCTAAAATTATTCTTAATGGTTTCTATTAGCTAGAGACAAATAGTAGGCCTAATGAGAATCATATTCCTCTTAAAAGTACAATATTTCATGTACTATTACTTATACGAAGAACTAGAAACAAGTTGATAGATAAACGGGGCCAATAATTATGTGAACTAAAAACCTAATGTGACGTTAGAAAACAAATTGGCTCCATCCTTTTCTTGACACCCTATGAACGATATGCAAATAAATTGTAGAAATGGAAAAAGATACCCAAAGTGGGATTCACATTTTTTGGGGAAACCTCCGCGCATTAACATGATGACCATCTATTTAATATTAGTGGTATTTCACCCATCAAATAGTGCCCTACATGATCTAGCATAGAAATACACCTACATGGTAACTGGGTTATTTAGTGGGAGGGAATTGTGATGATATCCATCACTGTGCGGGAGTTTGGTGAATGGAAATGCGTTATGGATTCTAAACACAGGAGCACCCATGTAGTAATTATGGAGATTAATAGGAAGGAAATAACATATCATGACACAAGATGGATAATGGAGATAGAGGAGTGATAGTTTAAGATCTCACTACAATTTATTGTGTTCCATGCCACTATTTTTCGTAGGTACTCCTGGCATTTTACAGTCTTTCTACTTTAAAATATTATAGTTCTATAAGGAAGGAAATTCAATGAAAATCCTGCAATATAATTCTCATTCATGGTAGGATTAATGATACTTTGTAGCTAGAAAATACTCATTCTAGGGAGTATTACATCTCGTTCGTTAGGAAATTAGAGGAGTATGAGGTTTGTTGTTATTGTAATTATTATTTTTCATATCCCTTTAGTTGTATACATTTTTATATTGGTGTTTTGTAGGAGTGGCAGAGTAATCATCTTCTGGATATTAATCCCCTCTCTATGGCTTCTAATTCTTGAAAATGTGTTTTCAATGACTTTAATTTGAGCTTTTCCATCCTCCATTTCACTCCTACCTCTAATTATTCTCTTTGTTAGGAATGTGATGCTAATTTTTAAGTTGGTTTATCCTTATATAGCATCTTAATAACCCTCTCTACCCCCCTCCTAAAGCTCCTTTTATGTTTCTTTTCTATCTCCTACCTATCTAATTTTTTTCTGTGATTTCCCCTTTCATCCCCTGGATTCTAGACTCAATTCATCTCATCCTTAATATCCTTGGGACATGGAAATACATTGTCTTTACTTTGATCACCATTGAGGTAGAAGAGCACAACCCAGCCCTTCCATTTCCCCTAACCTTGATTTCCCCTCTATAGGAAAAAACTAATCCTAGTCAACATCTGAAACTGATATTACCCAATACATAGAAAGCATCCCACGGGTAGTAAAGAAAGTGATCTGTGATGTGGAAGAACACACCCAAGAAGCCAAAATTTTTATTCCATATAGGCAACTGGACCATGAAACTAGTGAATGAATACTTGATGTGGAAAACTCTACCATAGAATGTACCTTCTCACACGGGAATATTTCTTATTGAGAGAGAAGACTCTCAAGTGGAAATGACCATATACATGAAAAAATTAATGGACAAGGTGGATAGAATGAGTAAAAAGGTCCAGATTCTAGCCAAGAAATTAGAAGATTTTGAATTCACCTCTTCGAACAATGACAATGAGCTCCCTCTGATCAAGTGGGCCAAATATTTCAAGAAGAATATCTTTCATAATTTAGTCATTGTTATTTATGTTAGACCTTGGTTTATTTTATTTTCTGGTTCTACTTTCGCTTTGAGAGGAAATTTGGTAGAGTATAGAATACACAATAGTAAAATTTTGAATTTATGTTATTGGTGTAGGTTCCCTCCCAAGTGACCTAGTACCTGTAATTACCAATGATTATCTATGGATATATTTTAGCGTTTTTTAAATAATTATTTAAATTAATACACACTATTTTGAGCATAACCTCTTGTTATAAATAGTATAACCTCATGTTAGAAATAGTTCATACATGTTATGTGGTTACAATGTATGATCATTAAATAAGTAAATAAGGTGGTAAAAAATATATATGTGAATAGTAATTCACATAGGTTTTAAGTTATATATATATAATTTTACCATTTTATAAATATATAATTTCACTCCAATACATATATGTATATGTGTGTGTGTGTGTGTGTGTGTGTGTGTGTGTGTGTGTGTGAGGATGATGATGATGATGATGATGATTAACATCCACTAAGACCAATGTGTCTTATTGGACCTCAAGAAAAGAAAAAGAAAAGGATTCTAAGTGTGATTCTACAAAATTTTGTTTCTATGATAAAAGAGAAGGGAAAGAAGCTCTCCAAGATCGTTATAGATGGGATGGCTTAATAAGTCAAGAAGATTGGAAGCATGATAGATGTTAAAGAATTGAGAGCGAATGTGAGTAAGAGTCGAACAGTCTAAAAGGAATTTTTTTTCATCTTCCACCTGCTTAGTATCGCAAATCTCATGGATTCTATCATTCCATGGAGTCTTGGGAATAGACAACCACCTGGTCTCACTTCGAAGTTCATGAGAGTTAGTTCTAATCTTAGTGATGTTCTTTTTTTTCTTAGTGTTGGTCAACACATAGAGATAATTATGTTTATCAAGAGTGAGGTTGATCACCTCCTTATAGTATCTTAGCTTCCTTTTACCCTCCAAATCCTTATGCGACTTGTTACTTATAGCATTTTTTTAGTTACAATACCACAAATATTCCTTGGGTGGCTAAATACCATGGGTGAATGAATACTATGGGCAAATGAATACCATGGAAAGATGTCACTTACAATACCATGGGTGGATGTCATTTAAAATACCATGGATAAATTCCATGTGTGGATGAATATCATGGGTGGATACATACCATGGTTGAATGAATATCATGGATAGATGTCACTTACAATACCATGGGTCGATAAATACCATGGGTGGATGAATGCCATTGTTATAGACCACTTTTCATTCAGATAATTCCTCCCTCCTTAAGAAGCAATGGTCCCCATTGTGTGAAGTCCCCCTCTGAGAAGCCTTTGTTGAATATGAAGAGCCAATGAAGAGAAGGGTTTGTGTGGTTAACCGGTAATCGCGATGAAAGAATAACCGATGATAGAGATACCCTATAATGCTTGTGACCAACTGTGATACTGACAGTGTGCGGCCTAGAAAATGGACTTCGATGAAGTGTGGGTTTCTGGATGACCCATAGCCATGACAAATGAAGATCTGAGGATAGATATAGCCTATAATTCTTGTGACCAACTGTGATACTAACAGTGTGCGACCTAGAAAATGGAATTCAATGAGAAGGATTTTGTGTGGTTGACCCATAACCATGATGTTGACTGATGAAGTAAAAGGTACCTACACAACCTGGGTGTGAGGGCACGTCTCCAAAGAACCCAAGCCAAGCACTACTATGTTGAAACTAATGAATGTGAAGCATGTTGGACGACTAAAGCAGGGTGGGAGGACACGCCTCCAAAGGGAACTCACTCTGAATGATGCTCCAGATTTAAAGTGAGCATAACTCGGTCAATAGAACGCAGAATATTTATTATAACATATTTTTAGAAATAGAATGATCATTCAGCATATTCCCATGTGTTTGAAATCGCTATCTTGAGACTCTAGAAACTAAGATTCACGTTGCAACTGTCCTGCCATAACAAAATTTATGAAACAATAATTGATTTTAAATCAGCGATAACTCCCTTGTCCGGACTCCGATTCGATAGATTTATTTTTTGAAATCGGTTTATTTTTCAATGGGAGCTCAGATATATAATAATTTCTCGGAAATTTTCCACTAAAAACTGCAAAAAATGACAGGAGAGTCGTCGTCCATGAATTGTTGTCAGAACAATTTATGCAACACCTTTGATTTTAAATTAGCGATATCTCCCATATCCAGACTTTTATTTGGCCGATTTGTTTTTTTTTATTTGGGTAATTTTTCACAAGGAATCCATATATGTTATTTTTTTTTGTAAATTTGGCACCAAAATTTTCATATCTGATCTAAAAACTCATCGCCCAATAAAAATTCCTGTAAAAAAATGAAAAATAAAATAAAAATTCTTTCTGCTTGGCCGAAGAAAGTGCTCTATGGAGGTTGCAGCACTTGCATGAAGTTTCCTGAAGTTTGCTGCAAAAACTATATGCTTCAAACCATCATTCCCATGGAGGTGTAACCTGAATCTGATACCACTGATCTGGATCTTAGGGGGAGGCCCCCAAGATCTGAAAATTTGAAATGCCAGCAAAATGAGAGAAGAACACACAATAAATAGAACCACAAATAAATTGTTTATTAAAACAGAGAATAATTGTAGAAGCTACATTGTGGTGGACAATTTGTCCTTTTACAATATGCGACTTGTTACTTATAGCATTTTTTTAGTTACAATACCACATATATTCCTTGGGTAGCTAAATACCATGGGTGAATGAATACCAGGGAACATGTCACTTACAATACCATGGGTGGATGCCATTTACAATACCATCGGTAAATTCCATGTGTGGATGAATACCATGGGTGGATACATACCATGGGTGAATGAATATCATGGATAGATGTCACTTACAATACCATGGGCAAATAAATACTATGGCTGGATGAAAACTACGGGTGTAGGCCATTTTCCATTCATATCAGACTGGGCATCCTTATGCCACCCACGCTTGAAGTGAAGGTGGGGGTTTTGACTAAAGTTAGAAGTTTTTAGGATCCTTTTGGATTCCAAGATGTAAAGCTTCTTCTTATACATCAAATATATAAACATAGTCGTACTTTCAATGGGTGACATACCATCTTCGATCAAGAGGTTACGATAAGGATTATTTCCCTTGATATTTGAGTTGTAGGTTAAGAATTTCTTTTGAATCGTCTCAATTTTCCTCCATGACTCTCTGGATATACTACAACCCTAAACTTCACATCTGTATAAGACAACAGGGGTGACGAGACTTTTAAAGAGGAACCTCTTTTTACTCCAAATGTGAATATCGACCGACTTACAATTTTTTTCAAGCTCATAATAAGCTTTCCATCCTCCAATAATCCTTTTCTCGATGCTATAATTCCAGTTGAGCTCATGAGGAATGTCGATGCCCAAATATTTATAAGAATAAACATTCTCTAAGCACTGGTTATTATAAAAAAAACTACAATGGGTGATCTTTTTGTAGTTAATGATCACGACTTTAGTCTTGTCGGTATTAACTATCATACCCATCTTGGAGCAATAGACCTGAAGAGTGTTAAATTACTTGTCTAGGTCATCATGGATTTTTGCAAGAAGAACGATATCATCAACATAAAGGAGAAGAGTAATGATTACACCATCAAGCTTGGTGCCCTTGCATCCCACAGTTTCCAGACACTCCTCTAGCTTATCGATGTATATGCCAAAAAGGGTAGGGGGTAGGGGACACCCTTTCTTAAATCTGATATTTCATTTAATTTCTTTATACCACCCTTTTTTGGTCTTAAGCTTGGTAGTGACAATATCGTAGAGACAGATCACAAGAATCATCAGCTCAGGAGGAACAATGATCTCTTCAAGTCTTTCCCAAAGCTTATTGCGAGGAACAGTGTCGAAATATTTTATGAAGTCCAAAAAAGAGCAGAAGAGATCGACTTTACTATTGCAAAATTCCTCTGCAATGATTCTGAGAGTGACAATATGGTCGATAGTCAAGTGATGTCTCCTAAAACCAGCTTGTCATTTAGATCTTTTTCCTTGGATTTCAAGCCAAAGGATAAGCTTCTTTTCCAAAATAAGACCATAAAGCTTGGCGAGGATGTGGCTAATCATAATGGTTCTATAGTTAGAAAGAACACTTTTGTCCCCATTTTTAAAGATAGGTACAATAAGGCTTTGCGTCCAAAGCTGAGGGAAGCCATGCTTTACAGCTAAATTGAGAAGCTTGTTTAGATGAGGAATGAGGATAGATCTTCCCATTTTAAGGATCTCAGCTTGGTATCCTTCAATATCTTTAGCTTTCCCATTAGTGAGCTTACTAATTTTAGACTCAACGTCTTCCAGAGAGAATACATCCTCCTTAATAAAAGTGTTTAAGATGCTTCCCATAATGTCCGAAAAATCATATAACTTCTTAAGATAGTTGTCTCAATTTTCTAAAAAGATAGAATGATTATCATAAAATTTAATTAATCATAAAATACATTATATTACTTTAAAATTATTTATTTTAATTAAAATTAATTAATAAATATACAAAATTCAAATATTTAATTTTAATAATATAATATATAAAAATATTAAATTAAATTAAATTGAAAAATTATTTTAAATTTGAACACGAATTTATTAATTTTTCATTTCCATTAATAAATCATTGAATGTTGAAGTGTAAAATATGTAAATTATAGTGACTTAAAAACATAAATACTACCGATATCATAATTACAGTAATAAAAAATTAATAGACTTAAATTTTTAAATATACTAATGAGTAATTTTATAAAATTATATTTTACTTTTCATTGTAACATTACACAAGGTAAAACAATACAATGTATTTTTCTATGAATTAAAAAATAATTTAATTAAAAAAACTTTCCGCTAACGTATATCTCTATGGAGGCCAAATAATTTAATAATTTTTACACTTAAAAACATCAATCTAATTTAGAAAGAAAAGTTAGTTAATTTTTTAACACTACTCATAATTATTGTATTTATTCACTATCTTGCAGAGCTGCATGTCATCATAGTTGTTTTCTTGTAAGAAATCTTCTTAGCATAAAATTTTGGTAAGAGCTCGTGCAAAGTGTGAATAAAAAAAAATATTGTTGGGTCTTTAGAATATTCAACCTTGCTATTAGACTTACCTTTCTTAAATTAGTTATGCAAGACATACCTATGTACCTATTCTCATTCGTAGCAACCCTTAAATCCATTCTATAAAAATTAAGAAACATACAAAGATCTTTCCTTTGGGGGGGAACTAAATAGGAAAAAAATGGGCCCTTGTCACCTAGGAAAAACTATGTTATCGTAAGCACTAAAGGAGACAGGGACTGAGAGAAATAAAATATTCAATCAATCACTAGGAGCCAAAACTTAGTGGTGATGTTCTGAAAACCTAGAAGCTTTATGGAGTATAGTATGGAAGAAAAAATACATGTTAGGAACATATGATAATATACTAATTTGGATGGAGGGGATGGAATTAAGTTATATCATATCTGGAATTCATCCTAGAATAATAAACACCTAATTCAAGCTCATAGGTTTTATGAATTTAGGGATGGAAATTTAGCCCTCTTTTGGGAGTATTCCTATAAGAAACGGTCCAAATTGGAAAAAGGAGAGTTGATTGAGCTAAAAAATTGTTTGATATTGCAAGGAAAAGTACTATTCCAACATTATTAGGCACAACCTCAATCTCAAAAACAATGGATACATTGGGAGAATTGCACACACTAGCCAATGAACATAAGAAGACATCACAAAATAATTGAAAAGAATAAGAATTGAAATCCAATTTGGGAAGGATATCATTTGATGGGGGCACTAGCCTAAAAAATATTTTAGCTTATAGAGGGCATACAAATTACAAGCTATCACATAAGGAAACACTAGCAAAAGTAAATGAAAAAATATATGGGAATCTAAACTCTACCCCTCTTCCTCTAGATTCTCTTGCCAAAAAAATATTAACCAAGGAAAATCTCCAAAAACTGGTTTTTCAAGGTCTATTTAGATGTAGCCTATGTTGGAAAATCATAGAAACGACTAAGGATCTACTTAAATATTATATATTTGCAACATAAACATGGGATCACTTGGCCAACATTTTCAGACAATCGATTTGGAACAAAAACACTATTCATTTGTCACTTGAATAATGCAACTCTATACCTTTTACAAGCACTATAGTGAATAGAGCATGGGAACTTTTCTCTAAATTTATAATGTGGGAAATATGAAAGGAAAGAAACAAAACAATATTTAAGGATTATTCATTAATTTGGATATTATTTCGATCTCCATAATGGGAAGTGTAAGAGAAGTGATCCTCACAACCCTTTGTTCTGCACAAGATTGGGAATGTAATTCCAAGGAATAAAAAAATTTCACACTTTTGGGGCTCAAACAATCCTTTATAATTTTTTAACATCCACAACCCCAACCCATTCTCTTAAGTCCTAATAAATGGTATCCATTTTTTGTTGGCTTGTTAAATTTAAACTTTTGCGGAGACTCTAGGGGTAATCCTAGCATTTCTAGTTTTGGAGGGGATTTATAGATGATCATGTAAAAATTATTCACATTTATGTCGGAATACAAGAAATGACACTAATAATGCGACGAAATTGTCATCCATGGAGGGGGCATAATAATATCCAAGCATCTTAATTATCAAAAATTGATAGCTAAAGGGGATTCTAAAATTATTCTTAATGGTTTCTATTAGCTAGAGACAAATAGTAGGCCTAATGAGAATCATATTCCTTTAAAAGTACAATATTTCATGTATTATCACTTATACGAAGAACTAGAAATAAGTTGATAGATAAACTCGGCCAATAATGGTGTGAACTAAAAACCTAATGTGACGTTAGAAAACAAATTGGCTCCATCCTTTTCTTGACACCCTATGAACGATATGCAAATAAATTGTAGAAATGGACAAAGATCCCCAAAGTGGGTTTCACATTTGTTGGGGAAACCTCTGCGCATTGACATGATGACCATCTATTTAATATTAGTGGTATTTCACCCATAAAATAGTGCCCTACATGATCTAGCATAGAAATACACCTACATGGTAACTGGGTTAGTTAGTGGGAGGGAATTGTGATGATATCCATCACTGTGCGGGAGTTTGGTGAAGGGAAATGCGTTATGGATTCTAAACACAGGAACACCCATGTAGTAATTATGGATATTAATAGGAAGGAAATAACATATCATGACACAAGATGGATAATGGAGATAGAGGAGTGATAGTTTAAGATCTCACTACAATTTATTGTGTTCCATGCCACTATTTTTCGTAGGTACTCCTAGCCTTTTACAGTCTTTCTACTTTAAAATATTATAGTTCTATAAGGAAGTAAATTTAATGAAAATCCTACAATAGAATTCTCAGTCATGGTAGGATTAATGATACTTTGTAGCTAGAAAATACTCATTCTAGGAAGTACTACCTCTCATTCGTTAGAAAATTAGAGAAGAAGTATGAGGTTTTTTGTTATTGTAATTATTATTTTGCATATCCCTTTAGTTGTAGACATTTTTATATTGGTGTTTTGTAGGGGTGGCTGAGTAATCATCTTCTGGATATTAATCCCCTCTCTATGGCTTCTAATTCTTGAAGATGTGTTTTCAATGACTTTAATTTGAGATTTTTCATCCTCCATTTCACCCCTACCTCTAATTTTTCTCTTTGTTAGGAATGTGATGCTAATTGTTAAGTTGTTTTATCCTTATCTAGCATCATAATCACCCTCTCTAACCCCTCCTAAAGTTCCTTTTATGTGTCTTTTCTATCTACTACCTATCTAATTTTTTTCTGTGATTTCCCCTTTCATCCCCTGGATTCTAGACTCAATTCATCTCATCCTTAATATCCTTGGGACATGGAAAGACATTGTATCTACTTTTATCACCATTGAGGTAGAAGAGCACAACCCAACCCTTCCATTTCCCCTAACCTTAATTTCCCCTCTATAGGAAAAAACTAATCCTAGTCAACATCTCAAACTGCTATTACCCAATACATAGAAAGCATCCCACAGGTAGTAAAGAAAGTGATCTGTGATATGGAAGAACACACCCAAGAAGACAAAAGGTTTATTCCAAATGGGCAACTTAACCATGAAACTAGTGAATGAATACTTGATGTGGAAAACTCTACCATAGAATGTACCTTCTCACATGGGAATATTTCTTACTGAGAGAGAAGACTCTCAAGTGGAAATGACCATCTACATGAAAAAATTAATGGACAAGGTGAATAGAATGAGTAAAAAGGTCCAGATTCTAGCCAAGAAATTAGAAATTTTTTAATTCACCTCTTCGAACAATGACAATGAGCTCCCTCCGATCAAGCGGACCAAATATTTCAAGAATAATACCTTTCATAATTTAGTCATTGTTATTTATGTTAGACCTTGGTTTATTTTATTTTCTGGTTCTACTTTCGCTTTGAGAGGAAATTTGGTAGAGTATAGAATACACAATAGTAAAATTTTGAATTTATGTTATTAGTGTAGGTTCCCTCCCAAGTGACCTAGTACCGGTAATTACCAATGATTATCTATGGATATATTTTAGCATTTTTTAAATAATTATTTAAATTAATACACACTATTTTGAGCATAACCTCTTGTTAGAAATAGTATAACCTCATGTTAGAAATAGTTCATACATGTTATGTGGTTACAATGTATGCTCATTAAATAAGTAAATAAGGTGGTAAAAATATATATATGTGAATAGTAATTCACATAGGTTTTAAATTATATATATATATATATATATATATATAATTTTACCATTTTATAAATATATAATTTCACTCCGATACATATATGTATGTGTGTGTGTGTGTGTGTGTGTGTGTGTGTGAGGATGATGATGATGATGATGATGATTAACATCCACTAAGACCGATGTGTCTTATCGGACCTCAAGAAAAGAAAAAGAAAAGGATTCTAAGTGTGATTCTACAAAATCTTGTTTCTATGATAAAAGAGAAGGGAAAGAAGCTCTCCAAGATCATTATAGATGGGATGTCTTAATAAGTCAAGAAGATTGGAAGCATGACAGATGTTAAAGAATTGAGAGCGGATGTGAGTAAGAGTCGGACAGTCTAAAAGGAATTTTTTTTCATCTTCCACCTGCTTAGTATCACAAATCTCATGGATTCTATCGTTCCATGGAGTCTTGGGAATAGACCACCACCTAGTCTCACTTCGAAGTTCATGAGAGTTAGTTCTAATCTTAGTGATGTTCATTTTTTTCTTAGTGTTGGTCAACACAGAGAGATAATTATGGTTTTCAAGAGTGAGGTTGATCACCTCCGTATAGTATCTTAGCTTCCTTTTACCCTCCAAATCCTTATGCGACTTGTTACTTATAACATTTTTTTAGTTACAATACCACAAATATTCCTTGGGTGGCTAAATACCATGGGTGAATGAATACCATGGGAAGATGTCAATTACAATACCATGGGTGGATGTCATTTACAATACCATGGATAAATTTCATGTGTGGATGAATATCATGGGTGGATACATACCATGGTTGAATGAATATCATGGATAGAGGTCACTTACAATACCATGGGTCGATAAATACCATGGGTGGATGAATGCCATGGTTGTAGACCACTTTCCATTCGGATAATTCCTCCCTCCTTAAGAAGCAATGGTCCCCATTATGTGAATTCCCCCTCTAAGAAGCCTTTTTTGAATATGAAGAGCCACTGAAGAGAAGGGTTTTGTGTGGTTAACCGATAATCGCGATGAAAGAATAACCGATGATAGAAATACCCTATAATGCTTGTGACCAACTATGATACTGACAGTGTGCGGCCTAGAAAATGGACTTCGATGAAGTGTGGGTTTCTGGATGACCCATAGCCATGACAAATGAAGATCCAAGGATAGATATAGCCTATAATTCTTATGACCAACTGTGATACCAACAATGTGCAGCCTAGCAAATGGAATTCAATGAGAAGGATTTTGTGTGGTTGACCCATAACCATGATGTTGACTGATGAAGTAGAAGGTACCTACACAACCTGGGTGTGAGGGCACGTCTCCAAAGAACCCAAGCCAAGCGCTACTATGTTGAAACTAATGAATGTGAAGCATGTTGGCCGACTAAAGCAGGGTGGGAGGACACGCCTCTAAAGGGAACCCGCTCCGAATGATGCTCCAGATTTAAAGTGAGCATAACTCGGTCAATAGAACGCAGAATATTTATTATAACCTATTTTTAGAAATAGAATGATCATTCAGCATCTTCCCATGTGTTTGAAATCGCTATCTTGAGACTCTAGAAACTAAGATTCACGTTGCAACTGTCCCGCCGTAACAAAAATTATGAAACAAGAATTGATTTTAAATCAGCGATAACTCCCTCGTCCGGACTCCAATTTGACAGATTTATTTTTTGAAATCGGGTTATTTTTTAAGGGGAGTTCAGATATATAATAATTTCTCGGAAATTTTACACTAAAAACTGCAAAAAATGATAGGAGAGCCATCGTCCATGAATTGTCGTTAGAACAATTTATGCAACACCATTGATTTTAAATTAGCGATATCTCCCATATCCAGACTTTGATTTGGCCGATTTGTTTTTTTTAATTTGGGTAATTTTTCACAAGGAATCCATATATGTTATTTTTTTTGTAAATTTGGCACCAAAATTTTCATATCTGATCTAAAAACTCACTGCCCAATAAAAATTCCTGTAAAAAAATGAAAAATAAAATAAAAATTCTTTCTGCTTGGCCCAAGAAAGTGCTCCGTGGAGGTTGCAGCACTTGCATGAATTTTCCTGAAGTTTTCTGCAAAAAATATATGCTTCAAACCATCATTCCCATGGAGGTGTAACCTGAATCTGATACCACTGATCTAGATCTTAGGGGGAGGCCCCCAAGATTTGAAAATTTGAAATGCCAGCAAAATGAGAGAAGAACACACAATAAATAGAACCACAAATAAATTGTTTATTAAAACAGAGAATAATTGTAGAAGCTACATTGGGTGGACAATTTGTCCTTTTACAAGATGCGACTTGTTACTCATAGCATTTTTTTAGTTACAATACCACATATATTCCTTGGGTGGCTAAATATCGTGGGTGAATGAATACCAGGGAACATGTCACTTACAATACCATGGGTGGATGCCATTTACAATACCATGGGTAAATTCCATTTGTGGATGAATACCATGGGTGGATACATACCATGGGTGAATGACTATCATGGATAGATGTCACTTACAATACCATGGTAAGATAAATACTATGGGTGGATGAATACTACGGGTGTAGGCCATTTTCCATTCAGATCAGACTGGGCATCCTTATGCCACCCACGCTTGAAGTGAAGGTGGGGGTTTTGACTAAAGTTAGAAGTTTTTAGGATCCTTTTGGATTCCAGGATGTAAAGCTTCTTCTTATACATCAAATATATAAACATAGTCGTACTTTCAATGGGTGACATACCATCTTCGATCAAGAGGTTACGATAAGGATTATTTCCCTTGATATTTGAGTTGTAGGTTAAGAATTTCTTTTGAATCGTCTCAATTTTCCTCCATGACTCTCTGGATATACTGCAACCCTAAACTTCACATCTGTATAAGACAAAAAGGGTGACGAGACTTTTAAAGAGGAACCTCTTTTTACTCCAAATGTGAATATCGACCGACTTACAATTGTTTTCAAGCTCATAATAAGCTTTCCATCCTCCAATAATCCTTTTCTCGATGCTATAATTCCAGCTGAGCTGATGAGGAATGTCGATGCCCAAATATTTATAAGAATAAACATTCTCTAAGCACTGGTTATTATAAAAAAACTATAATGGGTGATCTTTTTGTAGTTAATGATCACGACTTTAGTCTTGTCGGTATTAACTATCATACCCATCTTGGAGCAATAGACTTGAAGAGTGTTAAATTACTTGCCTAGGTCATCATGGATTTTTGCAAGAAGAACGATATCATCAACATAAAGGAGAAGAGTAATGATTACACCATCAAGCTCGGTTCCCTTGTATCCCACAGTTTCCAGACACTCCTCTAGCTTATCGATGTATATGCCAAAAAGGGTAGGGGGTACGGGACACCGTTTCTTAAATCTGATATTTCATTTAATTTCTTTATACCACCCTTTTTTGGTCTTAAGCTTGGTAGTGACAATATCGTAGAGACAGATCACAAGAATCATCAGCTCGGGAGGAACAATGATCTCTTCATGTCTTTCCCAAAGCTTATTGCGAGGAACAGTGTCGAAATATTTTATGAAGTCCAAAAAAGAGCAGAAGAGATCGACTTTACTATTGCAAAATTCCTCTGCAATGATTCTGAGAGTGACAATATGGTCGATAGTCGAGTGATGTCTCCTAAAACCAGCTTGTCCTTTAGATCTTTTGCCTTGGATTTCAAGCCAAAGGATAAGCTTCTTTTCCAAAATAAGACCATAAAGCTTGGCGAGGATGTGGCTAATCATAATGGTTCTGTAGTTAGAAAGAACACTTTTGTCCCCATTTTTAAAGATAGGTACAATAAGGCTTTGCGTCCAAAGCTGAGGGAAGCCATGCTTTACAGCTAAATTGAGAAGCTTGTTTAGATGAGGAATGAGGATAGATCTTCCCATTTTAAGGATCTCAGCTTGGTATCCTTCAATATCTTTAGCTTTCCCATTAATGAGCTTACTAATTTCAGACTCAACGTCTTCCAGAGAGAATACATCCTCCTTAATAAAAGTGTTTAAGATGCTTCCCATAATGTCCGAAAAATCATATAACTTCTTAAGATAGTAGTCTCAATTTTCTAAAGAGATAAAATGATTATCATAAAATTTAATTAATCATAAAATACATTATATTACTTTAAAATTATTTATTTTAATTAAAATTAATTAATAAATATATAAAATTCAAATATTTAATTTTAATAATATAATATATAAAAATATTAAATTAAATTAAATTAAAAAATTATTTTAAATTTGAACACGAATTTATTAATTTTTCATTTCCATTAATAAATCATTGAATGTTGAAGTGTAGAATATGTAAATTATAGTGACTTAAAAACATAAATACTACCGATATCATAATTACAGTAATAAAAAATTAGTAGACTTAAATTTTTAAATATACTAATGAGTAATTTTATAAAATTATATTTTACTTTTCATGGTAACATTACACAAGGTAAAACAATACAATGTGTTTTTCTATGAATTAAAAAATAATTTAATTAAAAAAACTTTCCGCTAACGTATATCTCTATGGAGGCCAAATAATTTAATAATTTTTTACACTTAAAAACATCAATCTAATTTAGAAAAAATAAGTTAGTTAATTTTTTAACACTACTCATAATTATTGTATTTATTTACTATATTGCAGAGCTGCATGTCATCATAGTTGTTTCCTTTAATTTCTCACATGAGAGTATATCATTCTGAAAAAAAAAAAAAAAAAAAAATTATTTATTAAATATTTCTATACTTCTAAATTAAAACAAAAGGTTCTTTAATATAATTTTAAAAAATTTATTTAATCTTTTAAAAAAAATTATTTAATCTAATTTACTATTAACAAATTGACATTCAAATAAACATTAAAACATGTTTCCACAAACAAAAAAAATTATTTGCAAATTTTCTGCTCCAAATACTTTTAGGTGAGAGGTCGAGGAATACTTTTTTGTGGTATCCATAACTCTTGGATGAATAAGGAAATGTACATTTCTATAACAAATTTCAGAATGTAATTTATTATATTTTAGATGAGAAGTCGAGAAATACTTTTTTGTGTTATCCATAACACTGGGAGCAATAAGGAAATATATATTTCTCTATTTTTTTTTAAAGTTTTTGAATGAAAATGTAATTTTTTTATTGGGTTGGTTTCTTACATTGAGATGGGGTCTAGTTAATAAGATAAAAAAATCATAATCGTAGAATATGAAAGAAAATAAGTAAATCTATATTATTTTCTTGAAAAAGGAAACAAAACATTTTAACTATGCAGGAATAAAAGTATATATATTATGTTATACTATGTTATACCAAGAAAGTAAACTCACATTGAATAGAGCATATAGAGCATGTAAATATCAAATTTAAATTTTGTAGGAAAAACAATTTCTACAACAAATTAGGTTAAATATCTACTTGGTCTCTTTGCTTTTAAATTTCATTTTTATGGTTTCAGGCATGTTGTAACACACCAAATAAGATAAACCATGGGACGCAAACTACAAACTACTATAAGAGTCCATCGTTTGGTACATGAGATAGTCAAGTGAGTAGGAAAATGTTCTAAGGATGAAGTTTGAAGGAAAAATGAGCTAAGGATGAAGTTTGAAGGAAAAATGAGCTAAGCAGAGGCCAATCAATGATGAAGTATGCATTTTCATGTAATCATGTAAATGCTAGAAGGATTTATTTAACAAAGAGGTGACACTAGAGCCTTCTATAGCTACACAAAAATGATAAACAATAATTAAATATCAACAACTAAAGTGAACTCAATGCATGAAAAGATCTTATAAATAAGAAATCTAACCACTACTAAAACTACCATACAATACTCAACTACTTTGGAAAAGGATTTGTTCAAAGACAAACTAATTAACCCTCATTAAAAACAGAAAACCCGTGAACTAATTCAATGGTTTCTTGTTTTATTTATATGTACATCATTGTACATCATTATTTGAGACATTCATTAATATATTGTTGAGTTTGTTTCCAGTTTCGTGTGTCTTACAGTGATATCAGAGCGGGTATTTCATCTGCCCTGTTGATTCAATTGTGCCACTAGTTTTGTGGCCATCCAATATTTTTGTTGTTTGATAAAGAGGGGTTACCATTGGGCTTCCCTTCTCACATATAAGAATACATGTGAATGTCGGAAACAGTTCCATTTGAAGCAAAGAATTCATTGCAAGTGAAGAGGTTTTCACTAGAGGTACATTGGAAGTGGAGTTAATATTATGTTATTATAGACATCGTAAAGAAAATTAGACTTATCTATTTCTTGTACATTTTCTTATATTCTTCAACTGTTATGGTTATAAATAAATAAAAAATGTCAGGGAAGAATTATTCCGAGTTTCCAAGAGTCTCCTGCTAGTGTTATGGCTATGTGTGGAATTGTTTTAGTTTTCAATGCTAAGATTAAATTCATGCAAGATTCAAAGTATATTTAAGAATTAAGTGGTTTTTTAATATTTTTGATATATCTTCCCAAGTCTACGGTTTATCATTTGAGGATGCTTCAACCACTGGCTGGCATATTCGGCTTCTTTATGAGTGCCTTTCTTCTCCTAGTCGTTTTCAAATCCTGCATAGCATCTGCAACAACAACCTACTATCTTCAACATTTGCATGAGTTCCTGCACTAGAATGAATTTGAGTTTGGCAGGCTTCATCTTTATCCATTCTTGGCCCATAACTATGATTGTAGTTCTGTGCTTGCTCTCTATATAGCTTCAAATCATTCAATCCAGTCAAACGTTTGAACCTTTCTAAATGTTCTAGTTTTATGTATGAAATATCTGGATCATCTATGAAAATTACAACCTTATAGACCTTGAACCTTCTCTTAAATGTATACTGTGTATGCAATTTTGGAGAAATATTCTTGTAAATTATCGATCATCCTCAAGTACCTCCTTGAAAGGTGGAGAAATATGACCTTGAAGAAACTTAAACAAAGATTAGAGCTTCACTGGAGCACTTGGGCGTGTATTATTGTCACAACTTGTGTTCTTGTCTGTCAAAGTATTTGTTTTCACAAACAATAATTGTGAGAAGGTACTCATCCCCTTGGTTTTGCGCTTGACATGTTGAAGTGAACATGGTACGTTTAATTGAGCTTACACCAATTTTTCTTGGAACAAAAACTTGAATGGGGTAGCCATGATCCCTATTCTACACCTCACCATTCATTTTGTATGAAATCAACACATCAACTTAAATGATTCCTTCGAATGGAATTTGACTAGAGGATGACGAGCGGGTTCATTGTCATATGTTCTCAGACCCCAAAGAGTTGGAATGGTTCTAAACACTCGTCTCAGCAGTGATAAAGGAATACAGGGTCCAACCTTCGTCGCGTTGCGTGCCACCTTGATACTAGGAGCTTCTGCGCGAGTTGATACCATTTTTGTTACCACGGTAAAGGAAGAAACAATGAGTGTATTGATAATGAATTTCTCCAAAGGTGATAAAGTTGTATTCATTTTATTATGTCCCTTATGTATAAGTTGAATCCACTATCCTGAAGAAAAATGAAAGATTAAATGTTAACGGTCATTTTTCACAAACACAATGCCACAGATAGCTAAGAAGTTGATATCATGTTTCTTATTTTGCTGAGCTTTGACTTTGGTTTGGTTAAACTTAAATTATATATTTTACGAATATAAAATCAAGAAGGGAAAATGATGTTGTGGTTAGCCAAGTTCATATAGTTACATGGTGTATTAGAGGTTACAAGTTCAAATCTTTGTCTTGATCATTTTGGAAGAAATTATACCACATGTTATTCTTATTTTACATAAATTTGTATTGTTTATGGGTGCATGATCGGTTGAACCCGACACCTAGTTAAATAATTGAAATTTTTTTTTGTATTAAGTGCATTCTTGGTTGTAACCGACACTGATTTCAAAATTTATTACAAGTGTTTCCAATAGTGAACTGGAGAAAATGGTCAAAATTGATAATTTGTTACAATTATTAAACAATTTAATGTTTTAGACTGTTCATAATAGTGTCCAAGTCAGAAAGGACACACTCTCTAACATCCAATCATGTTTGAAAAATGGTAAAAGAAAATTTGAATTCTTGGAGCTAGAGTCGCAGTTACAGTGAGATGGACTTCAGAAGAAAAATTGTGATTATGAACTAGTGTTTGTTCATAACAACAATTTGTTTGAGTCTGATTCCAATCTATAGTCAGGGATAGATTAGACTATTTCGTGAAAAAAATTGGATGCAGTTAAAAGTTATGATGTGAAATCTGTTATAACACCATGGGAAGAGATTACACACAATAAAAACAAAACTCGCATGGGTTATAATAGTGATATCCTAAATGTATCTCTTCACATTCCATTTTTTTCTGAACCAATACAACTTCAAAGTGCAGGATTTATGGATGTCATGTTGTTCCAGAAAATGTTGATAGATGCCAACAATGTAATAGAGTTGGATATGTGAAATATCGATGTTTTGATCTTCACCGTGTGATAATTTTGGAAATATAAATCACCATTTAGAGAGATGTTCATGAAAGACGAACATTGCAAGAGAAAAACTAAGTTTCAGAAGATTACTTCTTGGGAATGGATGAAAGCCGCCAAGAAGATTTACAAATCATACCGAAGGATTTTCTCGAGAGTGTTGATGAACCTTGGAGTGGTGAAGAATACTTCTCACCCTGTATCTAACAATGGGGGGATTGTTGGTGGTCTACTACAGGTTCGAGCTATCAAGCGAGCCTACGTCACAGGTCCACATTCTGAGCCACAACCTGTACCAGTTAGAGCTAGAGTTGTCAAACTTTATTTGATTGACTTATTTGTGAACGAGCACTTCTAGATTCGGAATTGTTTGAGGAAATGTTGTGATAGTTTCATAGTTTGTGGTCATCTTAAAACCACATTTTTTGTTGTTCTGAGAACTGCTATGTAGGTTCGAGAGTTGGAGTTGGTTGATACCTTGAATTGTCCCATCTTGGTTTGTGGTAATCCTTAAAAAATGTTGAAAATGACAACAAGAAACAGTGAAGGAGGCCTCCTGAAACATCTTTCCTGATCCTAGTTGGAAAGTGATCACCTAAACTAGGCGGGGACCACACATGTGATTTTTGTCGAAAAGTCTATTTTTAGACTATGTCTATTTTTAGACATATGGATCATGGACCGGGAGCTGCAGTATGCTATTCTTGGAGTATTGGTCATGTTGGTAAAAATAGATGGACCTCTATTTTTAGACATATAGGTCGAAGTCTATTTTTAGACTGCCTGTCTAAAAATAGAAGAGTCGAATATTATTTACCCTTAATAATATTTGGACTCTAAACTTCAGTTTACTCTCTTGGAGCACTTCAGTTTGACCCTCGGATTTGGGGCATGCAGCTGCCAGAAGGATTTACGCTTTTCCTATGGGTTAGGTGAGCTAATGCATGGTTGACTTCAGTTAGAGCTCAAGTGGCAGAGTTCGGTGGAGTTGATGCGACAATTAATGGAGATGGTGTTCTGGTTAACTAGTTGAACTAGTTGTATTTAGTTTAACTGGCTAATACACTAGAGATGAGTTGTGTGAATTAAATATTATTTAATTCACAAATTATTAACTCATTATTCAACTAAAGAACACATCAGTTTAACTCAGTGCATGGACAGTTCAGTGGCGACAAGTGAAAGAGGTAGATGAAAGGGCTGAGTTAGCTATCAGTTGCGACATTAGTTGTGCATGAGATTTGCACTACACTTGGAGGAAATTACCAATGAAAATTGTGCAGTTGGAGCCAGTGAGATTCGAACTTGGATCTCTATTTAGACCAGCCTTGACTGCGCAATAGAGGCAGGGAAATTAGTGGGTGTGTTTTGAACCCGTGACTTGTTCAAAACCAAGCTAGTTTTTGTGTAGCTTTGGGAGATAGTACTGAGTACTTGTGAGGAGTTTGTACTATGTATTTGCTGCATGTTCTCTCCATCTAATATACAGAATAGCTGAGGGGTTTTCAGCTATAAGCTTTCCCCATACATAATGTGTTAATGTGTGTGATGATTTGATGTGCTATCGCTTCTATTCTTTCCGCATGTGACAATTAATTTGTAAAAGAGATTATGTGTTGCATATGAATTCGAATTGATATGTGATCAGGATAATCTCGGTGGATAAATCTTCTTTATTCAGCAAATTTCTACATGGTATCGAAGCTATATTAATTGTCAAGATCTATTATGGTGATTGCAAACTTATTTCCTCGGACCGAGCCTGCATACGGGCCAGATAGCCTCCGGATTCATCTTTCTTCGGAAAGTGAAAGGTCTGGTAAAAGCCCATGCAGTCAATCTCTGATTTGGAAATAATTTGTTCTCAAGTGTAGATCGAAAGTGATTGAGTTATCAGCTGGTGGTGAAATTCGAATTTGCAGATTTGTGTTCTTGGTGCCGCGGCGAAAATGTCTTTCAACGGTTTGCCACTCGAATATGCCTTGGAAGGAAGTTCGAATTATGTTGCATGGAAGGACTGCATGGAGGCTGTATTAGATGATAATGGGCTGTTGGAATTCGTGGAGAAAGAGATTCCAAAGCCTACTTCTAATGATGCTGCTGTTGTGGAAGCCTGGCGAAAGAAACAAGCAAAATGTCGAAGGATCCTATTGGAGGGCGTAAAGGATCACATTGTATCCAGCCTGCATGGAAAGGCTTCTCCATATTTGATGTGGAAAGCCTTGACAGATCTGTACCAAAGCAAGAGCGACCAAAGGAAGCTGGCGCTCAAAGATAAGCTCAGAAACATCAGGATGGAGAAAGGCGACAGTATCGCCAAATACCTCACGAAGTTCACTCAATGTAGAGATGAGCTGGGAAGTGTGGGTTGACTGTCGAAGATGAGGACATGGTGGACCTGGCTCTCCTTGGTCTTCCGAAGGCTTGGCATTCATATCAAGATAGTGTCAATGGTTGGGAGAAGTTGCCCGGATGGGAGCGACTGTGGTCGGATCTCATGCAAGAGGAGATCAGGAGGACTACCAGGGACGGATCTTCATCAAAGGTAACTGATGAAGAATACTGCACTTTGGCTGCCAAAGCAAGGAAGGGGAAGGGCAAGGAGAAGGCTTCTCAATCCGGTGCGGATGGTAAAGAGCGTGACATGTCCAAAGTGAAGTGTTTTCACTGTCACGATCATGGACATTACGCCATGAATTGCCCAAAGAAGAAGAAGAACAAGCAGGCTGCTGGATCTGCAGCTGGTGAGGCTCTTGCCTCGTAATTTGAGCTGGACTTATTATTGATCGCATGCATGTTGTCTAGTGCATTGGGATCGGGGTGGTATATTGATAGTGGCGCTTCCTTTCACATGACGGGAGATGCAAATCTTTTCAGTGACTTGGTGGAGAAAGGTCTCCAGATGCATGTTGAGTTGGGAGACGGTGGACGATACAATGCGACCAGCATTGGTACCATAACCTTTCAGAGGGAGTCAGGTAAACTCATTCTTTTACAAGATGTATTGCATGTACCAGGTCTAACAAAGAATTTGATCTCAGTCGCAATGTTAGAGGATAAAGGGTATGAAGTTGTCTTTAGAGAAGGAAAAGTTTTCCTTCGGCACAAGGCAACGGGACAAGTCAAGAAGGTTGGGATTCGGGCAAAGAATCTCTACAGACTTGAAGTAGATGGGATGTCTACGGAGCTTCCTAATTTTGGGAAGCGGAAGGAAGACATGCAACCGAAGCTTGAGAGGGAGCAAGTGTTGCATGCAGGGATAAGGAATTCCTGGGATGTGAGCAAACTACAGAGGATCATGGATTGAAGAGACCACTCATGCGTAGAAATACCACCAGGTGAGAGGTGGGGCGACATGCATGATTAATCCCATGAGGAGATTTCTCATGTATCTCATGAGATGGTGTGGATCTCATGGATTGAACCTGGCTACGAGGTGCCCACAGCATGGCAGTAGCAAGATCAGTTGGAGTGATGCAGGCAGATCAAAGTGACAGTGTCGGATACCGGAGCGCGGATCAGAGTTGACAGCAAGTGCAAGAGTGCATGGGTGCAAGAGTTCAACAGCGCAGTAGTTCCTGATGACATGTGCAGTTGGTACCAGCAGAAGTCGAAGACTTTGATGATAGATGCTAGATGCATCAAGACCGATTGAGTTGTTTGGAGCCTATTCAGTTTCAGAAGAGTTGCAGAGCAGATGCATGGAGTTGCATGGCGCTTGTGAAGGTTGCAGGGCGAATGCATGGAGTTGCATGTCGCATGCAAAGAAAGTCCTTTCTTGTTGAGAGGGAGTGTTGAAAATGGCAACAAGAAATGTGTTGAAGGAGGCCTCCCGAAACATCTTTCCCGATCCTAGTTGGAAAGTGATCACCTAAACTAGTGGGACCATACATGTGATTTTTGTCGAAAAGTCTATTTTTAGACATATGGATCATGGAACGAGAGTGATGCTATTCTTTGGAGTGTTGGTCATGTTGGTAAAAATAGATGGACCTCTCTATTTTTAATATATGCTCGAATTCTATTTTTAGACTGCCAGGCTAAAAATAGAACAGTCAAATATTATTTACCCTTAATAATATTTGGACTATAAACTTCAGTTTATCCTCTTGGAGCACTTCAGCTTGACCCCCGGAGGTGGGGCATGCAGCTGACATAAGGAAATTCGAATTTCCTATGGGTTAGTTGAGCTATTGCATGGTTGACTTCAGTTAGACTCATGTGGCAGAGTTTTGGTGGAGTTGATTGAGGAGTTAATGGAGATTGTGTTCCGGTTAACTAGTTGAACTAGTTGTATTTAGTTTAACTGGCTAATACACTAGAGATGAGTTGTGTGAATTAAATATTATTTAATTCACTAATTATTAACTCATTATTCAACTAAAGAACACATCAGTTTAACTTAGTGCATGGACAGTTCAGTGGAGACCAGTGAAAGAGGTAGATGAAAGGGTGAGTAAAGCTATCAGTTGGAGGATCAGTTGTGCATGAGATTTGCACCACACTTGGAGGAAATTACCAATGACAATTGCGCAGTTGGAGCCAGTGAGATTCGAACCTGGATCTCTATTTAGACTAGCCTTGATTGCGCAATAGAGGCAGAGAAGTAGTGGGTGTGTTTTGAACCTGTGACTTGTTCAAAACCAAGCTAGTTTTTGTGTAGCTTTGGGAGATAGTACTGAGTACTTGTGAGGAGTTTGTACTATGTATTTGTTGCATGTTCTCTCCATCTAATATACAGAATAGCTAAGGGGTTTTCAGCTATAAGCTTTCCCCATACATATTGTGTTAATGTGTGTGATGATTTGATGTGCTATCGCTTCTATTCTTTCCGCATGTGACAATTAATTTGTAGAAGAGATTATGTGTTGCATATGAATTCGAATTGATATGTGATCAGGATAATCTCGGTGGATAAATCTTCTTTATTCAGCAAATTTCTACAAAAACCATTTCTGAGAGACATTCAGCTCTTGGCTGAGTTGGATTTTTGCATTTGAGCTCTCATTCTTGGAATTTGGTATATCCCTTCGGATTAAGGAGGAAATGTTAGGCAACTAATCCTTAAGTTAGTTTGTTTTAGGGTATTTGGTTATTTGAGTCCAAGAAAACCTAAGAACTAATTCAACGGTTTCTTGTTCTATTTATATGTACATTATTGTACATCATTATTTGAGACATTCATTAATATATTGTTGAATTTGTTTCTAGTCTCGTGTGTCTTACAGAATCTAGCAAATATATGTTAGAATCACAAGTTTGAGTTGTGAACTTTCCACAATCTAAGTGTCACATGAGTTTTTCAAGTATTGAATCTATATACAATTAAAAATACATTTTAAATAGCAAAACATCACGAGTTCACCAAAAATTGTTTCGTTCTTGTTCACTTCAAAAAGTCCAAAACTTATCATAATTAGACAATATCAATATAATTATTCTAGCCAAGCTTGTTAATATATGTTGCCACTTAGTATGTTATATTCAAGGCATAGATTTTATGGACACTCTTGCTTGCTAAATTAATTTTTTATAAAAAAATTATTTTAAATTTGTTTTCAAATATAAATTCTTATTATTTACATTTAATTCATAATTTCCTTTCAAATATGAATTATTGTTATTTATATTTAATTCTAAACTCCAAGAGATAAGAGTTTGATAAATTTTCTTTAAAGCATACTTTTGTAAACACAAATTTCTTTCATTAACATCTAATTTTTATATAATTTTTTATTATTTACATGTAATTAAATTTCTTTCATTAACATCTATTTTTTATAAAAGTTTTATTTTAAAATTTATTTTAAAGTATAATTTTCTATTATTTACATTTAATTTATAATTTTTTTTGGAATATGAATTCCAATTCTAAACTTGAGGAGATAAGAGTTTGATAAATTTTCTTTTAACACATAGTTTTGTAAATACAAATTTCTTTCATTAACATTTATTCTTATTAAGCAGAAAATTATTTAGAAAAAAAATCATTCAGATAATTTAACAATACACCTCAATATAATAATAATAATAATAATTTGTTTATAAAAATATAAATAATAATAAAAAAAATCTTAACCGCAATCAAATAGAGTAAAAAATTACAACCAATATACAAAAATGGAGTATAATATAATGGAATGGTCCAATAGGAGGGGGGTTAAGGAGTCATGATTATGAAGACAACGCTCGGTAACAACATGCTAAATGCTAAATCACATAATTGGTATTGGGATTTAAAACATGTTAGGAAGAAATTTGAATACATAAAATAATGTAAAGGTATAAAAAAATCAACTTTCTCTAATTTATTATTTAAAAATAAAAAATTTAAATAGAATTAAATAATTGGTTTTAGGATTTAAAACCTTTTAGGAAGAAATTTAAATATATAATTAATTATGTAAAAGTATGAAAAAAATCAGCTTTCTTTAATTTATTATTTAAAAATAAAAAAAGGATTTAAAACCTTTTAGGAAGAAATTTAAATATATAATTAATTATGTAAAAGTATGAAAAAAATCAGCTTTCTTTAATTTATTATTTAAAAATAAAAAATTAATAGAATTAAAATTGAAATATACTCATAAATATATTATATATTGCAGGTTTAAAGAACATCTTAGTAATAATCTAAATATCAATAAATATTGATTAGATAAGTGAGAAAAGATAAACTCTTTATTATATACCGGAAATCAAAATTGCTATTCTTACACAAAGGTAAATAGTTTTCTAACCGAGCCAATTAATTTCCCAGAAGGAAAATAAGAGTGGCGGGTTGAGCAGAATCTGTGTCTCTCTGGATTATCGAGGCCTCAAACATGACGGAGGCGGTGCGGAAAAATAGTATTTTGAAATAGGTTAAAAATCTTTTAAATAGTAAAGAATATAAAAAAAAGTTAATTGAAATAGGTTGAAAATCTTTTAAATAGTAAAGAATATAAAAAAGTTAATTAACAAAATAAAAGAACTCAGTTACTCAGTCACATAACATTCGAATATTATTTTTGCAAATATAATTTTCAAAAAATAGAATATAATTTTCAAAAAATAACATATAAAACACGCACAAACAACTGCATGTGAGTACTTCGACAAAATTAAATATTTGCATCACAAAATTAAATAATTGCATTTCATTTTCCAGAAATAACATATAACAGAAGCACACAACTCCTGTGAGTAATTCCGCGACTTGAATAAAAAATCACTGAAATCCTCAACTTCGCTAAAATAAAAAAGACTTAATTTCTGAATCCGCCGAATCCCAATATTTCAAAAATAGCACGTAACACAATCACACAACTCTGTGTGAACTTGTGTTTGTGATAATTAAAACTGCCCATGCAATGCTCTCAATAGCATGTTCAGCCTTTTAACATATTAAAAATGGTGGTTCCCTTGTCCGTTTACTTAGAATAAAAACCCAATTCCTTTTATAGAAAAGCTTTGAACTCTTGGCTATAAATTGGAGCGTTTTAGAGGAAACCAAGATATTGAGCAGTGTGATGTGATTAAATCATTATCTTAAGTCATAAGATCGATCTTCAATCACAATTATTTGCTGGAGATTTGTCTGTTGTGAGGAAAGCAAAATTACACAGCCATGGACATGAATTGGATAAGCAATAGAGAACCCACGAATTGGTTAATACTGGATCGAGATGATGAAGGCTTTCTTTCAATAATACAGCGCCAGGATCACCATTTTAGAAGATCGCCGATATGGCAGGACCAGAATCACCAGAATCGTTATTTTAGAAGTTCGCCGATACTGCAGCACCGGAATCACCAGAATCACCATTTTAGAAGTTCGCCGGTATGGCAGCACCGGAATCATCAGAATCACCATTTTAGAAGATCGCCGGTATGGCAGCCCCGGAATCATCAGAATCACCATTTTAG
Organism: Pinus albicaulis; assembly: GCA_034641835.2. NCBI lineage: Eukaryota > Viridiplantae > Streptophyta > Pinopsida > Pinales > Pinaceae > Pinus > Pinus albicaulis. Next base: position 1,520,860,092 of record CM076582.1, on the reverse strand, counting down.
AAGTTCGCCGGTATGGCAGCACAGAAATTACGGGAATCACCATTTTAGAAGTTCGCCGATATGGCAGCACCGGAATCACCAGAATCACCATTGGCACCGGAATCATCAGAATTACCATTTTAGAAGTTCTCCAATATGGCAGCACCGGAATCATCAGAATCACCTTTTTAGAAATTCGCCGATATGGCAGCACCGAAATCACCAGAATCACAATTTTAGAAGCTCGCCGATTTGGCAGAACCGGAATCATCAGAATCACCAGTTTAGAAGATTGCCAACAGGGCAGCGCCGGAATCGCCATTTCAGAAGATCGCGATATTCGTCTGAGATACTGCAGCCCCCCACTTTAGTATATGACCAGTTTGGATTTTTGGACTCCCCGCCGCATCCGTTATGGGAGGAGTGGACTGCTGCTGCGGTTGGGGTTATTCAGGAGCGGGATACAGATGGATTTTCTCCTCAAACACTCTCTGCGTTGCCAGCCATAACATTCAAAAAGCAATGGTTTTGGAATACCACCGATGCTACGTGTCGCTACCTGAATGCTATCGCGTTCGTTTCAGCGATTACCACTTACCGCCTTAGTGCTACGCGAAAACCATTAGTGGTTTCCAAAACCACTTCACTGTTCCTCTCTGTTGACTCATAGTTCCATACCATCTCGATTCATGGTTCCACTCGCTTATTATAACTCCACACAATTAATTCTGCTTCCACTGTGCCATTTCTTCTTTCGACAAGTTCATTGGATTCACCACTCCTCATTTAAAAGCTGCGCGAAACCCCTTAGGAGGTTTCCAAACCAATCCTATGATCCTTCACTCCAGTTCCATTCGATTACATAACCTTGCATCCTTTCATTTGTCACTCCACATCGACTCCAATTCAACTCTCGGCCATTTAAATGTGAACCTTACTCTATATTGATGTGAGTCAATATATTAATGCAATTTGGACAAACAGAAAATTACTTCTCTATTGACAACCCCATTAGTCTCCATTCTGGCACTGATCCAATTTCACTATTCGATCGGATGTATTTCTGTATCCAAATTACCGAATTGAAAACTCAGTTTCTGTTCTGTGTCATCGATCCTTTCAGTGATCGATCACTGAATTTAACAAATGCAAATTCAATCAATCTTCTCAAATATGTATGCAAACCCTTACCCCTCTTCGATTCAATTCCTGATAATACCCTATCTTAGTATTTCCATCGAATCTCTCAATGGTATACAGAATACCATTCAAACCCTATACATACATGTACTGTGCCAAACCCTTGATTCATAATATGAAATTATGAATTCATTTCTCTACACATAATCACACACATGTTTATTGAAACTCAAAGCATTTATCTATAATTCAATCAATGCAGACCAACCATATTCAACACTCTGTTCATTCATAAAAAATATTTACATAAATCCAGAACACCTTATGTTCTGTTTTCTCTTCTTTAGGCCTGATATTCTATTTTGTGGCCATACTTCTAAATTTTCCCGTAGGCTTGTACAACAAACCCCCTGTTTGTTAAAAACCCTACTCTACCTCTTTCTAATGTCCCCTGTCTAATTTTGCATTTGAGGCTTATTATTTTTATATAGAATAATCTGAACTAATTTAGGTTCAGATCCTCCATCATCTCAACAAATTCCTCAAAATCCTCAAGGTCCTAAAATCTATCCTTTTATCCCTAAGGATCCTCCTTAATCACATGAAATCATGAAACTGATTCTAACTTAAGATTTACAATAAATTCTCAAATCTCTCATTCCCTATGGAATCTAAACTATCCTAATTCTCTCATGTTCTCCAATTATTCGGGAACATTTACAAATTCCTCACAATACTTAATATCTCTCATTAAAATCACTCAAAAACATTAATAATTACATAAGAAATCAATATTATTTTGAAAACACAAGACCCCTATGTCTATTAAAATACAAAGGATTTTCTTGAGCCTAATGCCCCTGCATCAGACTCCCAAGGTTAAAAATAATCATGATCTCCTGACCATGTGCTTTTAGTCTTTGTCTTCCTAGATCCCATAATTTTTTTTGTAATTTGTCATCTATTTCTATTGTTGTTTTTTGCTTTTCTCCAGGTCTCCACACTTTATGCTGCTTTGCTCCACTAGTTATACTTTCACAGTCTGTTATTGTCTTCCTTTTGTTGTTGCTGCTTCTTTCCTTTCTTGCTAATGTCTTCTTCTGAGACACTTTCATCATTATCCTTCTTATTAGTTCAATTTATCTGTCCAATAAATCTTTTGTTTGCTGATTTCTTTAATCTCTTGATTGCTGAACTTTTATTCTTACTGCCACCCTGTCATCCTGACCCTCTTGTTTTCTGTAAATACTAACTTCTTCCAAATTGTCACTTATGACTATTTCTTTGTCTTCTCCCTTCAACAATTCATTGGACTAATACATAGTCTGCCATTTACTACTATCTTCATCTCTTTTCTTTAATTTTTTGTTGTTGTCCTATGACTTTTGCATCTCTACATTCTTCATTTCCCAATACTTAAATTGATATTTCTCTCCCTGTATTGAATCTTGATTCTTCAACATAATTTCCAGAAATTTAATTTCTTTATTCCATGGATTAAATATTTCCACAAAATTTTCCTCCTTCTCTTTTATTTGACTGCCCAATTGTGTCAAATTTTCTCCAGCATCTGTAACAAAACCTGCATTCACAAAACAATTATTAAAATAAAAATCATAAGGCCTCAGTTCCTTCCTTTCCTCTGCCAGAATTTCAGTATGTTGCTCTGAATTTTCCTCTTCTATCAGCACATCAGTATGCTGATTCAAACTTCCCAAAGAATTCTCTGAAGAATTCTCAAGACTTTCAACAAGTCTTTCTTTCACACCATCTGCTCTCATGATGTCTTTCTGTCCTTTTTTACTGTATTGACCTTTGTCTTCTGCAATCTCTCTATCATACTCTGAGTTTTCTAGCAAATATTCCAGCAATGCAATTTCTTTTTGGCATTTCTGAAGTATCTCATCATCACTTATAATTTCTACATTTTTACACAAAATTTCAGTTTGAAAATTACACTGGAGATATTATGGAGAATTTCATTGATATGGAGGATGTTCCCATGCCTGTTGCACAGAGTTGTTCTCCGGATGTCGGCATCTCTTGCCATCGCACTTCCACTGGTAAGAGAAGCAGTTTTAACTGCTGTCTTGATCTCGGTAACAATTTTCACCTCTCTTTCGCTGGTAATTGTATGCTCGCGTCTTTCTCGTTGCATCCTCATGCGTTGGTCTCCTCTCCTAGGCAGGCTATTCCTCCACATTCCGATCTCCCCATTGCGTATGTTCTCATGCCGCGCCTCCGGCATCGAATGCGATGTCGCAGAGGTTCCTCTCGTGGCCGGCTTCGACGTCCTTCCCCCGCTCCTAGCACCTCCTCTTCATCTTCTTCTCATGAGGACCGTCAATCAAGAGCTCTTCGAGGTCGTAGGCTTCGCTCAGGTCGCCGCCTGGGCTCCCCCATTCCTTCTCCCCCCCCTGCACAGACTCACACTGCGCATTTCTCCTTCATTTGTTCTCTCAGCCGACCACGGGTCACCGCCTCCATCACGGTGGCCTTTCGTGAAGAACCTCAGAATGTGGATCCCAATTCTAGCCTAGTGTCATCCTCTGGCATGCGGGAAGGGTCGTTGCACAATGATAATTTGAACTTGCAGGGATTTGGCAGCTTTGCCCAGCAGGGGCAGACGATGGTAAATACTGAGCCTGATGGTCAAGCGAGCGGGATGCTAAAAGCTGGTGGTCAAGTGAGCGAGGTGCAGATTGTTGGTGGTCTAATGAGCTTGGAGCGGAACGCTGCTGGTCACGAGAGCGGAGGGGTGGTTCCTTCTTCATCCGGGAAGGTGATCCATTCAATTGCGGACCTGTACAATGCCGATGGGAACCCTGATGAATTCTAGTGCAGGGTCGTTGAAGAAGCTCCCGATGAGTAGTTCCACCCTCTCCTACTGCTTTTTGTGCTCTGTCTCGGCCCTCACTATTGGGCCTGTCCTTGTTTGTCTTAATGTCTATGTTATCAGCCTGTTATGTCAATGTTTTGCCTACCTTTCAGTTTGTTATCAGCTTTGTAATCCAAAAACTGATGTTTATATCTCCCCTGCAAGGGATTTTTTCTTGAATACTGCTCTACACTGGTTTCCCTACTACAGGGCAGTGTTCCTCAGGAGTGTTTTGTTCAAATGCCACTGCATAGGGCAATGTTCAGGCTTTGGCCTGCTGTAAATATTTTTCTATGTTAATAGAATAGTTTTACTTAGAAAAATAAAAAAATATATATATGTTACCACTTAGTATGTTATATTCAAGGTATAGATTTTATGGACACTCTTACTTGCTAAATTAATTTATTTATAAAAAAAATATTTTAAATTTTGTTTTCAAATATAAATTCTTATTATTTACATTTAATTCATAATTTCCTTTCTAGTATGAATTATTGTTATTTATTTTTAACTCTAAACTCCAAGAGATAAGAGTTTGATAAATTTTCCATAAAGCATACTTTTGTAAACACAAATTTCTTTCATTAACATCTAATTTTTTATAAATGTTTTATTTTAAAAAAAATTCCAAGTATAAATTTTTATTATTTACATTTAATGAAATTTATTTCATTAACATCTATTTTTTATAAAAGTTTTTTAAAAATTATTTTAAAGTATAATTTTTTATTATTTACATTTAATTTATAATTTCTTTTGAAATATGAATTCCAATTATATATATATATAATTTCTTTTGAAATATGAATTCCAATTATATATATATATATATATATATATAATTCTAAACTTAACTTGAGGAGATAAGAGTTTGATAAATTTTATTTTAAGAGATAGTTTTGTAAATACAAATTTCATTTATTAACATTTATCGTAATTAAGCAGGAAATTATTTAGACAAAAAAATCATTCAGATAATTTAACAATACACCTCAATAATATAATAATAATAATAATTTGTTTAAAAAAATATAAATAATAAAAGAAAAATCTTAACCACAATCAAATAGAGTAAAAAATTACAACCAATATACAAAAATGGAGTATAATATAATGGAATGGTCCAAGAGGAGGGGGGTTAAGGAGTCATGATTATGAAGACAACGCTCGGTAACAACATGCTAAATCACATAATTGGTATTGGGATTTACAACGCTCGGTAACAACATGCTAAATGCTAAACCACATAATTGGTATTGGGATTTAAAACATGTTAGGAAGAAATTTGAATACATAAAATAATGTAAAGGTATAAAAAAATCAACTTTCTCTAATTTATTATTTAAAAATAAAAAAATTAAATAGAATTAAATAATTGGTTTTAGGATTTAAAACCTCTTAGGAAGAAATTTAAATATATAATTAATTATGTAAAAGTATGAAAAAAATCAGTTTAAATAATAAATTAAATAGAATTAAAATTGAAATATATTCATAAATATATTAAATATATTGCAGGTTTAAAAAACATCTTAGTAATAATCTAAATATCAATAAATATTGATTAGATAAGTGAGAAAAGATAAACTCTTTATTATATACCGGAAATCAAAATTGCTATTCTCACACAAAGGTAAATAATTTTCTAACTGAGCCAATTAATTACCCAGAAGGAAAATAATAGTGGCGGGTTGAGCAGAATCCGTATCTCTCTGGATTATCGAGGCCTCAAACATGACGGAGGTGGTGCGGAAAAATGGTATTTTGAAATAGGTTTAAAATCTTTTAAATAGTAAAGAATATAAAAAAGTTAATTGAAATAAGTTGAAAATCTTTTAAATAGTAAAGAATATAAAAAAGTTAATTAACAAAATAAAAGAACTCAGTTACTCAGTCACATAACATTCGAATATTATTTTTGCAAATATAATTTTCAAAAAATAGCATATAACACACGCACAAACAACTGCATGTGAGTACTTCGACAAAATTAAATATTTGCATCATAAAATTAAATAATTGCATTTCATTTTCCAGAAATAACATATAACACAAGCACACAACTCCTGTGAGTACTTCCGCCACTTGAATAAAAAATGACTGAAATCCTCAACTTCGCTATAATAAAAAAGACTTAGTTTCTGAATCCGCCGAATCGCAATATTTCAAAAATAGCACGTAACACAATCACACAACTCTGTGTGAACTTGTGTTTGTGATAATTAAAACTGCCCATGCAATGCTCTCAATAGCATGTTCAGCCTTTTAACATATTAAAAATGGTGGTTCTTTTGTCCGTTTACTCAGAATAAACCCAACTCCTTTTATAGAAAAGCTTTGAACTCTTGGCTATAAATTGGAGCGTTTTAGAGGAAACCAAGATATTGAGCAGTGTGATTAAATCATTATCGTAAGTCATAAGATCGATCTTCAATCACAATTATTTGCTGGAGATTTGTGTGTTGTGAGGAAAGCAAAATAACACAGCCATGGACATGAATTGGATAAGCAATAGAGAACCCACGAATTGGTTAATATTGGATCGAGATGATGAAGGCTTTCTTTCAATAATACAGCGTCAGGATCACCATTTTAGAAGATCGCCAATATGGCAGGACCAGAATCACCAGAATCGTTATTTTAGAAGTTCGCCGATACTGCAGCACCGGAATCACCAGAATCACCATTTTAGAAGTTCGCCGGTATGGCAGCACCGGAATCACCATTTTAGAAGTTCGCCGGTATGGCAGCCCCGGAATCATCAGAATCGCCATTTTAGAAGTTCGCCGGTATGGCAGCCCCGGAATCATCAGAATCACCATTTTAGAAGTTCACCGGTATGGCAGCACAGGAATCACGGGAATCGCCATTTTAGAAGTTCGCCGATATGGCAGCACCGGAATCACCAGAATCACCATTGGCTGCACGGGAATCACCAGAATTACCATTTTAGAAGTTCTCCAATATGGCAGCACCGGAATCATCAGAATCGCCATTTTAGAAATTCGCCAATATGGCAGCACCGAAATCACCAGAATCACAATTTTAGAAGTTCGCAGATTTGGCAGAACGGGAATCATCAGAATCACCAGTTTAGAAGATTGCCAACAGGGCAGCGCCGGAATCGCCATTTCAGAAGATCGCGATATTCGTATGAGATACTGCAGCCCCCCACATTAGTATATGACCAGTTTGGATTTTTGGACTCCCCGCCGCATCCGTTATGGGAGGAGTGGACTGCTGCTGCGGTTGGGGTTATTCAGGAGCGGGATACAGATGGATTTTCTCCTCAAACACTCTCTGCGTTGCCAGCCATAACATTCAAAAAGCAAGCAGGCGATGGAGATATTAATGCAGAAAAGTGTACAGTCTGTTTGGAGATATATGATGATGGCGAGAGAGTGGTGCAGCTGCCATGCTCCCATATATTCCATGGTTACTGTGTCGCTGATTGGTTTGGGATCCGCAGAACATGTCCCCTCTGCAGGCGTGTAGTTGTGATCTAGTTCAAAGTATGATTGATGTAGCTTATGTTTTAGTTGTGTCTTGATTGTAAAGGACCTTTTGTCCCCAAAAAAAAAAAAAAGTGTTTTACTATTGCACATCAAAACCTAGACTGTAATTATCCTTAATTATTAATTTTGCATTATTTATACTTTAATTAGCATGCATGTCCCTCAAAGTGGGCAAGTAAATGCCCAAGTGAATGATAACGATATGTTTAATTATTAATTTTGCATTATTTATACTTTAATTAGCATGCATGTCCTTCAAAGTGGGCAAGTAAATGCCCAAGTGAATGATAATGATATGTTTAATGATGCTTTTTTTTTAAAGAAAGATAGCTTTTTAAATTAGTTCAAGAATATGTAATATCAGATTTATTAAATATGATCCATGAATAATGTAATAATATGATTTTTTTTATGGTTAAGTATACTAAGATGATGTTTTTGATTTTATATTTAAGAAAATAAAATTTTAAAATTATTTTTTTATTATATATAAAATTGTATTTGTATTATTTATAATGTGAGTCTATATTTATATATATAATTTAAATGGGTTTAATGATTAAGAACATGTGTTTTTTTCTAAAAAATTATAAGTCAAATCCATAGAAAGATAGAATATGTACATCTATATACAAAAGTAGTTCTCTTCTCATATAAACAAAAAAGTCTCATATAGAAATTTAGGCTTCACTGAATTTTAAAATAAAATTATTATTACTATTGTTAAATAAAAGAATTTTGTCCAAATTTATAATTTGATGAACATATTGTTTATGTATAATGTTATAAAAAAAACCACTCATTTAATTTATCAATAAAATGGTTACTTGCATTTCAACATCAACATCATGATAACCTATAAAAACTATGTCCATCCTATGGAAAAAAAATGTGTAACACCTAGTTTCCATGGGATAAGTTTAGGGTGATACAACTTATTTGGCTTCTTATTTAACATATGTGTATTTTATGATGAAAACTATTTAATTGTTTGCAATATCGGTTCATGGTATTGATCATTATAATATTTTTTTATGAATATTGAATTTAATAATTTAAAAAAGATTAAATGAAGATTTTAAATACAAAATATTATTTGTAGAAAATTATATTCATTTATATTATTTATTTTTCAAATTTTAGAAAATGCTAAATTTTTAAAATAATTTTATTACTTTGATATTTATATAAACAAAAGCTTCAACAATTTTCTAAATATTACTTTCGCAATTATAATTAATAAAATTATCAAAAAATAATAATTATATATATATATATATATAGATAATTTACTAATAATATTATATATATATATATATATATATATATATATATATATATATATATATATATATATATATTTTAATAATAATTTACTAAAACTATTAATTATATTAGGTAAGATTTCTTGAAAACAAATAATATGAATTTTGGAAATAGGTAATTTTTCACAATTATAATTAATAAAATATATATATATATATTTATTTATTTATTTTAATAATAATTTACTAATAACATAAAATAATATATTTATTTTAATAATTTTTTAATAATAATTAATTAAAATTATTAATTAATTAAATTAGGTAAGATTTTTTGGAAACAAATAATATGGATTTTGGAACTAGGTATTTTAGTGAAGGTTTTGATATTTTAGTGAAGGTTTGGATAGGGAGGAAAATAAGATTACTTATTTTAAGAATCCTTTATCTTTACAAAATTTTGATTAACAATTGATATATTTAAAATTTCTCTTTAAGTCAAATATTATAAAATTTAGCAATAAATTTAGTTGATAAATAAAATTAAGTTATAAATATTATAGTTAACATGTCATGTAGATGCATTGAGTTATGAATACTACACTTAACATGCAATGCATATAAGAGTAAGTCAAATTTTAATATTCTAAAAAAAGAGAAATGCCATTAATATTCTAAAAATATTATTTTGTTAAAAAGTACTTAAAAAAATTGGAACCAAATATATCAAAAAATATGGTATTGATTTTATGATAAAAATAATATTTTAGAAATTCAATGCTAGTAAGTGTAATATGGTAATATGGTAGCTTAGTCTTTGTTGAAAACTTTAAAAAAATACTTAATAAGTAGTCAAACTTAATGCACACAAATAGTGAATTTTCTTTATGAAAATAAAATTAAATTAAGAAAAATCTTATTTTTTCATATAGCTTACAACAATCCTAAAATTATGAAAACAAGTTCATATGAGTAAGGATTAATTGTAAATTTAGTATTAACACCATCTTAATCCTGTCATATATATATTAACTTGTTACAATATTCACGATTCCACATAGGAGCTTTAGGAGGCCATGCTAGAGGAGTACTTATAGCTATTTTGTACATTTGGAAGCAAATAAATGTAAATTTTTATGCAATGGGAAGGAGAATGTAACACCCAAACTTGATCCTCAAGTTTCTATTTGTATAGGTGAAAACAAAAAAATAGGAAATACATTTGGTATATAGAGATGTTTGATCAAGTTTCTAAGTGTATGGGTGAAAACAAAAAAAATTGGAAACACATTTTGGTATGTAGAGATGTCGGGTTATGTTATATAAACTCTTGACTAAGAAAAAAAAGTCAAAATATATTCTCGATCCAGAGTTTTAAACTATTTTGGCTAAGAGTTTAGTAGGGTTAATGTAGGTGTTGCAAATTCTTACATGAAAGTTTAACAAATTTTCGACTGAATTTTTAGATCTAAACTATAAATTTTGGTCGAGAATTTAGATTTCATTTCAAAATTTTGGCTGAGAGTTTTATATGTGAATTAATTTTCTTAACAAAAAGTTGGTAAAAAATAAAATAATTTATTTAGTGCAAACTCTCTAGAGTTTAGAGTCCTTTCAAACTCTCAGTAGGGAGACTAAAATTTAATTAAACCTTGGTCGAGTGTTTAGATTTCATTTAAAACTTTTAGCCAAGAGTTTTATATTTTAATTAATTCTATTAACAGAAAATTGGTAACAAATAATTTATTGGGCCCAAACTCTCTAGAGTTTAGAGTCCATTCAAACTCTCAGCGGAGAGACCAAGATTTTGGTTAAAACTCTAGGCTAAAATGTTGAACATTATAAATTGGAAAATTTGAAATTATACCAGCCATTTCTACCCTCTTTCGTGAAAACAACAACCCTCTTTGTTGTGCCCCGCAAAAACGACAATCCTTCTTGTCATGGTCTGCTTTCCCTATCCACTATTGCTTCCCTATTATTGTATTGTATTGCTTCCCTATTCATTGTGTTGCCTACCCTTGATTTTGTTAGTGTGCACCATGTTGGCCTAGATGATCCAGAAAGTTAGCAAAAAACCCACATTATTAGGGTCTTGAAGGGGAGATTTAGTGGCATGCATGCCTATCTGAGCCCGCGCTTTCTCTCGTGGCCCATGAAAATGATAATATTGCTTTTGTATTGTGATTTCTTCCATTCATGAAGTTGATGAACATTACTTGAGCATTGTACAACCTCAAAAAAAAGGGGGGTGCAGCCACAAACCATTGAACCTTGCTCTCTTTATTAGTGTTTGGTTTCTTCTCTTTATTAGTGTTCGGTTTCTTTACATAATCATATGTATTTATTTTCTTGTATGTTAATTGATAATTACATACTTTCACTTTGATAAATTGTACATTCTCCCATTTCACATTGCCTAATTGTATGATCTTACATCCATAGGAAAAAGGCATTCATTTGTTTTCTTATTTTCTGGCTTACTTTGCACTATTTTTTTCCTTGTTTTATCCAATCATTCTGAAAGTACATAAGAGGATTTATAAGCCATATCAGTCATAAAGAAAGTAGAGTTTGACTATGTTATATATCTGTTATTGAGAGATGTAGTAATATACAAAAATGTAGTACATATGTATATAAATAGCATCTCCAAAAAGAACCCACACAAAAAAATAGAGTTGATGTAGGAGGTTGATTAGAAAAAATCCATTATACTCATGATGTTTAAGCTGTCTATGGTCATAAATAAAAAATTGTGGCTGAAAAACTAGTTTAGATATTGTAAAAAAATAAATTTTTAACTAATGTACATCTCGAGAGTGTTTGGATTCCTCATTGGTAAAATTTTGTTATTGATAATTAAATTAGAAATTTTTTGCCTAGTTTTAATAAATAAGAGAAGGTAATTTAATTTAAAAAATTAATAATGGAGTAAACTAATAAGAACTAATAACAAGGTTAATATAATTTTAAAAACGCTTAATAATCTAGTAAACTAATAAAAATTAATAATTAATAATAAAATTAATTTAATAATAAATAACAATAAAGATCATTTATTAAAGATTGAAAATAAGGTTAAATATAGTACTAATGGAATTAATTAATGTAACTGATGTAATATTTATTAATTAATAAAATAGATAATTAATAAAATAAATAATATGGTTGGTTAATAAAGAAAAATAATAGGAGTTGTCTATGGAGGCAAAGGAATTGCTTGCACTACCAAAATTCAGCCAAATCCAGAAATTTTTTTTAAAGAAATCTTGGAGCAATAGTGTTTGAATCATATTTTTGATGGTGGAAATGGATTCAACGCCATCAAAACATCAAGGGCACCCAAAATGATGTTGTCGAAGCAGCAAAACCCACATTCTCCATGTAAAAATTGCATGTCACATTCATTTCCCAAAATAATCCTCTAATTGGGACAAACTCTATTGCGGAGGCTATTTTTCAATTGATGGTTAAAACCATATAATAAAACTCACCATGATATTTTATATTCCCGGCTCTGACTTTGGTTAAAAACAAAATAGTAAGGAATTACATTCCTTGTTCATGCACTATGGTTTAAAAACCCAAAACACCACATAATATCATATCCGCTTATAACACTTTATAACTTACCCCTTTCCGCCGGTCAATATCTGCACATATGTCAAGGCTCTATTTAAATCAAATATGGCCCACACATACCTTTATACTGACGGTCTTTATCGCTCATACATCCGACTTTGGTTTAAACCCAAAGTTACCAACATATAACCATATGAACTTTCGCCCCACATATATTTCAACCCGCATATCATAACATTCTTCAAAACATGAACTTTGGTTAAGTCGAATTGTGACTTTAATTTTAAAACCCAAGCATCGATCATATATTAATCTGACCCCACATACCTTTTTCATCGTCCATCATTCATTCAATCGAACGGTTGACGCATCACATCTACAAATCCGACGGCTATGCGTAACAAAGGTTCACAAGACTTAACGCTTCAAATCTACGCGAAAGAAATGGTTTTGGAATACCACCGATGCTACGTGTCGCTACCTGAATGCTATCGCGTTCGTTTCAGCGATTACCACTTACCGCCTTAGTGCTACGCGAAAACCATTAGTGGTTTCCAAAACCACTTCACTGTTCCTCTTGCCTCTGTTGACTCATAGTTCCATACCATCTCGATTCATGGTTCCACTCGCTTATTATAACTCCACACAATTAATTCTGCTTCCACTGTGCCATTTCTTCTTTCGACAAGTTCATTGGATTCACCACTCCTCATTTAAAAGCTGCGTGAAACCCCTTAGGAGGTTTCCAAACCAATCCTATGTTCCTTCACTCCAGTTCCATTCGATTACATAACCTTGCATCCTTTCATTTGTCACTCCACATCGACTCCAATTCAACTCTCGGCCATTTAAATGTGAACCTTACTCTATATTGATGTGAGTCAATATATTAATGCGATTTCGACAAACAGAAAATTACTTCTCTATTGACAACCCCATTAGTCTCCATTCTGGCACTGATCCAATTTCACTATTCGATCGGATGTATTTCTGTATCCAAATTACCGAATTGAAAACTCAGTTTCTGTTCTGTGTCATCGATCCTTTCAGTGATCGATCACTGAATTTAACAAATGCAAATTCAATCAATCTTCTCAAATATGTATGCAAACCCTTACCCCTCTTCGATTCAATTCCTGATAATACCCTATCTTAGTATTTCCATCGAATCTCTCAATGGTATACAGAATACCATTCAAACCCTATACATACATGTACTGTGCCAAACCCTTGATTCATAATATGAAATTATGAATTCATTTCTCTACACATAATCACACACATGTTTATTGAAACTCAAAGCATTTATCTATAATTCAATCAATGCAGACCAACCATATTCAACACTCTGTTCATTCATAAAAAATATTTACATAAATCCAGAACACCTTATGTTCTGTTTTCTCTTCTTTAGGCCTGATATTCTATTTTGTGGCCATACTTCTAAATTTTCCCGTAGGCTTGTACAACAAACCCCCTGTTTGTTAAAAACCCTACTCTACCTCTTTCTAATGTCCCCTGTCTAATTTTGCATTTGAGGCTTATTATTTTTATATAGAATAATCTGAACTAATTTAGGTTCAGATCCTCCATCATCTCAACAAATTCCTCAAAATCCTCAAGGTCCTAAAATCTATCCTTTTATCCCTAAGGATCCTCTTTAATCACATGAAGTCATGAAACTGATTCTAACTTAAGATTTACAATAAATTCTCAAATCTCTCATTCCCTATGGAATCTAAACTATCATAATTCTCTCATGTTCTCCAATTATTCGGGAACATTTACAAATTCCTCACAATACTTAATATCTCTCATTAAAATCACTCAAAAACATTAATAATTACATAAGAAATCAATATTATTTTGAAAACACAAGACCCCTATGTCTATTAAAATACAAAGGATTTTCTTGAGCCTAATGCCCCTGCATCAGACTCCCAAGGTTAAAAATAATCATGATCTCCTGACCATGTGCTTTTAGTCTTTGTCTTCCTAGATCCCATAATTTTTTTTGTAATTTGTCATCTATTTCTATTGTTGTTTGTTGCTTTTCTCCAGGTCTCCAAACTTTATGCTGCTTTGCTCCACTAGTTATACTTTCACAGTCTGTTATTGTCTTCCTTTTGTTGTTGTTGCTTCTTTCCTTTCTTGCTAATTTCTTCTTCTGAGACACTTTCATCATTATCCTTCTTATTAGTTCAATTTATCTGTCCAATAAATCTTTTGTTTGCTGATTTCTTTAATCTCTTGATTGTTGAACTTTTATTCTTACTGCCACCCTGTCATCCTTACCCTCTTGTTTTCTGTAATTACTAACTTCTTCCAAATTGTCACTTATGACTATTTCTTTGTCTTCTCCCTTCAACAATTCATTGGACTGATACATAGTCTGCCATTTACTACTATCTTCATCTCTTTGCTTTAATTTGTTGTTGTTGTCCTCTGACTTTTGCATCTCTACATTCTTCATTTCCCAATACTTAAATTGATATTTCTCTCCATGTATTGAATCTTGATTCTTCAACATAATTTCCAGAAATTTAATTTCTTTATTCCATGGATTAAATATTTCCACAGAATTTTCCTCCTTCTCTTTTATTTGACTGCCCAATTGTGTCAAATTTTCTCCAGCATCTGTAACAAAACCTGCATTCACAAAAAAATTATTAAAATAAAAATCATAAGGCCTCAGTTCCTTCCTTTCCTCTGCCAGAATTTCAGTATGTTGCTCTGAATTTTCCTCTTCTATCAGCACATCAGTATGTTGATTCAAACTTCCCAAAGAATTCTCTGAAGATTTCTCAAGACTTTCAACAAGTCTTTCTTTCACACCATCTGCTCTCATGATGTCTTTCTGTCCTTTTTTACTGTATTGACCTCTGTCTTCTGCAATCTCTCTATCATACTCTAAGTTTTCTAGCAAATATTCCAGCAATGCAATTTCTTTTTGGAATTTCTGAAGTATCTCATCATCACTTATAATTTCTACATTTTTACACAAAATTTCAGTTTGAAAATTACAAGATTCAACAGTCTCAACTGTTGCTTCACATATCAGTGCTTCAGACTGAATCTCTTCTTCTTTCACAAGAAATTATTCCTGTGTTGTAATAGCTTCAAATATAAATGCATCACTGATTTCCTCATTCAAGGGACATTCTTCATTATTACTTTCTGCTTCGGAGTATTTATCTTCTGAAAGATACTCTTCCATACTTTTGATAGCTTCAAAAGATTGCTCATCCTCCTCTGCAAAACCTATAATCACATCATAATTATTAGATTGAAAAATAAAAGGCTTTACATCATCCAACTGATCTGAATTTGTCCAAAAACTCAGGAAATCATCAATAATTCCCTCTTCAGCAAGGTAAAATTATTGTTGTCTTAAATCTTCACAATGATTCATAAGATCTTTCACAAATCTCCATTCTTCATCTGTATCCATAACTTCACTCTGTTCTTCTTCACAAATGGAAACTCCATTTTCAACTCAGCTTCTCTGAGTTCTTCACATCCCAATTGCACATTCATCCTTTGTTCAAGCTTTCTCAGCTCTTCTGCTAATTGCATATTCATTTGTTGTTCTCTTTTCTGTTGTAGCCTCTGCCACTTTACTTTCTTCTTCATGAGCCAACCACATCTTTGTTTTTCTTCTATCATCATTTTCAATTTATTAAATTGTTCTCTTATCTCAGCTAACTCTTTGTCATATTCTTCATCAATCAACTTCTTCCTTATGCCATTTTCCTTGGCATCTTCTTTCTCCTTCCTTCTATTGTGGTCTCCCTCAGAACCTCTGCTACCTCTTCTATGATTATCAGTATCCATCTTCTTCTCCATTTCTATCTTCATGAGTTCCTCACTCATTCATCATGAGTTGTACTAAAGCCTCTGCAAGAACAAGTCCTCCTTGTTACAACTTACCTCACCGATCCTTTCCTCTGGATTTGGTCTTTTGGAAAGCATTGGTTCTCTATCTTCTGTAACCTCTTGAGCATTCCTCTCTGCTCCTTCTAGGCTTTAACTCATCTGCAACTTCTAAGAACACAATTGTCCTTTTTATTCAACCTTTGTTAAAATTCCTCAAGGTTCTGCCACATTCTTCTTCCACTTAGAATCCTTTACTGGATTCCTTCATCACTGCTCTTAAAGTTGTGATCTTCTTTTGCTGAGATTTTCTTCAACTGTCTACAACTTGAATTCTGCAAACATAATCTTCAAACCAGAGTTAAAATAACACTTATCAACTCACCCTCAAGATCTCTGTGTGATCTTGTTTCACCTCTCATCTGCACTATATATCTACGTGCTACAATCTATCAGTTTCAAAGTCTGATCTCTTTTATTTTCTCCATCACACATGCATTCATTCTAATTCCAATTAAACCAAACTTGAACCTTCAAAAGAGCTTTTTCCTGCTCTGATACCAAAAATGATGTTGTCTAAGAAGAAAAACCCACATTCTCCATGTAAAAATTGCATGTCACATTCATTTCCCAAAATAATCCTCTAATTGGGACAAACTCTTTTGCGGAAGCTATTTTTCAATTTATGGTTAAAACCATATAATAAAACTCACCATGATATTTTATATTCCCGGCTCTAACTTTGGTTAAAAACCAAATAGTAGAATTATGTAATTTGGAATTACATTCCTTGGTCATGCACTATGGTTTAAAAACCCCTAAAACACCACATAATATCATATCCTCTTATAACACTTTACAAATTACCCCTTTCCGCCGGTCAATATCTGCACATATGTCGAGGCTCTATTTAAATCAAATATGGCCCACACGTACCTTTATACTGACGGTCCTTATCACTCATACATCCGACTTTGGTTTAAACCCAAAGTTACCAACATATAACCATATGAACTTTCGCCCCACATATATTTCAACCCACATATCAAAAAATTCTTCAGAACATGAACTTTGGTTAAGTCGAATTGTGACTTTAATTTTAAAACCCAAGCGCCGATCATATATTAATCCGACCCCACATACATTTTTCATCGTCCATCATTCATTCAATCGGACGGTTGACGCATCACATCTACAGATCCGACGGTTATCGCATAAAAAGGGTTCACAAGACTTAACGTTTCAAATCTACGTGAAAGAAATGGTTTTGGAATACCGTCAATGCTACGTGTCATTGCCTGAACGCTATTGCGTTTGTTTTAACGATTACCACTTACCGCCTTAGTGCTACACGACAACCATTAGTGGTTTCCAAAACCACTTCGTTGTTCCTCTTGCCTCCATTGACTCATAGTTCCATACCATCTCGATTCATGGTTCCACTCACTTATTATAACTCCACACAATTAATTCTTCTTCCACTGTGCCATTTCTTCTTTCGACGGGTTCATTGGATTCACCACTCCTCATTTAAAAGTTGCGTGAAACCCCTTAGGAGGTTTCCAAACCAATCCTCTATTCCTTCGCTCCAATTCCATTTGATTACATTACCTTGCATCCTTTCATTTGTCACTCCACATCGACTCCAATTCAAATCTCAGCCATTTAAATGTGAACCTTACTCTATATTGATGTGAGTCAATATATTAATGCAATTTCGACAAACAGAAAATTAATTCTCTGTTGACGACCCCATTAGTCTCCATTTTGGCACTGATCCAATTTCACTATTTGATCGGATGTATTTCTGTATCCAAATTACCAAATTGAAAACTCAGTTTATGTTCTGTGTCATCGATCCTTTCAGTGATCGATGACTGAATTTAACAAATGCAAATTCAATCAGTCTTCTCAAATATGTATGCAAACCCTTACTGCTCTTCGATTCAATTCCTGATAATACCCTATCTTATTATTTCCATCGAATCTCTCAATGGTATATAGAACACCATTCAAACCCTATACATACATGCACTATGCCAAACCCTTGATTCATAATATGAAATTATGAATTCATTTCTCTACACATAATCACACACCTGTTTATTGAAACTCAAAGCATTTATCTATAATTCAATCAATGCAGACCAACCATATTCAATAATTTGTTCATTCATAAAAAATATTTACATAAATCCAGAACACCTTATGTTCTGTTTTCTCTTCTTTAGGCCTGATATTCTATTCTGTGTCCATACTTCTAAATTTGCTCGTAGGCTTACAACAAACCCCCTGTATGTTAAAAACCCTACTCTACCTCTTTCTATTGTCCCCTGTCTACTTTTTCCTTTGAGGCTTATTATTTTTATACAGAATAATCTGAACTAATTTAGGTTCAGATCCTCCATCATCTCAACAAATTCCTCAAAATCCTCAAGGTCCTAAAACCTATCCTTTCATCCCTAATGATCCTCTTTAATCCCATGAAATCATGAAACTGATTCTAACTTAAGATTTACAATCAATTCTCAAATCTCTCATTCCCTATGGAATCTAAACTATCCTAATTCTCTCATGTTCTCCAATTATTCGGGAACATTTACAAATTCCTCACAATACTTAATATCTCTCATTAAAATCACTCAAAAACATTAATAATTACATAAGAAATCAATATTCTTTTGAAAACACAAGACCCCTATGTCTATTAAAATACAAAGGATTTTCTTGAGCCTAATGCCCCTGCATCACAAAATATTGAAGTTTGATAAACCTCTAGGGCACCCAGAATCTTGAAGTTTGATAAAGCTCTATGGCACCCAAAATCTTGAAGTTTGATAGCTATAACCTAGATTTACAAAAATCTTTGCCTAAATTTATTAAAATCTTCTTGGAATTTCCATGATTTTCAAGGCAAAAAAGCACAATGCTTAGACCATGACTCAATAATAAGGTTAATTGATGAATATCATTAATATTTTTAATTAATAAAGATCAATAATAATGTTAATTAATAAATATCAATAATAAGGTAATCCAATTATTTATTAGTAAAAAGGTTAATTAATGTAACAACAATCAAAATGGTTAATAATTAATTAAATTTAGTTAATAACGAATATTATTTATAATTATTAATAATAAGCTACATTAATAATCATTAACAAGAAGGTTAATTAGTATAATAATAATTAAAATATTGTAGTTTATTTAATAATAATTAGGATAATGTGAATAAAATATCGCAATCAAATAGATAATGTAGTAAATTAAATATGATTAAGATTAATGTGGTTAATAATTAGAGACGAAGCTTAATAATGAGAGAACAAGATTCGCTAATTTTCCATCCATATTTAAGTTTTTAGTGTTTTTTTTCTATCTCTAAGGCTTTTCGATTTTACTTTTTGAATATTGATCAATACAGGCAATGAATTTGGAATTTTCCGGTGTTTGGTTATTTCTGAGTGTTCCACTAAAGCAAATTTCTTAGATCTATAATGAATGATATTAGCATCATGCTCCTTAAGTCTAGCACAGATTGAGCGTCCAGTTTCCCCAATGTAAACTTTCCCAAACCAACAAGGGATTGAGTAGACACCTTTGTTTCTTTTAGGATTGACTTGGTATTTAGAATAGTCCAACAATTTTTTTAAGGTTTTAGGAAGAGAGAAGAAAACCCTAATTTTATTTTTGTTGAGGATGTTGACTATCTTGTCGACAGTTCCCATTATCCCTTGATATATGGAAGTTTGATAGTTTTTATGAAGTCCCTTTTATTTTTATTCTTATGGTTATTCAAATAATTTTTTATAGTATTCTTAAAATGTTTTTTCATTATACCAATGATTTTTGAAAACTTGGGTGATATGTTCCAGTTCATTATTTAAATGATCTTTGTCACATAATCTCTTGGCTCTAATGGAAAGTGTGTTTATTACAACAATATTTTGTGAGGCGTGATGGTGAAAACTTTCTTGAATATATTTATCAGTGTGGGATTTCTTACGATAGACCTTATGAGCTAATCCACCATCTTGCTTCTTGGAGAGAAGGATGTCCAAGAAAGGAAGTTCCCTATTTTCTTCCACTTCTATACTAAATTTAATGTTTTCCAATAAAATATTGTTTTTCATTATTTACTCAAGTAACATTAATAAATCGAATTTCAACATAAAATTCTAATGGAATAGTAAATCAAATTTCAGCATTAATAAATAGAAATTTATCATTGATTCAAATGGAAATAATAAATCAAAATTCAATATTGATTTGAATGTCATTAATCTATCAAAAATCAAATTAAGTAATTCAACACTTAATGTATTGAACCGAGGTTTAATTTTTTTGTTTCTCCCTCCAAAATATCGAATGAAGATATTATCTGCTCCATGGAGAATGAAATCACCTCTTTACCATAATCAAAAGCTAAAGGAATTAGAAAAAACTACACACTAGTTCTGAGAAAAACTAAACAACTCAGAAAAAATTTAAACGATGAGGAATTAACAACTCTCAAGGAACTCGAAAGAAACAAAGAAATTTTGATATTAAAGGAAGACAAGGGAAATTACAAGGTGATAATGGACACTAAAGAATACCATAAAAATATGTTGGAATGTATTACCACATGTGGCAGCTATACAAAAATAACCAAAGATCTCTGCAACAAATTGATGAAGGATATTACAAATTCCATACAAAACTATTTTTTTATGAGAGCATAGAAACGAAAATCATTCCTAAGAACCCTATCTTACATAACATATATGGTATACCAAATTTTCACAAGGATGTTTGTCCTCTAAGGCTTATTGTCAATATCATTGGGTCTCCCTCATATGGATTAGCTAAAATTGTAGCTGGAAAACTCTAATGCCATATTGGAAAACCCCAATACTTCATCAAATATTTCTCACACTTCATAACTAATTTAAAATCTACCACAATAAAATAATCTAACCTTCTTGTTATCTTTTATGTTACTCATTTATATACTATGGTTCTGGTAGAGGAAGCTATAAAAGTCATAAGGGAACTAACTGATGATGAAACTACTAACCTTGTAAAAATATGCTTAAAATCCACATATTTCAGGTATAAATGGGACATTTATGAAAAAATAGATGGAATTTATATGGGTTCTCCACTCTCCTTTATGGTGGAAAATATTTTCATGGAATCCTTTGAAGAGAAATCCATAACTTCTTTTCTCTAAATCTTATACAATGGAGAATATTTTGGATGATACTCATTTCATTTGGCCTCATGATAGACAAAATCTTAAAGAATTCCTGGACCATTTGAACAACCGAATGGAAAAAATTAAATTCACTATGGAAGTGAAAGAAAATAGGGAAGTTCCTTTCTTGGACATCCTTCTCTCCAAGGATAAATATGGTGGATTATCTCATAAGGTATATCATAAGAAAACCCACACTCATAAATATATTCAAAAAAACTCTCATCATCACCCCTCACAAAAAAATTGGTGTAATAAACCCACTTTATATTAGATCTAAGAGTTTAGGTGACAAGGATCATTTAAATAACGAACTTGAACCTATCACCCAGATTTTCAAAAATCATGGGTACAATGAAAAACTTATTAAGAACACTATAAATTATTCTTTGAATAACAATAAGTATAAAAATAAAAAGTACTTCATAAAAACTATCAAACTTCCATATATCAAGGGAAATACCGACAAGATAAACAACATCCTCAACAAAAATCCGACTAGGGTTTCCTTTTCTCCTCCTAACACCTTACAAAAATTTTTGGACCATTCTAAAGCCCAAGACAATCCTAAAATAAAGAAAGGTGTTTTCTCAATCCCTTGTGGGTGTGGGAGAGTTTACATTGGGGAAAATAGCTACTCAATCCATGCTAGACTTAAAGAACATTATGTTGATATCATTCATTATAGATATAAGAAATATGCTTTCGTGGAACACTAAAAAATAACCAAACACCACATATGCTTGGAGAATTCTAAATTCTTTGCGTCGATTGGTCATTATCCAAAAAGAAAAAATAAAGAAGCCTTAGAGTTAGAAAAAAACCCTAGCAACTTAAATCATGATGATGGATGGAAACTCAACAAATCTTGATCTCCTATTATTAACCACATTAATACTAATCAAATTTATTTTATTTTATTATCTATTTGATTGCAATATGTAGAAATAGCTCTAAATTTGCAGCTACTAATGAATTCAAGCTGAAAACAGTAGACACAAATTTATTCTACTCAACTCAGGGAAAGGAAATTCAGAAGATAGCTACCATGAAGCACTTGATAATAATACAATATATGATGTATAATTATTTTACCCCTATAAATGACACAATATCAATAACTAAATTATATCGGATGACGTAAGTATATTCAACTACTAATATGGTGTTAATACCTAATTTACACTTTTAGTACATAATTTACAATTATTTGCTACTCATAAGAACTTTCTCTTCATAAGTAATAACCTTATAACCTTTTTCTTTTAGGATAAGTTGTAAGCTATATGAGTGAATAAATTTTTCCTTATTTTAATTTTCTTTTCACAAGGAACATTAATCAATTGTGTGCATAGCCACATTAATTTTGACTATTTATTATGTATTTTCTAACGTCTCACTCAAGAACTAAGTTTCCATGTGACAGTTGTTAACAATGAATATCTGAAATATCTAGATTTTTCAATATGCTTTATATCATAGCCTTCAATATCCTTTAATAAAGATAATAGTTTTTAGAATACTATTGGCATTCCTTATCTTTTCCTTTTCTTTTTTTACCTTTTCAAAAAGAAATAGTTAAAAAACAAAAACAAAAAATGTTTTAATAAGATGTATAAATAATCTACATTATGATATAGTTAGACAATATTTCATTATAAAATATTCTTCTTCTTCTTCTTCTTCTTTTTTTTAAGACTAATTTCTATTGATGTAACATAAAATACATGGAGGCTCGGGCCTTTGCAGTCCTAGCCTGTTTCGAAGGCATAATTCTCAAAAATAAAAAAAATTGGGACTGCCCACGAAGGGGAAACCAGTCCAATAGGTTGTTTTATCGCTGCCTACAGAGAGGAAACCAACATTGCACATGGAAAAAAGATGAATGTTTGCAGTCCTCAAACAGAACTTAAAACTAGAAACCATATAAAATGGCCCAAAAAACTTGGAACCAGAAGCCAAAATCCAGAAAGAACCTGAGTTCTTAGGTTTCATTTGGAGAGGGAGGTGTCTCTTCAACAATCAAACACCTATACTCATCGGTGTCATCTGTTAGCTTGTCTTGGGTGGCGTCCGCTGTGTTCTGGGGCTCCTTGGTGTCACGGGCTTTGCCAGGAGCATCTTTACCGCTCTTCCATTCTTCACTGCTGCTGTCGGAGCCTTTTCTTCTGCTGCTGGAAGCTAGGTCGCTCTTCTCAGCTGCATATGGAACGGCTTGGTTGGAGAACTTCTGCAGTTTTCTGGGATGAAGACTAGCCACACTAGTGGGTTCCTCTTTGAAGGAGACGGTGATGGTTGCTGTAACGTGTGGGCGGTCCAAGGTGCACATAAAGTGGAATTGAGCAGAGTGGGTGGGATGCAGAGAGGCCGTCGTTTCCATCTGAAGTAGCGGTAGGGATATGGTAGTGGCGGAAGGATGCAGGGGTGGAGAGCGGGACTATCCAGAAGTTCCAGCACGGCCGCGCCCACTTCGAGTGGCCGGATAATTTCCATGTGAATGCTCCAGATAAGAGGGGGGAGTGTCAGAGTGGGACAAAGGAGAGGAGTGAGCAGCCCTACCTATACTTCTGCCACCGCGGCAACGCATGCGATGGCGAAGATGGGGCATGGTGGAGCAGTGGGGAGAATGAGAGCTCTGAGCCGAGGTAGTAGTAGGGTGAGGGACCAATGGATCCGAGAGCGCAGAACCAGGGGAAATTCTATCCACAAGGATGAAATTTAGATGGCAGCAAAGACTCTGACAGAATTGCAGGCCAGGAACCACCTCAATGCAGTAGAGGAGACTACAGCGTCGCCCTGTAGGCATTCGGGAGCTCGGCTCCGAGACTCCAGGGGGGAAATTGCAGCTAAACGGCAGAGGCGAAGGATGAAGACAACCAAGTGAAGGAGGAAATAAAATATTCATATGTTAAATGAGAAAAAAAAATTAAATAAATTGTATCATCGAAAAATTATCCACTGAAGACTACGTGTTATATTTATTTTTATTTTAACCACCATAGGCTACACACAATTGTTATAAGTTGTCATGAAGTTGAAACTTGGATCAATTGAGGAAAAATTTTCATAAAATTTCATATCGAGCCTTGGCCACACCTTTTCTTAGTGAAAATGTTCTTTATGATAGGTTCCTTTGAAAATAGACATGCTTAGTGTCGGGTTTCCCATATAAAGCTCGCGGCCACCCCTTGGAGCTTCTAGAAAGAGAAATTTATGAGGAGATTGGATTGAAAATCGGTTGGGAAAAGATCATAATCGTGCATGAATTGTAATCACTCAAATAATATTCCAAGAAGTGTACTTATGGATCCTCGAAGACTCCATAAGAAGAGGCCTAATCTAGGGGACGGGTTAGATCTAGAAAGTATAAGAGGAAGCTTTCTTATGCTAGTGTATTGGAGAAATAACTTTGGACTTAAAGTTTGTAGAAGATTGTTGAACATTCAACATCAACATTATTGTGAATAGATTCTAGGTGATAGCTATTATTTATATGTATTATTTTGGCTATAGATCATGTAATTATTAAAGTTTGAAGAG
The DNA here is from genome assembly GCA_034641835.2 of Pinus albicaulis. Taxonomy (NCBI): domain Eukaryota; kingdom Viridiplantae; phylum Streptophyta; class Pinopsida; order Pinales; family Pinaceae; genus Pinus; species Pinus albicaulis. Next base: position 1,520,835,072 of record CM076582.1, on the reverse strand, counting down.
CATGTAATGATCAAATGTTGGATAGCTTAGAAATCTAATTTTTACATATACTTTGATTAAAAAAATATAACACATTTGTAGAAAAAATAGAAAAAGAGTATGGGAGTTGTACAACATATATAGTTCCTAGAGGAGATTGGAGTGGATGAGGGCGCTAGGGTTCGAAACCCTGCAGATTTCCATGGCGGCGGCCCGAACATTTTCACTGGTTTTGGTGCCTCAGAACCTGCATTTTGTCTGATATCCGGCCCACTTGGGGTTACTAGATGATGAACAGGTATCTGCGGTTTTAGTTATTTTCTTTGGACCAATCATCGAGCTATTGAGGTATTTTCTATTCATACTAGCTCCATCTTGTTCCCCACTATGGACTGTTGTTTGGTTGGGCGTATAATATTGGGGCGGGAAACTATTGTTTGTCTGTTGGTCTTCAACGGGCCGCGACACGGCATTATCGGGACTGACTACGGGCCCAAATCGACCCAGCATTACCAGACTTTCGCCCTCTATTTTTATCATATATCTACTTATCGTGTTGTGGGTATGCGGCTTTTGTTTTGTTAACCTGATTGTTTTTTCTTCACCCCCTACCGACGCTCACTCATCCAACATGAGTGCCTACGAGGAGCTCGTTGATTACTCCGAAGACCCACTGGTCGGTGTTGACATCTGGGGCCTCGAGCATGAGGCAGATGCGGATATGGAACTGAATACACCTGCCGAGGTATCTGTGGAACCTGCCCGGACTGACCCCATGGGGTCTATTGGTTCCCCCTGTGGCAACACATCTGTTGTAAACTGTTTTTCTACCCCCTCCCCGATGTTTGATGGTCTCTGGGACCTTTCCCCATTGAGCTCGGTAGGTTTTCAGGAGGCGATACCGGGACTCCCTGTACCATTTGCGGGGGTGGATTTGGCTGATATCAATGCCACCACCCAGACTCTTGAACAGCTGAATATTGGTTGCCTTTGACATAGCCATGTGGTTGAGATTAGTGGACCAGTAGCGGCATCTGGGGTCTTTACCAATATTCCGGTGGATGCTCATACTACAGATGCTACGCTCCCATCATCAAACTCGGAGGGTTCCAGTGACCAGCACTTGGGGCATCCTGAAAAGGGTAAGAAGCCCAAAATAACCAAAAACAAGCTCTGCAGGAACTCGATCTTCGGGCAAGATAGAGGCATGGTGGATTTGGAGCACACTGCGGCCATTGTTCTTGTGGGTAGAGTTCGTGGCCGAAAATACTCATCTACGCAACTTATTCAATGGACTCGAGAGATTTGGGGCAAGATACTTGACCCACTTCCGGAGGTTCTCCCGCTTGCCCGGGGTTGGTTCTCACTCTCCTTTGCCTCTGCTAACTAGATTGCTTGGGTCCTTAACCATTATTGGCATATTGAGATGCATCCCGTGCTCCTCAAGCGATGGACGCCGATGTTTGATCCAAAAAAAGAAATTGCGGGGGCTCGGCCCATTTGGATGCGTCTCCCTGGCCTTCCTCTCCAATTCTGGACTAAAACTGCCTTCCGCAACATTGGGGAGGAATTTGGTCATTACCTTGACCATGACCACTCCTACTTGACCACGCGCAACAGAGTTGTAGCCCGTATCCTAGTCTTTATGGACACCAGGGACGGTCTTCATGACACTTACAAAATGTTCTTTGAAGGGATGATATGGCAACAAACTTTGGACTACGAGGGCGTGCCATTCAGGTGTAGGAAATGTCATGAGGTGGGGCACCTGTACAAGGATTTTCCAAATTTGAGTTTCTCTGTTCCGATTCAGAAGAAAACTATCTCGGTGGCCACTCAGACAGAGCCTATAGTTTTCACTTGCATGTCTTCGAAGGGGATATCTGGAAATGAGCCGACTACATCGATCGATATTGCATGGGAGTCACCTCTCTCTGTTCCTACCTGGCCTATCACTCAAGCTCGGACCCATGCTCAGTCAACACCACATACTTTGCACCACACTACAGTTCCGGGTACCTCTCCTAATCCCGACTCTCCGCATTTCATTTCATCATTTTTAACTTCTTCCGTTATATCTCCATGTTTATCCACTACCACTCTTCACTCTGGTATTTCTCTACCCAACCTAAACTGCCCCATTTCTCAAGCTCCCCCGACTATCACACCTACCATTCCTCACACATCGGTTGTTCCGTCCACTAGCCAATCTCCTCAACAATCAGACTCCTCTACCTCTAGACATTCCTACTACCTTCGATCCTTAACCCTCCCTCCCTCCAGTGATTCTCTTGGGTTTGGTCCTGGAGCTCACTGTCACACTACAAATACCAAAGGTCGACCATCTGATTAAGAGCATGTAAACGTGCCAATTATGAAGTTGCGGCTGGCACTCAATCTTCCATTCTGCGAGTTCTTAGAGCAAGGTGACCCATTACTGGGGTTACATCATGATCTGCCTGACATTCAATTGCAAGGGTCTGGCCAACCCTGATAAGAGATTGGCCCTCAAGGAACTATTTTCTCAAAAACAGATTGATATTCTATTCCTACAAGAAACACTGGGTGATGGAATATTTTTTAATTCATTGCTACTTACTCTACTACCGAATTGGTCATTTTTTACACTTGACGCCCAGGGTAGATCGGGCAGCTGTGCCATTGGTATCAACGATAGGACCACTAGGGTGCTCAATTGCTGGAGCAGACATAGTACTCTTGGGATCGACATAAACTATGGCAACGATGGTCTCACCTATACCCTTATTAATTTCTATGGGCCTTGTTATAATAGAGAAGATTTTTGGCACGCTTTGTTGAACTGCTCTTTGATCAATAATCCTCTCACTATATTGGGTGGTGATTTGAATTTTTCGATGGGTATATCTGAATCGTGGGGTCCAAATGTTATCCCTGACCCGCTTGCCAATTACTTATGCTCTGCTCTGGAGTCAGCTGACCTTATTGACAATTAGACTAACAAAATCCAACCAACTTGGAGAAACTACAGGACGGGGGCTGCGGCTTTGGCTCGTCTACTGGACCGATTTCTGATCAAACAGCCACTACATTAGTTGCTGGATCTTGCTCGTCAATGGGTGGGTCACGAGGGACTATCTGACCACTCACCTGTCTTTTTGGAATTGGCCTTTGGACCACACAGAGCCCGTCCACCTTTCAAATTTAATTCCAGATGGCTTCTTGACCCAGATTTTCACAATCTGGTTGTCCAGGAGTGGCAGCATTGTGCTATTCTACCTAATTTGGATCTTGCCAGAATTATAAATGATAATCTTAATCGGATTAAGGGCAAGACCATTGATTGGGTGCATGAGAAAAGAAGGTTGGAGTGTGCGGAGCTAAATAGAATTGAACTGGAGATCGCACAGCTAAATGACCCGGATCTGCTTGGATTTAGAACTAGAACCACAAAGGAGCACCTCATATCACTCGAGACTTCAAGAACTAGACTACTTCGCCAGAAGGAAGCTGGTTGGAGGCCCAAAATTCGGGTTATCTGGCTCCAGGTGAGTGATGAGAACACAAAATTCTTCCAATAGCATGAAAATGGCCGGAAAAATGGAAACAAAATTTGTGAACTTACTGACCATCATGGATTTGTGGCTCGTACTCATACTCAACTTGCTGATATGGGTATCCATCATTTTTCCAATCTTTATCGGGCCCCTCTCCAATATGATCTTCCTGACATTATGAGGATTTGCAGATCCTTCAACAAATTTGTGGACCTGGAACAAACGGAGGATCTCAACAGTCCGGTCTCCATGGGTGAGATTGAGGGTGTTCTCAAATGGTTCAAAAAGGATAAAAGCCATGGACCATATGGATGGCCCATTGAATTCTTAATTCATTTCTTCGAGCTCATTGGATGTGATCTCTTACTTGTTATTAAAGATAGACGTGTTAAGGGACGCATTTATGATGGTTTCAATACAACCTTCATCGTCGTTATTCCAAAGGCTGATCACCCTAACAGTTTTCAGGATTACAGACCCATATCTCTCTGTAATTGTATCTATAAAATCATTTCTAAAACTATTGCTAATCGCATCAAACCTTTTCTATCCGAACACATTTCCAAAGAACAATTTACCTTTTTACACCATAGGCAGATTCATGAAGCTATTGGTATGGCTCAAGAAGCCCTACACTCTATCAAAACAAAAAATCTCAAATCCACCATTCTTAAGATCGACCTAGCAAAGGCTTTTGATCAGGTTAACTGGAGCTATCTACACCTTATCCTCCTTCACACTGGCTTTCCCCCCACTTTCATCAACTGGATCATGGGTTGTATTAGCCATGCAACCTTCAGTATCCTCCTTAATGGCACCGCAACAGATTTTTTTCATGCGGGTCGGGGTCTGAGACAGGGCTGCCCACTTTCACCCCTACTTTTTGTCCTTGTTATGGAACGACTATCTGTACTAATCAAAAAGGCCAAAGAGGATGGGGATTTACATGGACTCCAAATTAATGAGATTATGTACCTCTCTCACTTATTATTTGTTGATGATGTGCTTATATTTCTTGATGGCTCTGGACAGGATTCTATTCAATTTGAGAAAATTCTTCAAAGCTTTTGCAGAGCAACTGGTATGAGCCCAAATAGAAATAAATCAACCATCATCATGACCCGATGCACTATTTGGGATCAGGGTATCACCTCGGCTTTATTTGACTATGTTCCAAACAATATTGAGGTGGGATTGAAATACTTGGGGTTCCATCTTAAACCCAATGACTATCAGATCAAAGATTGGAACTGGCTCATCGTAAAAGTGGAACACCGAATCAATGTCTGGTATCATCGTTGGTTGTCTCGGGTTGGATGTCTGACCCTCATCAAATATGTTCTCGAAGCCATTCCTGTCTACTGGATGTCTCTAGCCTGGATACCTATTGGTGTGACTAACTGAGTCAAAAAAACTTGCAGGAAATTCCTTTGGAGGAATCAGGAAAAGGACAGAACTTTTGCATGGATCGCTTGGGATCGAATCAGCATTCCAAAACAGTGGGGTGGCTGGGGCATCAAAGACCTTCACCTATTCTCAAAAGCTTTGGCTGCTAAAATGTGTTGGCACTTGCTTACAGGTTGCAGTCTATGGCGGGAGGTCACTACTGCCAAGTGCATTTCCCCTATTAACACTCTTGATTGGATCAGGGGTCATATTATTCACACGCCTGGTGCCTCCATTATCTGGAAAGCCATCACAAAGGCTGCTTCATTAATTCAAATTGGGATCTCCTGGAAAATAGGCTCGGGTGAATCTGTTCGGGTGGGTTCGGACTCTTGGTCAGGTAACGGAAACTACTACAAACTACCCGATTTGATTTTGGCGCATTTGAATAATTTGGGCATCTCGCACATTGCACATATTGTTGATTAGGCCCGCACAAATTGGCACTCCCAAGCTTGGCTATCTGTGGTGGACCTAGATATTCCACGCGCTGGTCATCTAGCTTGGGGGAATTACATTAGGGCATTACAAACATCACACATACGTCTGACTGCACATGAGGATCAGCTGATATGGGCCATATCAAATTCGGGTATATACACCCCAAAGGAGGGCTACTTGTCACTCTGTAGACCCAAGGAACCACCTGTAAAAATTTTGTGGTGGCGGCCTCTTTGGAAACTAAATGCACCACATAAATACAGACTACTATTCTGGTGCATACTACAAAATTGTGCCCCCACGATGGATCTACTCCATCGCCATGCAATACAGGGACCCTCGCGTTGTTGCTTCTGCCTGCACGATGAGGAGGACGCTCTACACAGCTTTCTTGATTGCCATATCACTCAATCTATCTGGAACCTAGTCATTCACGGTTTTGGATGCACTACACACTGGAACAGAATTACAATTCTTGCAGCCTGGACTTCTTGGTGGCAATCGACTGCAAATCTCACTAAGTTGCGTATCCTCCCTTTGATTATTGCTTGGCACCTATGGATTTCTCGCAACAAATGCATATTTGAACAACAACAGGTGCAGGCAAAGCGCATATCTGATGCGATTCTTGCCACATATTGCATGATCCCGCATGAAGTCCAACAACAAACTGATCGGATGGACACCCCCGAAATTATTGATCACACTCAGCCCTAGGCTTATTTTGATGGCGCATCCAAACTACAGGGATGTGGTGGGGGGGCTACTCTATATCTATCTACGCTGCACTACGTCCACATCAAGATGGGTCTAGGACCCGGATCGAACAACTTCGTTAAACTACAAACCTTGAGACTTCTCCTGATCTTTTCCCGAGAAAAAAACTGCAATTCTATTCAGATATTTGGGGACTCCCTAGATGTGATTAACTGGTTCAATGCTTAGGCCCATTGTTACACGCACACACTGATTTCTCTTCTTAGGGAAGTTCATGCCCTCAAACTACATTTTGACTTCATTTATGTCAATCATATTTATAGGACTCGGAATAAAGTGGCAGACAAACTATCCAACGAAGCCTTGGAGCTGATCTGGGGTACCTAGCACATTACGAAATTTAATGGCAACCAGATTTACAGGTTTTTTCATAGGCCTTTCATTGAAGACCCATAGGTTATTGATGTTGTTGGTACATGACATCAGTATTTTGATCCATCTCATATGGAGATCCTTTTTGTATGCTTTTTTATTTTTCGGAAGATACATATGTACATATTATATATTTGCTTTACTTTCATATAGACTCATTCAGATCCAATAAGTTATGCACCGAACTTATTTGTGGATTCTGAATTACTATTATGTAAATTTCAGCACATACCTGTTTTTATGTATGCAAATAGATGCTACTCGAAAATATCAGTAAAATGTAACATGTAATTTTTCTTCTTAATGAAAGATTACGAATTTTTCCTTTGTGAAAAAAGAAAAAGAGTATGGGGGATAAGACTTTAAAAGAGGGGTAGATGAGGAGGATAATAGGATTAGGAAGTAGGATAAGCAAAAAGTGTATGAAAATATTCCTACCCTAAATCATCTTCTCATGATATATCATAAGTTCCTGGAGCATGGGGACAAGTTCTCAAGAGGCGAGAGAGTGGCTTCTTAAGTGTCGCATGTTGGAAAAGAGGCATCCATACTTAAGTTTGGTGACTGAATAGAAAATAATTAATTCATTCCCATTTCCATTTCCATTCTTGCTAATTCAAGTGGGGTGGAAGTTAGTGAGAACCACTACAACCTTGCCACATTGTGAAAATTAAGAAGGTGAATTTTGTTGGACTGTTTTTGAAAATTTTCTTTGGTTTCCCTGCGTAATTCTAGAGCCCTAGATTGAATTTTTTTGTAATTTTCCCATTATGTGAGGCCTAGATGGTACTTGGAGAGTCCAATAGTGCACCTAGAGTTCATAAGTCACACATTAGAGGGTTCATATTTAGCCTATGCTATATAAATGGAGGGGAAGGGGGATAACCTCAGGGATGTCAGAGTAGAGAAGGGGGTCCACTTCCTTAGGTTGTGTAGGCTAAGTGGAATGAGATATTTTTGGTTGGAATTGATAAAAAAGTTTGGTGCTTTGTCAAAATTTTATACCTATACTAACTATCCAACCATAGTTGGCCTTTAAGAAAAAATTTCCCTTGTGGAGTCATAAGTTGTGATTAGGATTGACCTATTAATAAGATACATGGAACACAAAAGTATGTGGTTAGGTATAAGGTTTGATTTACGCAACCAGTTGGCACTTTTAAAAAGGATAAGAGTTATTTTTTATAGTTTTATATACCCTAATGTTGTGTTTACCATTTGCATATGTTGTTGTGGTTTTTGTGTTTTCATATATGTGAATCCATCTTTAATTTAGCCACTCATGTGTGTATTATGAGTGCATTGCATGGAAAAATGCATATAATAGTGATTGATAGGTTAAATATGGGTATCATAACTATGTTTCTGGAGAATTATACTTGGTAGAGTGACTAGGGTTCATAAATTGGGTATCAACATACATTATGTGGTTATATCAGCTTAAGGGAAGGTTTAAATGGGATAACTATGGTATTAGAAATATTTTCAGGAGCTAGGATTATGGAAAATTTTGAAAATTCTAGCATATTTGTGTAGTTGTGATCTAGTTCAAAGTATATTTGATGTAGTTAGATCCTACAAGAAGCAATTTGTTTGATTCTAGATATCTTTTTCCAAATTCACAAAGCATGTTGTTTGATTCTAGATATATTTTTCCAAATTCACAAAGCAATTTGTTTGATTCTAGATATATTTTTCCAAATTCACAAAGGTTATGTTTTAGTTGTGTCTTGATTGTAAAGTGACTTTTTGTCCCAAAAAAAAATTTTACTACTGCACATCAAAACCTAGACTACAATGATCCTTAATTATTAATTTTTCATTATTTATACTTTAATTAGCATGTCCCTCAAAGTGGGCAAGTAAATGCCCAAGTGAAAGATAATGATATGTTTAATGATGTTTAATGATAGGCTTTTTCAAAGGAAAATATAGTTTTTTTAATTAGTTCAAGAATATGTAATATAAGATTTATTAAATATGATCCATGAATAATGTAATAATATGATTTTTTATATGGTTAAGTACACTAAGACGGTGTTTTTTATTTTACATTTAGGAAAATAAAATTTTGAAATTATCTCTTTATTATATATAAAAGTGTACTTGTGTTATTTATAATGTGATTTTATATTCATATATATAATTTGAGTGGGTCTAATGGTTAAGAGCATGTGTTTCTTCCTAAGAGGTTATAAGTTAGATCTATAGAGGGGCACAGTATGTACACCTATGTAGACTTTAGAAGTCAACTTGTCATGCAAAAGTGGTTCCCTTCTCATACAAACAAAGAGGTCTCATATAGAAATTTAGAGTTCGGCTTCGCCATAAATTTTAAATAAAATTATTATTATTGTTATTATACAAAAAAAAAAAAAAAAAATTACTATTATTATATAAAATAATTTTGTCCAAGATTGTAATTTGATGTTTATGTATATTTTATGAAAAAAACCACTCATTTAGTTTATTAATAGAATAATTACTCGCATTTCAACATCGTGATAACATATAAAAACTATGGGCATCCTATGGAAAAAAATATATATATACAAGTGTAACACCTAGTTTGCATGGGATAAGTTTATGGTGATACAACTTATTTGGATTCTTATTTAACATATGTGCATTTTATGATAAAAACTATTTGGTTGTTTGCATTATTTGTGTTAGCCCCCCTATAAATTTTTTGACAAGCAAACGGGGGGCTAAAATGTTTTTGAGCCTTCAAGGAATGCATTTCCCTTGCAAACACATCATCCTTGAAACCTCCTTGTGCCTTTTGTCCTTTGTCAAAATTCCCTCTGCCGATTTCCATCATAAAAGCCCCTCTGTTGTGAAGAAGAATGCCCAAAAGGCCCTTTTTCCCTCTTATTTCACTTTGTCTCCCCTTCTATTTCCCTTCTTACCCTTCAAATCCCCCCAAAATCCCCTTGAAATTCTTCCCCTACCCTTTGTTGGTCATTTTCCCCCCTTATCCCTCTATCGTTCCCCTTCCTAACCTTTAAATCACGTTGGAATGGTCCCAAAACCCACTTTCCCACCTTATAATAAGGTTAAACCCCTTCTTCCCCCTTTTCCGATCATAAAATCGCATTGTAAATCCTTTCTAAATACTTATGCGATTTATGTTTAAACCACTTCCCCTTTTTCCATACCCCGTAAACTTTATATTATGAAGTTTGCGTTACATATATATATAACCAACCCACCAACCCACCAACCAAATCATTTTAAACCCCCATTTGTGCTTCATAATTAGCCTAATATCTCATTTGAGCTTCAAAGACATATCATTCTTTGCTCTATTTGGAGAGATCCCTCTCCGGGTCCAAGAGAGCTATATCCTAGGGCCCCAAAGTGGTTTGATGTTGTCTTATCTTTTGGTATTGCCAAATCTGCCAAAACATAGGAACCCCAACATAATGGCGACTCCACTGGGGACTGAGACCGGTCAGCCTTGATTTGGTAAATCACTGTGTTGGACAATAAGTTGTAAATCATCCACCTGGCGACTCCACAATTCCTGAATGATAAGAAGACTCCATAGGTGATCAGCAGGCCACTGATTATTTGTGGTTTCACATGTGACTCCACTGGGAGACCATGTCGCAGTACAACATCAGCCGTGCTAAAAGTCCAGTCACTTCACTTATGGAAGACTTTGAACAATTTACAGAAATACATCCAAGCCTCATAGCAAAGTTTCGGTGTGGAATAGCGAGTGTACTGGCAGAAATTGAATGGGAGGACCTTCCAAAGATTGTCCCTCTCAGCTCACCTCTTGATACTCAACCTGTGCTTAAAAAAATGTTTCTTGATTTGGTGGTCGAGAGATATGAAGCTGAGCTCGAACTTTTGAACTCACAAGAGATATCATACGAGTTCAGGGACCCGAGAGCATTTTTGGAAGGTCTCCCGCCCCCTAAAAGTGAAGAAATTCCACTGCTGTTCGATATACAAGAAGAAGGTGATCCGGTTCTCAAGAGCCGCTTTGAAGATGCAGTGGAAAACACAGAAATCGAAGCTGCCCAGCACATAGACATCCTACCAGTCATGGGAGGCTGAAAAGAAGAAAGTGTTTATCCTGTGTTCGTTGATCCTGTGGCAGGATACATGGAGGCCCTGATTTGCTCAAATACTCTAGCATTAATCTTCAGCACGGGCCAGATCCATCGGGAATGGTCACTACTGATGGTGACCACAGTTTTGAAGAACCACACGCAGAGCACCCTGTGGTTATCTCTGACCGGCAGTCAGTGCTCATATCCTTTTTTTTTAATGCTTGACTGGTTGCATTGGCATTATTGTATCACCTAGAACATCAGAGATTTCCAAGTAGAGTAGGGTAGGTAGGAAGTCTGAAATAAAGCTCATCCTGCGAGCATGTAGTTAGTAACTTTTTTCTTTTATTTATGCAAAGTCCAGCAAGTCAGACAGTCTAATCCTGGCTTGAATGTTTTTCAATTTCTGTCTTAGAATGTAGAGAAGAGATCTGCTAGACAGTTTAATCCTAGTAGATATTAGATTAGGTAGAGAAACTATGAGGCCAACAGTCTAATCTGGTCTCATGGAGCAATAAGGGTAGGAGTAGAATAGGTTTATTTTCCTGTTGAAAAATTGATGATGTAAAGGGTCTGCAAGTCCAAATGCACCCAGAAGAGAAAATGTTAGGACTATAGTGTGGGTAGGTAGTTGTTTGGGAGATTTTTACTGCTGATATGATGTCTTCCTAGTTTGTGGCAGCTGATCAAAGAAATAAGTGAATGAGTCAAGCAGCTGGCATCTAGCCTACTCCAAAGATTTATTTTCTGAATTCTTGACTCCTTCAAGAAGAAGCCATCCCCATGTGGAGCCACTGTTAGCCCCCCTATAAATTTTTTGACAAGCAAACGGGGGGCTAAAATGTTTTTGAGCCTTCAAGGAATGCATTTCCCTTGCAAACACATCATCCTTGGAGCCTCCTTGTGCCTTTTGTCCTTTGTCAAAATCCCCTCTGCTGATTTCCATCATAAAAGCCCCTCTGTTGTGAAGAAGAATGCCCAAAAGGCCCTTTTTCCCTCTTATTTCACCCCCCACTTAGCTTCTACTTTGTCTCCCTTTGTCTCCCCTTCTATTTCCCTTCTTACCCTTCAAATCCCCCCAAAATCCCCTTGAAATTCTTCCCCTACCCTTTGTTGGTCATTTTCCCCCCTTATCCCTCTATTGTTCCCCTTCCTAACCTTTAAATCACGTTGGAATGGTCCCAAAACCCACTTTCCCACCTTATAATAAGGTTAAACCCCTTCTTCCCCCTTTTCCAATCATAAAATCGCATTGGAAATCCTTTCTAAATACTTATGCGATTTATGTTTAAACCACTTCCCCTTTTTCCATACCCCGTAAACTTTATATTATGAAGTTTGTGTTACATATATATATAACCAACCCACCAACCAAATCATTTTAAACCCCCCTTTGTGCTTCATAACTAGCCTAATATCTCATTTGAGCTTCAAAGACATATCATTCTTTGCTCTATTTGGAGAGATCCCTCTCCGGGTCCAGGAGGGCTAGATCCTAGGGCCCCAAAGTGGTTTGATGTTGTCTTATCTTTTGGTATTGCCAAATCTGCCAAAACATAGGAACCCAACAATTTGTTCATCTTATTGAATATTATGAAATATTCTTTATGATTATTGAATTTAATAATTTAAAAAAATTTAATGAAGATTTTAAATACAAATTATTATATACTTGTAGAAAATTATATTTATTTATATTATTTATTTTTAAAAATTTAGAAAATATTAAATTTTTAAAATAATTTTATTACTTTTATATTTATTTAAACAAAAGCGTCAACAATTTTCTAAATATTAATTTCACAATTCTAATTAATTAAATCATCAATTTTTATTTAAAAATATATATTTATTTTAATAAATTTTTAATAATAATTTACTATTAATATAAAAATATATATTTATTTTAATAATTTATTAATAATTTTTTTCCAGGTAAAACTAAAGAAAAAATATTAATTAAATTAAATAAGAGCTTTTGGAAACAAATAATATGGATTTTGGAACTAGGTATTTTAGTGAAGGTTTCGATGGCCAGGGATATAAGATTACCTATTTCTAAAGCTTTTATTTTTGCAAAATTTTGATTAACCACTTATAAATTTAGGGTTTGGCTTTAAGTCAAATATTATAAAATTTAGCAATAAATCTAGTTAATAAATAAAATTGAGTTATAAATTATACCGTTAACATGTTAGGTAGATGCATTGAGTTGTGAATATTACACTTCGCGTGGAATGCATGTAAGAGTAAGTCAAATTTTAATATGTAGGTAAGAGTACGTAAAATTTTAAGTATATGCTATTTGTTTTATTTAATTATTGGTTTTTATTTGCAATTGATATATTATTTTGGAAGAAAAAAAAATGTTATTAGTATTTTAAAAGGTATTATTTTGTTAAAAAGTACTTTAAAAAAAATTGGAATCAAATATATCAAAAAATTCGGTATTGCTTTTACCATAAAAATAATATTTTAGAAATTCACTCCTTGTAAGTGTAATATGGTAGCTTAGCCTTTGTTGAAAACATTAAATAAATAGGTAATAAGTTTGCACACAAAAAGGGAATTTTCTTTGTAAAAATAAAATTAAAATTAAGAAAAATCTTATTTGTTCATATAGCCTACAACAATCCTAAAAGTAAGAAATTCTAAGGCTATTTAAATCTTATGAAAAACAAGTTTATATGAGTAAGGATTAATTGTAAATTTGGTAGTGACATTGTAAAATAGATATTAACACCATCTTAATCATGCCATATATATTAGCTCGCTACAACGTTGATGATGCCACATGGGAACTTCCAGGAGGCCATGCCAAGGAGTACTTGTAGCTATTTTTTACATTTGGGGCAAATAAATGTATTTTTTTATGCAAATGCACTAACAAGAGTTCAAGATTAAGGGGAAGGGGAATGTAACACCCAAACTTGATCCCCAAGTTTCTACTTGTATGGGTGAAAACAAAAATATTGGAAACACATTTTGGTATTTAGAGATGTCGCGCTATGTTCCACAAACTCTTGACTAAGAAAAAATGTCAAAATATATTCTCGGTCTGGAGTTTTAAACTATTTTGGCTAGGAGTTTAGTAGGGTTAATGTTGGTGTTTCAAACTTTTACATGAGAGTTTAACAAATTTTCAGCCAAGTTTTTAGATCCTAACTATAACCTTAGTCAAGAGTTTAGATTTCATTTAAAAATTTTGGCTGGGAGTTTTATATTTTAATTAATTATCTTAGTGGGAAGTTGGTAAAAAATAATTTATTGGGTGCAAACTCTCTAGAGTTTAGATTCCATTCAAACTCTTAGTCAGGAGACCAAGATTTTAGTTAAAACTCTAGGCTGAAAGGTTGAATGTTCTAAATTGGAAAAATTGAAATTCTAGCAGCCATTTCTACCGTCTCCCATGAAAACGACAACCCTTTCTGTTGTTGACCATGAAAACGACAATCCTTCATGGTCCGCTTTCCCTATCCACTATTGTTTCCCTATTATTATATTTCTTCCCTATTCATTGTGTTGCCTACCCTTCATTTTGTTAGTGTGTACCACGGTGGCCTAGATGATCCAGAAAGTTAGCAAACAACCCACATTAGGGTCTTGAAGGGGAGATTTAGTGGCATGCATGCCTCTCTGAGCCCATCCTTTCTCTCATGGCCCGTGAAAATGATAGTATTGCTTCTGTTGAAGATAATGGAGAATATATATTAGAGAGATTAGATTCACCTGAACCTTATATTAGGAGTTTGTTCCTATTTCTTAGATTTTGGTTCTAACTTCCCTATTTTCATGTAACCTATATATTGTTTGATTTATAAAGACAATGTAGAGAAACTTGCGCACGCAGTCCCTCCTGGTGTAGCCTCTCAGAGTAGAGATAACCAGTACAATTTTCAATAATACTTGATTGTGCTATATTTTATCATGGTATCAAAGCTTCAGGGTTGAATCAAAGCTAGAGTGCTTTTGATCTTGTGATAATCCAAGCGGCAGAGAAGCCCCTGATGACCTAAGGATAGCCATGAAACAAGCTGTGAGAAATTGGGTGGTTGTAAGTTTGTGCAGAATTTTTTTTCTCTGGTATGTAAACCGATCAGTGTGGTTGTTTCACTCATAGACGCGTTGATCAGTGTGGTCATTTCACTCACAAACACGTCGATCAACGTGAATTCATGCCCGAGAAAGGCATCGATCTCAGAAATCAGCGCAGAGTCACATGGAGAAAACGTGTTGATCTCTGTTAGTACTTACAGAGTTCCTACCCATCGTGACCAGCGTGGGATCTGGAAATTTTTAGAGTGTCTAAGCCAAAGTGCTCGTGGAAGGAGTCTGTGTACTAGTATTAAAGGAGCCAGAGAGCTCGAGGGTGTGGAGCATCATGGAGTCAGAGTGCACGTGATGCGGATCACCGATTAAAGCCAGAGAGCTTCTGCCTGTGGAGCCAGAGATCTCGTGCCCGCAGATCCAATGAGATTGTGAAAAAAGAGTCAAAGTGCCTACAGATCTAGTGAGATCATGCAGAAGAGTCAGAGTGCCTGCAGATCTAGTGTGATCTTATCAGAGGAGCTGGAGAGTCATGGCATCAGAGGAAGCAGCAGTGGAAGGATCGATGTAAGCGTGATCCATCACAAAGTGAGCCCATGGTGCAATGCGCAGAGCAACTTGCCAAAGAGGTTGAAGAACAGGTAGATATGTTTCTTAATACTGTTATTTTTTGTGGATCTGGGGTAGATGCGGTTCTAGATCCGGTTTTCTGTCAATTACCGAAGGTCATTTTTTATTGTCACGATTAATAATTTGATGGAAGTATACTTGAATGAGAGCAACAAGCTCGATGGTTCCAATTACTCAAATTGGAAATTCAAGTTACAGATTATACTAGAAGGGCATAGTGCATGGTGGATCGCGACTAGAGATGAGGTGAAACCTGTAATTGCAGCAGGTGCGACAGCTGTGACAATACAGGATTGGGAGAATAGGGAGAACATGTTGGCAATATGATGTAATGTGTTGTCCTTGATGGCAACCTACTTGATGAAGTTGTCCTTGATGGAAATATACTTGATGATTTGCCTATGATAAGCAACCTATGTGTTAAAGATGTAAGAATGATGTAGCTACAGATTAGTTCAGATGTGACAGAGAAAATAATTCCAGTAAGTGCCAGAGAAATGATAAATATAATATGTCTCAATGTATACACTACTTTTGTGAATGCAATCCACGTATGGAGGCAATGTATATGCTACTTTTGTGAAGGAAACCCACGTATACATTCAGGGTGAGCATATACGCAGTTTTTATGAAGAGAAGTTGTGTATACACGCGGAAACGAACGCTCCAAGTCACGTATGCCTTTTGTGCTCTAAAATTATAATACCAAGAGGCATTACCATGATATTAGCCCACAATATTGAGTGTTGTATTGTCTATTTGATTCCGTCCAATAATACCATCAGCAGTTGAGTGGTTTTGACTCATGGTATTGGTAAAAGCTAAATCTATATAAGGAAAAGAAGATCATAGTGCAAGGTGTGCATGTGTAAGGGTTGTTGATGAATAAATTTCTTTAAGGAATATCTGCATGGATGAAATCTATTCTTAATTGATAGATTTGAATCTATGATGCACCCATGGATATAATGATGGTTCAAGATCTCTAGATCTAATGATGATGAATCTCTAGAATGACCTACTAAAGGAATGACGAAGAACTGGCGCAAGTCTGCTGAAGAAAATGAATAAATCTGGGTAAGTTTTATAGATCTGGTTTGTTCTGCAAAATTTATTTTTTTTACAGATCTATACGCTAGTTGGTTTCAACAAAAGTGCGTATATACGCGGGTTTGTTTCATTAAAATCACATATGGAAATTAGGGTTTTCTGAAGAATACACAGAAGTATACGCAAGTTGGTGTGTAGAAAAGTGCGTATGTACGCGGCTTCAGTGAAGCAAAGTAGTGTATGCTATTTGAATCAATGACTGTTCAGGGTTGAGTTTGTATCTGCATATCTATTCTGAATTCTGAGTTATTTCTGAAGTTCTGGTCACAGCGTTTTCACTGTTCTAATTGAAGTGTTGGGCAAAGTTTATGTTTTTTTATAAATGGTTGTGTTGAAGCTGTTTGATCCAGTATGAAAATTGATGAAACGTGGTCTGTAGTGGGTCTGAGGATTGAAGCCTTCAGTATGGAAGTAGAATATTCCTACCAATAGAAGCTGGTGTTATGTACAGGGAGTTGAAGCTCCCTTCCAACAGTGGCTGGTAAACGAGATCAGGGGGTTGGAGCTCCCTTCCAGTAGCAGTTGGTAAACGAGTGAAGGTTGCAGCCTTCTGTAGGTAGAAGCCTACGTACTGATATGAGTCTGCATCAGTATAATGTTGTAAACAATTTTCCATATAATAAATATTGAAGACAGAGACGATAACAGCGGTGGTTTTCTCCCGGATTGGGTTTCCACCTTAAATACTGGTGTTCATGTGTGTTCCACTTGTGTGATGTTTTATACTACTGTTACTGCACATATTTCCTATTTATCTAACCTGATGCATAACTCGTAAATCTGTTTTAAATTTTGTTTTCTGAGATACTTAATAAACTAGAAATTTATATCAGTATACGTGAGTTTCTTTAAGCATATCCGCGTATATGCACGAGCTCAGTTCATAAAATCCGTGTATGCAATTCTGCAAAATAAAATGTTAAAGTTAAGATATAAGCTCTAAATACTTATTCACCCCCCCCTCTCAGTATTTTTCCCAACAATTGGAATCAGAGCAGGTCTTTCTGAAGAAGCTTAACCGCTAGAAGGAAGATCAGCCAAGATGAGCAATCAAGATGGGACAACATCTATCAGGCCTCCACTTTTCAACGAAAACAATTTAATCTTCTGGAAAACAAGGACAAGATCCTATCTTCAGTCTCTTGGAGCAGATGTATGGGCTATTGTTGAAGGAGGTTATCAATATCCAACCTCAGTTCCAACAAATGCAACGGCAAGAAATAACTATGAAACAAATGCAAAGGTGGTCAATGCACTATTGGGGAGTCTGATTGAATCAAAATTTGTCAAGGTCATGCAGTTTAATACAACAAAGGAAATATGCGAAAAAATCATTCTAAGCTAGGAAGGTGATACAAAGGTAAAAAGTGCTAAACTCCAAACTCTCAGAATTCAATATGAAAATCTAAGGATACATAATGAGGAGAGCATTGCCAGTTTCTTTTTATGTCTAGATGATATTGTAAATCGTATGAGAAACTTGGGTGAAACCATAACTGACACTACTCTGGTTGAAAAAGTTTTAAGATCTCTAACTTCAAAATTTGAGTCAAAAGTGTCTGTTATTGAACAGAAACAGGATCTTCAAAGTCTTACTATTTTCCAACTTCATGGGATTCTAACTGCATGTGAAATAAGAAAAGGAGGATCTTCTGAAGCCAAAGAATTCGTCTTTAGAGCCTCTACAAAAGGAAAATAAGTACAAGAAACAGAAGGATCAGGGTATATTTCAGAAGAATATGAGGTAAATTTTGTAAAGAAGCTCCAACTTGGCACTGGAAGGTTCATAGGTAAGCTTCCTTTCAAATGTTTTTCTTGTGTAAGATTTGGTCATTATGATGCTAAGTGTCCTCATAAAGAAACACATAAAAAAGGAAAATAAGTAGCAAGAAGAAATAAGAATCGATTTAGCACTAGAAAAAGTTATTATATTCATGAAGATAGTGATGGGTTATCAGATAGTGAGGAATAATCTGATCAAGATCTTAGACTTCTCATGGCATTTGAAAAAGAGTCTAGAGAAGAAAAGGATACTTTTATGGATGCTCTAGAAGACAATGATTTTCTTGAAGAAATCTATCAGCTCAAAATATGTTTGGAAGAAAACAAAATATCCATAGAAACTCTAAAAAATCAGCTCAAAGAAAAGGAGAAACACAATGAGAAATTAGAATGTGAAGTAGTAATTCTAAGAAAAGAAATTGAGAAGGTAAAAACTTTGAATCTTAGATTTGCTAAAGGATCTGAAACCTTAGATGAAATTATCAAGGTACAGTGTTCTCCTCTTATAAAGATAGGTCTTGGATATGTCGGAGAATCTTCTCAGTCTTCAGCACCAAACTATCTAAAAGCAGCTACAACCAGCCTACAGCATTCTGCCACTCAGCAAGGAAACAAAGAAACTTTACAGGTAAAGCATGACCACCTCAATACAAAGGCCACTAACAGGAATGCCTTTCAGAGAAATACCAACCAACAGGTAACCAAAAATATAAGGTTCAATGATCGCAGAAATTTCTTCTTCAATGGACAATGTCTCTCATGTCATAATTTTGGTCATAAAGTTGTTCAATGTGTTGCATACAAAACCATCATGACTAGAGAAGCAAGAAAGAAAAGAATTGATACTGGAATAAAGAAGAATACATATAATAACTTTTCTCCTCTTCAAAATGAAATTTAATGTCCTTATTGCAATAACTTTGGTCATGAAGACGTCGGATGCAGGTGAAATTGGGTGATGCGATGGCTATCAGCTTGCAGGACGGCGCGTGGCAAGGCCACATGGCCACCCGCAAGCTGCAGTTAAGGTGTTCCAGAGTGTTTAATACCCCAGGCCGTCACCCTGTGCGGCATTTATGCCGGTGTGGAGGTTGAGGCCAAAAGCATTGCATAATGCCGCTCTCTAGTTCTTCGTTTCCGCTCTTCGTCTCTGTGTCAGGGTTCTCTGCTATGTCTCAGCTCCGTCTGGTGGTCTCCATGCCGATTTGGTTCCCGCCTGTTGGGTCTAGCTGTTCCCCGGAGGCTGAGCTTCCCAGCTCTCGCACCTCACTTGGCAGGCGTTGTCACTTGGGATGCTGTGTGGATTTTCTTCCTGGCTTTCACTTCTCGCATAGCTTGTGTTTCCCTCTGCAACTCGCCACCTCACTTGAGCACAATTCGTCCTCCCCCTCCCCGTCGCCTACTGTCATTTCAATCCACTCGCTCAAGCTTCATGCCGACATGCCCCGGCTCAAGCACCGTCTGAGATGTCGTCGGGGCAGCACCAAAGCACGCCCCTCTGGCCAGCGTCACTCCCTCTCCACTAGCACTTCGTCATATTCTTCTGAGAACTTTCATGGACGGTATCCTTCTACATGCATTGGGCATGGGTGTGGGCGTAGACCCCCTTCCTCCCCAAGACGTGGTGCCTCTGCTTCTTTGTCGCCTCCCCGCTCCCGTCCCGCTACTTCTGCCTCTTTACACAGTCTTTCTATTGCCCATTTTCATTTTCAATGCAAAACCAATCGCCCTCTGGTTATAGCGACTGTCACAGTAACTTTCAAGGAAATTCCGGAGGCAATTCCTAAACTCCCCTCTCTCGCGCGTCCATTTCGCCGGACCCCTCTGACCTTGTGCAACCCACTCAAATCGTGGACAATGGTGCTTCTCTCAAAGCAGGTGATTGCAACTCGAGTCTTCTTCGGGATAAAGGCAAGCAGGAAGGCGGCAACGAAGCAGGTGCAGCAGAAATTCAAATATGCCCCATCCTAGATGACGATGATGGATACTGGTGCAGGATTGAAGAACAACCCCCCTCGTAGGATTATGGTCTCTAGTGCAGGTGGCATTGTCCAAGTAATTCTGTTTAGTTCTTCTGTATTTTTGTTGTTTTGGGATGTAATAGTTTTTTGGTATGCTATAGCTGGTTTCCTCCATCGAGGCAGCTCACAAACGTTGCTCGAGTTGGTTTCCCCTTGCGGGCAGCCCAATTTTTGTTATTCTGCTGAACTTATGAAGCCTCTGATGGCCTACATCATGGAGGCCATGGACTAGATGTACCATATGTTTCATTAATAGATTTAACCTTACTTAGAAAAAAAAAAAAAAAAAAAACTTTAGTCATGAAGAATCTGAATGCAGGAGCAAACTTCAGCCAAAAGAGCATATACAATCAACTTCCAAAGTATGGAGAAAGAAGGAATTACGGGTTGAGAACTATGGCATAGCTTTATTTGCAGAAGGAGAAGAAAATCAATGGTACATTGATAGTGGATGCTCAAAACACATGACAGGTGACAGAAATAAACTTCTTGCATACAATGCTCTAGAAAGAGAAAAAAATGTTACTTTTGGAAATGATACTCCTGTTGTCATTAAGGGAAAAGGTTATGCTTTTCTAAAATAAAGGTGAAAGCTAACAATGTTATGTATGTGGATGGATTAAAGCCTAACCTGTTAAGTGTAAGTCAAATGTGTGATCAAGGAACTGAAGTTGTCTTTAGCTCAAAAGAATGTGTGGTACGTGATCTGGATACAAGAAAAACAATCATAAAAGGAAATAGAACACCAAGCAATTTGTATGTATTGAAAATCTGTAAAGAACAATGCTACTTGGGTAAATCTTCAGAAAATTGGTTATGGCATAGAAGATTGGGGCATTTGAGCTTCTCTCAAATCAACAAATCTAGCAGACTCAAAGTTGTTCATGATCTTCCCAATATTACTCTACCTAAAAGTACCATATGCAAATCTTGCCAATTCGATAAGCAAACCAGAGTGCAATTTAATGCCAAGGAAGGATCAGCAAGTAAGCCTCTTGAACTTATTCATACTGATATATGTGGATCCATTAGAAAAATGTCACCCCGTGGAGAACAATACTATATTCTATTTATTGATGATTTCTCTAGAATGTGTTGGATTGGGTTGCTAAAGCACAAATATGAAGCTTTCGAAAAATTTTAGATCTTCAAAGCATTGGTTGAAAATGAATTAGATCTAAAAATCAAGTGTCTTAGATCTGATCGTGGAGGTGAATATATATCAGATGAATTCTTTGATTTTTGTGAGCAACATGGCATAAAAAGACAGTTTTCTGTTGCGGGTACCCCACAACAAAATGGAGTAGCAGAAAGAATGAATAGAATAGTTCAACAGATGGCTCGGGCTATGCTTAATGATTCAAGAACACCTGACACTTTTTGGGGAGAAGCAGCACATACTGCGGTAAATATTCTTAACAAAGCACATGTTCGTGTAAATAGTGATAAAACTCCATATGAGCTCTCGTATGGTAATCTTCCCACTATAAAGCATTTTAAAGTTTTTGGAAGAAAATGTTTTATCAAGAACAATGATGAAAAGCTTGGTAAGTTTGAACCTAGAGCAGATGAAGGAATATTTCTTGGCTACTCTTCTAGAAGTAAAGCATATAAATGTTACAATAGAAGACTTCGGAATATTGTTGAATTCATTGACGTTGTAATTGATGAATCCCTCTCATCTCCAAAAGGGGAAATTCAAACAACAAACGAATATGATGATGATGCATATCTTCCTGCATCTAATAGAGATAATATAGAAGGTGAACCAAATGAAGCAGCAGAATAATATCTATCTGAAAAGGCTCCATCCAAGTATGTTCAAAAGAATCATCCAGAATCTCAAATTTTGGGAGAAAAGGGATCAGGTGTCCAAACAAGAAGAACTCTTGTAGGGTCTACTAGCTATCTAGCATTTTTATCCACTATTGAACCACAGAATGTCAATCAAACTAGCAAAGATGAATGTTGGATTCAAGCAATGAATGAAGAACTTGATCAAATTGAAAAGAATCATACTTGGGAACTAGTTCCAAGACCTCATGATAAAATTGTTATTGGAACAAAATGGATATTCAAGAACAAGTTAAACGAAAATGGAGATGTTATTAGAAACAAGGCTAGACTTGTTTGTAAAGGGTATGCTCAACAAGAAGGTATAGACTTTGAAGAAACATTTGCTCCTATAGCTAGACTTGAAGCCATTAGAATGTTTCTTGCTTTTTCAAGCTTTCAACAAATCAAAGTTTATCAAATGGATGTTAAATCTGCTTTCCTCAATGGTGATCTAGAAGAAGAAGTTTATATAGAACAACGAGAAGGATTCATTTTGGGCAATGATGAAAAACTTGTTTGTAAACTTAAAAAGGCTTTATATGGTCTCAAACAAGCTCCAAGGGCATGGTATTATCATCTTGATAAATATCTTCATCAACAAGGATTTTCAAAGGGCTCTGCTGATAGAAACTTATACACAAAACTAAAAATGATAAACTATTGATTGTGGTTATATATGTTGATGATATCATTTTTGGAAGTAATGAAGAGTCCATGAGTCAGAAATTTTCTTTTGTTATGCAACAAGAATTTGAAATGTCTTTACTTGGGGAACTAACATTTTTCCTTGGCTTACAAGTGCAACAAGCAACCAATGGCATATTTTTATCTCAAGCAAAATACCTCAAGCAAATTTTGAAGAATTATGGGATGGAAGACTGCAAACCTGTAAGTACACCAATGATAATTGGGTGTAACCTCAGTTCTCATGATGATTCTCCCGCAGTGAATCAACCAAAATATATATCCATGATTGGAAGTCTACTTTATCTAACCGGGACAAGACTAGACATTATGCATGCAGTTGGGATTGTTGGACGATTCCAAGCTAATCCAAAAGAGTCTCACCTTCAGGATGTCAAAATAATATTCAAATATCTACAAGGAACTCAAGACTTTGGACTATGGTATCCAAAGAATGTTGATCTCACTCTTCATGCGTACAAATCTCGCCTTATACTTCTCCACACTCCCGTCAGCCGCCTGCTTCACTTTGTAGATCCATCGCGAACCCACCACTGATTTCCCCTCCAGTCTTGGGACAATCTCCCATGCACTGTTTCTGACGATCGAATCATATTCTTCGATCATGGCATCTACCCATGCGGGTTCCTCCACAGCTTCCTCAAAAGAGGATGGCTCTGTCACAACACATTGACTCACAAGAGCCATGTATCCAGTGTACCGATCCGGTGACTGTCTATGTCTGCGCTGTGTTGTAGGTGGTCCTACAACCTTCTCTGCATCCCGAGCCAGTCGCTCAGCTTCTGTAGTGCGCATGCGCCCTCTGATGGTTGGCGCTGCCTGGGTGGTTTCTTCCACCTCCTGAACCTCCTCTTGTGGCTGATCCACATCCGGAAGCTTCTCCTTAGGAACTAACAGCTCCTCATCTGCATGCAAGTGTAGCTCCCTCTCAAGCAAACACTGCATGGCTTTCTCCTCCTGAAATTTTATATCCCGTCGCACAAAAGTCTTGCGACTGTCTGACAAATACACCCGATAGTTGTGAGGTGTATCAGTGTACCCCACAAATATTCCAACCTCAGCGGTTGGATCCAGCTTCCTTCTTGCATCCTTCGTCACATGCATGTAGACAAGAGAGCCAAAGATCCTCAAATGGGAAATGTCAGGCCTCTTGCCAGAATAAGCCTCCTCTGGTGTACTCATGCCAAGAACCTTGTGAGGACAACGGTTCTGCACATACACTGTTGTATTGCATGCCTCAGCCCACAAGTGAAGGGGTAGGCCCTGATCATGCAACATCGCCCATGCAGCACCCACGATCGTTCTATTCTTTCGCTCATCCACCCCGTTCTACTGTGGGTTATGGGGTGCGATGAGCTCTCTCCGAATCCCTTCTGCGCTACAGAACTCCTTGAATTCATCCGAGATGAATTCACCACCATTGTCGCTCCTTAGAGCAATCAGCTTCTTCCCCGACTCCTTCTCGACCAGTGCTTTAAACTCACATAACTTCGCGAATGTATCGCTCTTCGTCTGCATGAAGAAGATCCAGCACTTTCGAGAGAAATCATCAACAAAGATCACGTAGTACTTGTGCTTTGCTGTTGAAGCAACTGAGAAAGGACCACACACGTCTGTGTGAACTCTTTCAAGGATCGTCGTGGCGCGACTATCCTTCTCGTGAAAGGTGGCTTTCACATACTTCCCTAAAGTACACCCCTTGCACTGATATGACTGCGCAAGAGTGCCCTTAGGAAGCCCAGTAGAAATCTGCTGCAGTATCTTCAAAGCTCCATGGTGAAGGTGGCCCAATCTCTTGTGCCACAGTTCACCTTCATCATCCCGGCTCACCACTTCTCCCGCCTTGCATGCCATTTCTGCGCAGCCATCTACTTGCAACTGATAAAGGTTCTTGGTTCGAACCCCTATCTTCCGGGTCTCTCCAGTAGTCTTACTGCACAGGAAGGCCTTTCCTTCGCTGAATACCACATCATAGCCCTTATCTTCCAACATCGCCATAGAGATCAAGTTCTTCTTCAATCCAGGTACATGCATGACATCCTTCAACACGAAGGGTTTACCAGACTCCCTCTGAAAGGATATGGTACCGATACCAGTCGCACTTCTACCATCATCGCCCATCTCGATGTGCACACCCAGATCTTTGTCCTCCAGATCTGAGAACAAATCCCGATCTCCCGTCATATGAAATGACACACCGCTGTCCACGAACCACACTGATCCCATCACACTTGAGACCAAGCATGCGATCAGTGAAAATTCAAGCTCAAACTGCGAAGCCAAAGCTTCTCCATCTGCAGATCTTCCCGCTTGCTTGTTTTTCTTCTTCTTCGGACAATTGGTAGCATAATGTTCGTGATCATGGCAGTGAAAACACTTCACTTTCGCCATATCCTGCTTCTTGCCCTTTGCACCGGAATGAGAAGTTTTCTTACCCTTCCCCTTCTTTGCTTTGGCAACCAAAGCGCAATTTTCTTCATCAACTCCCTTTGATGAAGATCCGTCCCTGGTAGTCCTCCTTATCTCCTCCTGCATGAGATCCGCCCAAAGGCGCTCCCATCCCGACAACTTCTCCCGACCATTGACACTATCTTGATATGAATGCCAAGCCTTCGGAAGACCAAGGAGAGCCAGGTCGACCATGTCCTCTTCTTCGACAGTCACCCCCACACTTCCCAGCTCATCTCTGCATTGAGTGAACTTTGTGAGGTACTTGGCGATACTGTCGCCTTTCTCCATCTTGATGTTTCTGAGCTTATCTTTGAGCGCCAGCTTCCTTTGGTCACTCTTACTCTGGAATAGATCCGTCAGAGCTTTCCACATTAAATATGGAGAAGCCTTTCCATGCAGGCTGGATACAATATGATCCTTGACGCCCTCCAACAGGATCCTTCAACATTTCGCCATCTTCTTTTGCCAAGCTTCGACTTCAGCAGGATCAGTGGGCTTTTGGACATCCGTATCTACGAATTCCTTCAGTCCATTATCTTCTAATACTGCCTCCATGCGATCCTTCCATGCAACATAATTCGAACTGCCTTCAAGAGCATATTCGAGTCGCAAACCGTTGAAAGACATTTTCAACTCCAGCACCAAGAAAACAAATCTACAAATTCGAATTTCACCACCAGCTGATAACTCAATCGCTTCTGATCTACACTTGAGAACAAATTATTACCAAATCAGAGATTGACTGCAAGGGGCGTTTACCAGACCTTTCACTTTCCGAAGAAAGATGAATCTGGAGGCTACCTGGCCCGTATGCAGACTCTGTCCGAGGAAATAAGTTTGCAATCACCGTAATAGATCTCGACAATTAATATTTCTCCGATACCATGTAGAAATTTGCTGAATAAATCACTTATTCAATGGAGATTAACCCGATTACACATCAATTTCGAATTGCATGCATAACACATAACCTCTTCTACAATTAATTGTCACATGCGGAAAGAATAGAAGCGATCGCACATCAAATCATCACACACATTAACATAGTATGTATGGGGAAAGCTTATAGCTGAAAACCCCGCAGCTATTGTGTATATTATAATGGAGAAAACATGTAACAAACTCAGTACAATACTCCTCACAAGTACTCAGTACTATCTCGTGAAGTTACACACAAACTAGCTTGGTTTTGAACAAGTCACAGGTTCAAAACACATCCACTAATTGCCTGCCTCTATTGCGCAATCAAGGCTGGTCTAATGAGAGATCCAAGGTTCGAATATCCTTGGCTTAACAGCGCAATCAACATGGGAAATTCCTCCAAGTTTGGTGCAAATCTCATGCACAACTGATGTCACAACTGATAGCTATCTCAACCCTTTCATCTACCTCTTTCACTGGTCTCCACTGAACTGTCCATGCACTGTAGTGAACTGATGTGTTCTTGAGTTGAATAATGAGTTAATAATTAGTGAATTAAATAATATTTAATTCACTCCACTCATTACTAGTTTATTAGCTAGTTAAACTAATCACAACTAGTTCAACTAAGTTAAACCGAACACAACTCCACCAACTGTCTCATCAACTCCACCAAACTTCTGCCACTGAAGTCCTAACTGAAGTCAACCATGCATGAGCTCACCAAACCCCTAGGAATAGCGTAATTCCTCCGTCATATGCATGAGCCACTTCTGTAGCTCGAACTGAAGTGCTCCAAGAGAGTAAACTGAAGTTTAGAGTCCAAATATTATTAAGGGTAAATAATATTTGACTTCCCTATTTTTAGGATAGGCAATCTAAAAATAGACTTCGACCTATCGACCTATAGGTCACAAAAATAGAGGTCCATCTATTTTTACCAACATGACCAATACTCCAAGAATAACATACTGCAACCCCTGGACCATGCTCCATATGTCTAAAAATAGACATAGTCTAAAAATAGACTTTTGCGCCAGAATTTGCCTGCGGGCCCACTTAGTGAAGGCGAATTCATTTCACTAAGCTCCATCATCTTGCTGCATTTTCAACACTCCCTCTCAGCAAGATATGGATTATCTGCAACCCCTATCCCGCCTCTGTGGAATTCGAACTTGCTCCTGGTGAGCGCCTTCGTCAGGATGTCGGCATCCTGATCCTCCGTGGGAACATATGAAAGCATCATGATTCTCCGCTGAACACAATCTCTGATATGATGGTACCTGATGTCGTTGTGTTTGGACCTATCATGAAATACTGGATTAGCCGAGACTTTAATGCAACTCTGGTTATCACAGTAGATCATTGTAGGCTCCAAATGAAACCTGAACAAACCTGCGAGGATCTTCCTCATCCAAATAGCCCCGCATGTAGCTAAGCTAGCTGCCATGTACTCGGCCTCTGCTGAACTGAGTGCCACGGATCTCTGCTTCCTGCTGTACCAGGAAATTGCTATCGACCCAATGCTGAAAACTCCTCCAGAAGTGCTCTTTCGGTCCATTGGGCTCCCTGCCCAATCTGCATCAGTGAAGCCAGAAAGCTTCGCTCCATCCTCCTGTCTGTACCATAGACCATATCCCGATGTGCCTCTAATATAGCGCAATACATGCTTGCCTGCCTTCCAAAAGAGCTTGGTAGGCTTAACCATATCTTGCGAAAGCTGGTTAACTGCATAGCATATATCGGGTCGTGTATTGACCAGATACATAAGCGACCCCACCAACTGTCGATAGACAGTGGCATCCACTACCTTTGCTGAAGCAGCATCCTCCTTCCTCCAACCACCAGGAAGAGGAGTGTCAACAAGCTTGCAGCCTTGCATGTTGAACCTCTCCAGAATCTCCCGGGCATACTTGCCCTGAGAAACAAACAGTCCTCCGCTGCGTTGCCAAATCTCCAATCCTAGGAAATAATGAAGGATGCCCAAGTCCTTCATCTCGAACTCTCGTGCAAGATCCTCCTTGCATGAAAGTATCAACTGCTCATCGCTAGTCAAAATCAGATCATCTACATACAGTACGATGATCAACAGCTTCCCCTCCACCACAATCTGGTACAGGTTTGGATCCGCCTCACCCTTGGAGAATCCAAGCCCGGTGAAGTAGCTGTCTATCCGAGTGTACCAAGCACGAGGTGCTTGCTTCAGCCCGTACAGTGCTCTCTTGAGTCGGCACACATGCGACTCACTGCTGAAGATCTCGAAACCTTCAGGCTGCTCTATGTACACCTCTTCCTCAATAACTCCATCGAGGAACGCAGTCTTCACATCCATCTGATGAATGTGCCACCCCATCTGCGCTGAGAGAGCAAGGATCGTCCGTATGGAAGAGTACCTTGCGACAGGTGCAAAAGTCTCCTCATAGTCAATCCCCTCAATCTGTGAGAAGCCACGGGCGACAAATCTCGCCTTGTACTTCTCCACACTCCCGTCAGCCGCCTGCTTCACTTTGTAGATCCATCGCGAACCCACCACTGATTTTCCCTCCGGTCTTGGGACAATCTCCCATGCACTGTTTCTGACGATCGAATCATATTCTTCGATCATGGCATCTACCCATGCGGGTTCCTCCACAGCTTCCTCAAAAGAGGATGGCTCCGTCACGACACATCGACTCACAAGAGCCATGTATCCAGTGTACCGATCCGGTGACTGCCTCTGTCTGCGCTGTGCTGTAGGTGGTCCTACAACCTTCTCTGCATCTCGAGCCAGTCGCTCAGCTTCTGTAGTGCGCATGCGCCCTCTGATGGTTGGCGCTGCATGGGTGGTTATTGCACCTCCTGAACTTCCTCTTGTGGCTGATCCACATCCGGAAGCTCCTCCTTAGGAACTAACAGCTCCTCATATGCATGCAAGTGTAGCTCCCTCTCAAGCGAACACTGCATGGCTTTCTCCTCCTGAAATTTTATATCCCGTCGCACAACAGTCTTGCGACTGTCTGACAAATACACCCGATAGTTGTGAGGTGTATCATTGTACCCCACAAATATTCCAACCTCAGCAGTTGGATCCAGCTTCCTTCTCGCATCCTTCGTCACATGCATGTAGACAGGAGAACCAAAAATCCGCAAATGGGAAATATCAGGCCTCTTGCAAAAATAAGCCTCCTCCGGTGTACTCATGCCAAGAACCTTGTGAGGACAACGGTTCTGCACATACACTGCTGTATTGCATGCCTCAGCCCACAAGTGAAGGGGTAGGCCCTGATCATGCAACATCGCCCGTGCAGCACCCACGATCGTTCTGTTCTTCCGCTCAGCCACCCCGTTCTGCTGTGGGTTATGGGGTGCGATGAGCTCTCTCCGAATCCCTTCTGCACTGCAGAACTCCTTGAATTCAGCCGAGATGAATTCACCACCATTGTCGCTCCTTAGAGCAATCACCTTCTTCCCCGACTCCTTCTCGACCAATGCTTTAAACTCACAGAACTTCGCGAATGTATCGCTCTTCTTCTGCATGAAGAAGATCCAGCACTTTCGAGAGAAATCATCAACAAAGATCACATAATACTTGTGCTTTGCTGTCAAAGCAACTGAGAAAGGACCACACACGTCCGTGTGAACTCTCTCAAGGATCGTCGTGGCGCGACTATCCTTCTCGTGAAAGGTGGCTTTCACATACTTCCCTAAAGTACACCCCTTGCACTGATCTGACTGCGCAAGGGTGCCCTTAGGAAGCCCAGTAGAAATCTGCTGCAGAATCTTGAAAGCTCCATGGTGAAGGTGGCCCAATCTCCTGTGCCACAGTTCGCCCTCATCATCCCGGCTCACCACTTCTCCCGCTTTGCATGCCATAGCTGCGCAGCCATCTACCTGCAACTGATAAAGGTTCTTGGTTCAAACCCCTATCTTCCGGGTCTCTCCAGTAGTCTTACTGCGCAGGAAGGCTTTTCCTTCGCTGAAGACCACATCATACCCCTTATCTTCCAACATCGCTACAGAGATCAAGTTCTTCTTCAATCCAGGTACATGCATGACATCCTTCAACACGAAGGGTTTACCAGACTCCCTCTGAAAGGATATGGTACCGATACCAGTCGCACTGTATCTACCATCATCGCCCATCTCGATGTGCACACCCAAATCTTTGTCCTCCAGATCTGAGAACAAATCCTGATCTCCCGTCATATGAAATGACGCACCGCTGTCCAAGAACCACACCGATCCCAACACACTTGAAACCAAGCATGCGATCAGTGAAAATTCAAGCTCGAATTGTGAAGCCAAAGCTTCTCCATCTGCAGATCTTCCCGCTTGCTTGTTCTTCTTCTTCTTTGGACAATTGGTAGCATAATGTCCGTGATCATGGCAATGAAAACACTTCACTTTCGCCATATCCTGCTTCTTGCCCTTTGCACCAGACTGAGAAGTTTTCTTTCCCTTCCCCTTCTTTGCTTTGGACACCAAAGCGCAGTTTTCTTCATCAGCTCCCTTTGATGAAGATCCATCTCGAGTAGTCCTCCTTATCTCCTCCTGCATGAGATCCACCCAAAGGCGCTCCCATCCCGGTAGCTTCTCCCGACCATTGACACTATCTTGATATGAGTGCCAAGCCTTCGAAAGACCAAGGAGAGCCAGGTCGACCATGTCCTCGTCTTCGACAGTCACCCCCACACTTCCCAGCTCATCTCTGCACTGAGTGAACTTCGTGAGGTATTTGGCGATACCGTCGCCTTTCTCCATCTTGATGTTCCTGAGCTTATCTTTGAGCGCCAGCTTCCTTTGGTCGCTCTTACTCTGGAATAGATCCGTCAAAGCTTTCCACATTAAATATGGAGAAGCCTTTCCATGTAGGCTGGATACAATATGATCCTTGACGCCCTCCAACAGGATCCTTCGACATTTCACCATCTTCTTTTGCCATGCTTCGACTTCAGCAGGATCAGTGGGCCTTTGGACATCCGCATCCACGAACTCCTTTAGTCCATTATCTTCTAATACTGCCTCCATGCGATCCTTCCATGCAACATAATTCGAACTGCCTTCAAGAGCATATTCGAGTCGCAAACCGTTGAAAGACATTTTCAACTCCGGCACCAAGAAAACAAATCTGCAAATTCGAATTTCACCACCAGCTGATAACTCAATCGCTTCCGATCTACACTTGAGAACAAATTATTTCCAAATTAGAGATTGACTGCAAGGGGCGTTTACCAGACCTTTCACTTTCCGAAGAAAGATGAATCCGGAGGCTACCTGGCCCATATGCAGACTTTGTCGGAGGAAATAAGTTTGCAATCACCGTAATAGATCTCGACAATTAATATTGTTCCGATACCATGTAGAAATTTGCTGAATAAATCACTTATTCAATGGAGATTAACCCGATTACACATCAATTTCAAATTGCATGCATAACACATAACCTCTTCTACAATTAATTGTCACATGCAGAAAGAATAGAAGCGATCGCACATCAAATCATCACACACATTAACACAGTATGTATGGGGAAAGCTTATAGCTAAAAACCCTGCAGATATTGTGTATATTATAATGGAGAAAACATGTAACAAAATCAGTACAATACTCCTCACAAGTACTCAATACTATCTCGTGAAGTTACACACAAACTAGCTTGGTTTTGAACAAGTCACAGGTTCAAAACACATCCACTAATTGCCTGCCTCTATTGCACAATCAAGGCTGGTTTAAATAGAGATCCAAGGTTCGAATCTCCTTGGCTTGACAACGCAATCATCATGGGAAATTCCTCCAAGTGTGGTGCAAATCTCATGCACAACTGATGTCACAACTGATAGCTATCTCAACCCTTTCATCTACCTCTTTCACTGGTCTCCACTGAACTGTCCATGCACTGTAGTGAACTGATGTGTTCTTGAGTTGAATAATGAGTTAATAATTAGTGAATTAAATAATATTTAATTCACTCCACTCTTTACTAGTTGATTAGCTAGTTAAACTAATCTCAACTAGTTCAACTAAGTTAAACCGAACACAACTCCACCATCTGTCCCATCAACTCCACCAAACTTCTGCCACTGAAGTCCTAATTGAAGTCAACCATGCATGAGCTCACCAAACCCCTAGGAATAGTGTAATTCCTCTGTCAGATGCATGAGCCACTTCCAAGGCTCGAACTGAAGTGCTCCAAGAGAGTAAACCGAAGTTTATAGTCCAAATATTATTAAGGGTAAATAATATTTGACTTCCCTATTTTAAGGAGAGGCAGTCTAAAAATAGACTTCGACCTATAGGTCCAAAAAATAGAGGTCCATCTATTTTTACCAACATGACCAATACTCCAAGAATAACATACTGTAACCCCTGGACCATGCTCCATATGTCTAAAAATAGACATAGTCTAAAAATAGACTTTGCGCCAAAAATAGCCTGCGGGCCCACTTAGTGAAGGCGACTTCATTTCACTAAGCTCCATCATCTTGCCGCATTTTCAACATGGTCTATATGGAAGACAATCATGACAAGTGAAAAGGTTTCTTCATAGTCAATCCCCTCAATCTGTGAGAAGCCCCGGGAAAAAAATCTTGCCTTATACTTCTCGACGCTCCCATCAACAGCTTGCTTTACCTTGTAGATCCATCTTGATCCTACAACTGATTTCCCCACCGGCCTTGGAACAATCTCCCAAGCACTGTTTCTGACAATGGAGTCATACTCCTCCACCATGGCATCTACCCATGTGGGCTCCTGCACTGCTTCTTCAAAAGAAGATGGCTCTGTCACGATAAACTTGCTCATAAGAGCCATGTATCTAGTAAATTGGTCAGGTGATTGTCTCTATCTATGCTATGATGTAGGGACTCCTACATTCTGTGCCGCATCAAGCTTCAGTCTCTCAGCTTCTGTGGTATGCTTTCTGCCTTGTCTGATGTTTGGTTTTGCATGAGTGGACTCCTCCACTCCATGAATCTCCTCCTGTGGCTGATCCACATCTAGAGGCTCATCTTTGGGAACAAGAAGTTCCTCCTTCGCATGCAAGTGTAGCTCCCTCTCAAGCGACAACTTCATGGCTTTCACCTCATTGAATTTTATATCCCGTCGCACAACAGTCATCCGACTGTCTGGAAAATACACACGATAGTTATGGGGTGTTTCTGTGTACCCCACAAATATCCAAACTTCTGCAGTCGGCTCCAGCTTCTTCCTGGCGTCCTTCGTCACATGAATGTAAACAGGTGAGCCAAAAATATTCAAATGAGAAATATCAGGCTTCTTACCAGAAAATGCTTCTTCGGGTGTACTCATGCCAAGTACTCTATGAGGACAACAGTTTTGCACATAAACCGCAATGTTGCATGCCTCACCACAAGTGTATGGGAAGGCCCCGATCATGCAACATCGCCCGTGCGCACCCAAGATCGTTCTTATGTTCTTTCTCTCCGCGACCCCATTCTGCTGTGGGTTATGAGGCGCTATGAGTTCTCTTCGAATTCCTTCTTTGCTACAGAAGTCTTTGAATTCGCCAGAGATGTATTCACCACCATTATCACTCCTTAGAGCTTTCACCTGCTTCCCCGACTCTTTCTCAACCAGCGCCTTGAACTCACAGAACTTTGAGTATGTCTCGCTCTTCTTCTGCATGAAGAAGATCCAACACTTACGAGAAAAGTCATCAACAAATATCACATAATACCTGTGCTTTGCTGTTGAAGCAACCAAGAAAGGTCCACACATGTCTGTGTGAATTCTCTCAAGGATCGTCGAGGTGCGACTATCCTTCTCATGAAAGGTGGTCTTCACAAATTTTTCCAAAGTACATCCCTTGCAATGATCTGACTACGCAAGTGTACCCTTGGGAAGCCCGGTAGAAATCTGCTGCAAAATTTTCAAAGCGCCATGGTGAAGATGGCCCAATCTCCCGTGCCACAATTTGCCCTCATCTCGGCTCACCACTCCTTCTGCTTTGCCTGCCATTGCTGCGCAGCCATCTACCTGCAATTGATAAAGATTCTTAACTCAAATCCCTATCCTCCTGGTTTGACCAGTTGTTTTATGCCGAAGGAAAGCTTTTCCCTCACTGAAAACAACATCATAACCCTTGTCTTCCAACATCGCCACAGAGATCATATTCTTCTTCAATCCTGGAACATGCATGACATCCTTCAAGATGAAAGGTTTACCAGACTCCCTCTCAAAGGAAATGGTCCCGATACCAGTCGCACTGTATCTACCATCATCGCCCATCTCGATGTGCACTCCAAGATCCTTTTCATCCAGATCACTAAACAAATATTTGTCTCCGGTCATATGGAAAGACGCACCACTGTCAAGAAACCACACTGATCCCATCACACTTGAAACCAAGCATGCGATCAAAGAAAAATCCAGCTCAAACTGTGAGGCTAAGGCCTCTCCAGCTGCAGATCCAGCAGCCTGCTTATTCTTCTTCTTTTGTGGACAGTTAGTGGCGTAATGTCCATGCTGGTGACACTGAAAGCACTTCACCTTGGACAAGTCCTGCTTCTTGCCTTTCGCACCGGATTGAGAAGGATTTTTCTTCCCCTTCCCTTTCCTTGCTTTAGCAGCCAAGGCGCAATTTTCTTCATCTTCATTCTTCGATTAAGATCCATCCCTGGTACCCCGCCTTATCTCCTCCTGCACAAGATCCGACCAAAGTCGCTCCCATCCTGGCAATTTCTCCCGTCCATTGACAGAGTCCTCGTAGCTATGCCAACTCTTCGGAAGCCCAAGGAGAGCCAGGCTCACCAAGTCCTCTTCATCTACAATAACCCCCACACTTCCCAGCTCATCCTTGCAATGGACGAACTTCGTGAGGTATTTTGGTATATTGTCGCCTTTCTCCATTTTTATTTTCCTGAGCTTGTCTTTAAGCGCTAACTTCCTCTAGTCGCTTTTGCTTTGGAACAAGTCTGTCAAAGCCTTCCACATTAAGAATGGAGTGGCTTTACCGTGAAGGTTGGACACAATGTGATCCTTCACACCTTCCAACAGAATTCTTCGACACTTTGCTACCTTCTTTTGCCATGCGTCAAGTGCGACTGCATCGCTAGAACCCAGCTTAGGAACATCGCTATCGATGAACTCCTTCAACCCACTATCATCCATCACCACCTCCATCCTGTCCTTCCATGCAATATAATTCGAGCCCCCATCAAGGGCATACTCCAATTGCAATCCATTGATAGACATTTCAATGAATGCTCAACTTCGACACCAAGAAAACACTGCAGCAAATTCGAATTCCACCAGCACAAAACTCAACCGCTTCAATAATTGCAATCTGCTCCAATGATCAACTGCTCTGATACCATGTAGAAATTATCTAACTTATGTTATATGTCCAAGATTCTCCTGATCTCACACTATTTTAACTTCATGCAAAATACAAAATCTATTCCACCATTGATCATTTGCGGAAATTAAATCAAGATTGCAATGCACACATGAAACAATAAAAATTCACACACATTAACACAATTGTTTAACAGGAAATCCTGAAGCTGAAAACCCAAACTATCTGTATATAATATATATCATAGAGATCATGTAACAATCCTCATACAAAGTTGATCATATCAAGCTCTCAGTACAATAAAATCGCTACACATTAATCAGGCCCGATCTTGCAAATCCATGCACCAATATTTGCCACCTGCTAGCCTGCCTCTACTGCGCAATCCCTGCTAAAGAATGGCTTTGAATGAACTCGAATTTCTCCAGCATTGCTCATGCAATCCTCATTGGCATCTCCACTGAGTGTTGGATGCAATCAATGCATCACTATAGTCACAACTGATAGTCACACTTGCTCTTTCACCTATCTCTCCACTGGTCTCCATTGAAACTGCCATGCACTGTAGTTAACTGATGTATTCTTTAGTTGATTAATGAGTTATTATTTAGTGAATTAATTAACTAATTAATTCACACCACTCTCACTAGTGTATCAATCAGTTAGACTAGATACAACTAGCTCAACTGAGTCTAACCGAGTTAAACTAAATACAACTCCACCAACTACTTCTATAACTCCACCAAACTCTGTCACATGAGTTCTAACTGAAGTCCTCATGCATTAGCTCCAATAAACCCTCAGGAATAGCGTAATTCCTTCTGTCAGCTGCTGTGCCACATCCGTGCACTTAACTGAAGTGCTCCAAGAGAATAAGATAATGTTTAGAGTCCAAATATTATTAAGAGCTAATAATATTCGACATATCTATTTTTAGACTGGCAATCTAAAAATAGATTCCGCCCAATATGTCTAAAAATAGAAGTCCATCTATTTTTCCAACTTGACAAACCATCCACAAATAGCATCCTGCAACTCATAGAATATGATCGACATGTCTAAAAATAGATTTTGTGCCAAAAATAGCCTGCGGGCCCACTTAGTGAAGGCGACTCTTTTCACTAAGCTCATCATCTTGTTGAATCTCAACAATGTCAAATGGGGAGAGTATCATTGTGTTTGATTAATGGTTATGATTAATGTATCTATCTGTTGTGGTGATCAAACACCATTGTGGTTGCCATCAAGTCCAAAGGGGGAGATTGTTGGCAATATGATGTAATGTGTTGTCCTTGATGGCAACCTACTTGATGAAGTTGTCCTTGATGGAAATCTACTTGATGAGTTTCCTATGATAAGAAACCTATGTGTTAAAGATGTAAGAATGATGTAGATACATATTAGTTCAGATGTGACAGAGAAAATAATTCCAGTAAGTACCAGAGAAATGATAAATATAATATGTCTCAATGTATATGCTACTTTTGTGAAGGAAACCCGCGTATGGATGCAATTTATACACTAATTTTGTGAAGGAAACCTACGTATACATTCAAGGTTAGCATATACGCAGTTTTTATGAAGAGAAGTTGCGTATACACGCGGAAACGAACGCTCCAAGTCACGTATGCCTTTTGCACTCTAAAATTATAATACCAAGAGGCATTACCATGGTATTAGCCCACAATATTGAGCATCGTATTATCTATTTGATTCGGTCCAAGAATACCATCAGCAGTTGAGTGGTTTTGACTCATGGTATTGGTAAAAGCTAAATCTATATAAGGAAAAGAAGATCATAGTGCAAGGTGTGCATGTGTAAGGGTTGTTGATGAATAAATTTCTCTAAGGAATATCTGCATGGATGAACTCTATTCTTAATTGATAGATCTGAATCTATGATGCACCCATGGATATAATGATGGTTCAAGATCTCTAGATCTAATGATGATGAATCTTTAGAATGACCTACTGAAGGAATGAAGAAGAATTGGCGCAAGTCTGCTGAAGAAAATGAATAAATCTAGGTAAGTTTTATAGATCTAGTTTGTTCTGCAAAATTTATTTTTTACAGATCTATACGCTAGTTGGTTTCAACAAAAGCATGTATATATGCTGGTTCACTTCATTAAAAGCACGTATGGCAGTTAGGGTTTTCTGAAGAATACACAGAAGTATACGCAGGTTGGTGTGCAGAAAAGCGCGTATGTACAGAACTTCAGTGAAGCAAAGTAGCATATGCTATTTGAATCAATGACTGTTTAGGGTTGAGTTTGTATCTGCATATATATTCTGAAGTCTGGGTTATTTCTGAAGTTTTGGTCACAGTGTTTTCACTATTCTAATTGAAGTGTTGGGAAAAGTTTATGTTTGTTGATAAAGGGTTGTGTTGAAGCTGTTTGATCCAGTATGAAAATTGATGAAACATGGTCTGCAGTGGGTTTGAGGGTTGAAGCCTTCAGTATGTAAGTAGAAGCTTCCTACCAGTAGAAGCTAGTGTTATGTATAGGGGGTTGAAGCTCCCTTCCAGGAGTGGCTGGTAAACGAGATCAGGGGGCTAGAGCTCCCTTCTACTAGCCGCTGGTAAACGAGTGAAGGTTGCAGCCTTCTGTAGGTAGAAGCCTGCATACTGATATGAGTCTACATCAATACAATGTTGTAAACAGTTTCCCATATAATAAATATTGAAGACAGAGATGATAGCAGCGGTGATTTTCTCCCAAATTGGGTTTCCACCTTAAATACTGGTGTTCATTTGTGTTCCACTTGTGTGATGTTTTATACTGCTGTTACTGCACATATTTCCTGTTTATCTAACCTGATGCATAACTAGTAAATCTGTTTTAAAGTCTGTTTTTGAGATACTTGATAAACTAGAAATGCATATCAGTATACGCGAGTTTCTTTAAGCATATCTGCATATATATGCGAGTTCAGTTCATAAAAGCCACGTATGCAATTCTGCAAAAGAAAAAGTTAAAGTTAAGATATAGGCTCTAAATACTGATTCACCCCCCCTCTTAGTATTTTTCCCAACAGAACATGGCGTTGCAATAAAATACTGCATAATTCCTCATATCATATATTCTAAGTTTGTGAATGACATCTTGACAACTCTCTGAGACCTGTACGAAATCATAAATACTAATCGCCTAATGTTCCTTAAAAGTAAGATTCTCTCCATCAAGATGGAGGAGAATGAGACAGTAGCAGCATTGATCCAAGTGGATATTGGTGACCACCTGCCTATTCCAGTTAGGGCCCCACCATTATTTCTTTCAGTTTTTCAGTTTCCTTAATTATAGCACAGTTTACTATTTTTAGCAGTTTTTCGGGTCCTGAACTTCTGGAGCCGTTTTGAGGCCCTAAACGACATTTTTTGGGCATCAAACCTCTGACAAAAATGATTCTGTTTTGGACTCAATATTTTCAATTATCAATTTTATTCCTCGGATAGGTCTTTCTAACAATGTATCATGTGTGTCAAATGAAGATAGTATGCCAAAATTACGACCCTGGGAGATTGATGTACCAATTTACCCCGATGAGGCCCATATTCTGGTGTTTCATCTCCTAGGGTTAGGTTTTTCGATGTTTAGGGTTTTTCCATTGTTTCTCAATAATATATATGCCTTCAAACCTCATTGTAACACAGATTTTAGAGGCTTGTAGCCACCACATCTCTTCTCATAGATAAGCTACCAACGCCCTAGCTAGTTTCTTTCCATTATGTCTGTAAACAAATTTCAGTTCTTTGATAATAATGAAATGAAGTGTTATTTAAGCTACATTTTTATATTTATGGTTATATGTGTATTTTTTTACCTTCCTAAATAAATCTGGATCAGTGGTATCAGAGCGGTCTCCTCTTTCTCGATCCTTCTTTGCATGTCCCCAACGAGATCGGGGTATAAGGATTTAGGGCTCGATCTGTTTGAACCTTTGCAAGAGCAGCCTCACAAACCCCGATGACCACCCATGGGGGACAAAAAGAAAGATGAGGGAGCAAGAGATCCTATCAAAATATTTCTCAAGGAGGCCCTTGAAAAACAAAGGAATGCGATGATGGATAACTTTTCCCAAATCCTTCAACGACTACCCACTGGCAGCTCATCTGCATCCAACAGCCACTCTGGAGGCGGAACTCCTTTTAAGGTACAGGAAAACTTTGAAATTCCCATATTTGAGGGCCAAATAGATGCAAATGTCGTATAAAGATGGTTAAATCTATTAGAAGGATATTTCTCATTTCATGGCTTTTCCGACTGGAAGAAGATTATTTTTGCACTCCTCAAAGCTACCCCCCATGTCAAGGACTAGTAGGAAACCTACTGTGAGAAAAAGGACGAGGGGGAACCCTCTCTATTCTCAGTCATACCCACTTGGAATTATTTCCTAGATTCCATCAAGGAAAAAAATCCCATGGGGAGCTATGAGGACAAGTACATACAATGGACTACGCTGCGACAGCAAAGGGATCAAGATGTGCATGAGCTGACGAATATGTTCCATACTCTGTGCACAAAGTTGGGTATCAAATATTCGAAGAAACATTTTGTGTTGAAGTAATATAGTTGTCTGCATAGATAAATTCAAGAGGAAATGGTGTTCCTCAACAATCCTCGCTTCGTACGACATACTGGTATGCTGCCAAGATTGAGCAGAAATTCAAACAGAAGAAACGAGACTTCAGATCTGTGAATCAAAATCAAGGGAAAGGTGCCCACAAACCACAGAACTAAGGACAAAGCCAAGGCATGGCGACCCAAGATAACCTACTGAAGCCCACAAGCAAAGAACAACCCCATGAATCCAAAGAAGGACACGGGAAAGTGGTGTGAGTTCCATAAGAGCTCCACTCACAACACAAGTGAGTGTTGGGCCAAGCAGTCACTGGTGGCCGAGAAGAGGGCTTCTGAATAGGATGCATGCTTCAACTCTTAATCAGAACCTGACAATGGGGAATGACAAATGGAAGAAAATTATTGATTCGGATCCCAACACCACTGTTGCCACTGTAAAGATGCAAAAGGAGGAACCGGAAGATCCAGAGGAAGAGTGTCTCTTCCACTCTCAGATGTGGGTAAAGGTTTTCCCTCTACAGTTCATTGTCAACAGTGGGAGCTAAAAGAACCTCATTTCAATAGAGGTCGTGAAGTGTTTGGGCTTGCTGACCATAGCACACCCACAGTCGTACACCATCAGGTGGCTTCACTAACGATGGGATCTCTGCGTCAGCCAGCAGTGCTGCCTTCCCTACAGCATCAATCCCTTCATAGATGAGGTATTATGTGACATTGCTCTTCTTGATGTTTGTGATGTATTATTAGGCCAACCATACATGTGGAAGCGACATGCTATGTATGAGTCTGGGCCTCATGCTGTTATTGTTACTATGAGAAATAAGTTGTACAGGATACCAAACGTACCACCGCTTGCGGCTATCTCTTTGGTTACTGCAAAACAATGTAGTAAGCTCATTACCAAAACTGGGAAATTTTTTTTCTTAATGATCCACCCCTAGGGAAAGAATAATATTGTGTCGATGACCTCCAGACAGGGCTCCTCGGCATGACAACAACAAATAGACAAGGTTGTGGAGGAGTACGGGGACATCTTCACCTCACCCATAGGGGTGCCTCTGCATTGTCAGGTCAAGCACCCCATCGATCTGACACCAAGTGCATCACTGCCTAATGGACTGATCTATCGGCGCTCTATTATGGAGAACGATGAAACCAAGAGGCAGATTCAGGAGCTGCTGCAGAAAGGTCACATCCGGACAATTTCATCTCCCTATGGGAGCCCGATCGTATTGGTGCAGAAGAAGGATGGGACTTGGAGACTCTGTATTGACTATCGAGCGCTAAAAAATATCACTGTCTGGAATAGGTACCTGTTGGAATAGGGTCTCCTGCGAGGTGCGAAACTGGTCCATTTGGAAACTTTTTTATTAGATTTAATCTAATGGAGGGGTTTTGGGGCGGGTCAAAGCCCCGAAAGCTTTGTAATGGGTAAAAGGGTAAACCAGGGGTCTGAAAACCACGGTTTGCGGACCATAGGAACATCTAGGCTAGATTATTATAAATAGAGGAACATTTTTTATTGTAAGGTAGGATTGAAGAGCTATTGAAGCGAATTGTGGTTTAAGCTATCTGGTTTGGGTTTTGGGGAAAGGACTCCTGCAGGCTGTGTGTGTGGAGATCCAAGTCCAGCTGTGTGTGGATCCTGCTGCTGTGTGCGCAGAATGGGAAGGGAATTGTAAAGAATAATTGATGAATGAATGAATAAGAAAGGTTGATAGAGAACTGGATCTGTGAGTACTCTTTGTGTGAATCATTGGTAATTACTACATTGTGTGTTTTCTGTGTTTAAGCTGTGAAGATCCATGTAAGTGTGTGTTCTGTATCTGGATTTGTTCTGTTATGTTCTATTATGTTTATGCAATACGATGCTACTGTCATAAAAGCATATAATTGTAGATCTAGCGCACGTGGATGCAAATAGAGACCTAATTGACCCTGCGCAGAACAAGGCAATATGGGAATCACAGGGCCAAGCGTAGCTCTGCTTGCATTACCTATCCTTTCTCAGGGTGCGGAAACCTGGTTCCAGCACCCACCCATACTACTTCGGGTGAGACTTTGACCTATGCAAGCCGGTCACTGCCGAAAGGGCCAGTAGTATAGGGGTTTGTTGGCAAACCTTGCGCTCCGAACCTGGGTCAGGAACCCTCGAGCCAATAAATGGTTCTGTTGCTGGGACCCTGTAGCATTTTGAGGAAGT
Source organism: Pinus albicaulis (assembly GCA_034641835.2). Classification (NCBI taxonomy): domain Eukaryota; kingdom Viridiplantae; phylum Streptophyta; class Pinopsida; order Pinales; family Pinaceae; genus Pinus; species Pinus albicaulis. The sequence continues at coordinate 1,520,792,873 of CM076582.1, read as the reverse complement.
GATCAAGTACTGACAAGAAAATATTGAAGATCTGGCACGGAAGTGAATGAGCAGTAAGTACTATCGAACCGATCAAGAAAAGGATCACTCTGCCTGTAGCCCGCTGAGAAGAGCAACGATGCAATATTCGCCATACTTACGGGAGAACAAGCCCTCAACCAAAACATCGGTAGAAGGATACATGGCAGTACACTTGAAATTACCTACCTTTAAAGGCGCGGTTGATGAAGACATGGATCATTTTTGGTTCGTGGCTGACTCGGTATGGAATACATAGGGGGTGGTGAGTGATATTGTGAAGAGAGCATAGTTGTCCCTGGCCTTCGAAGACAGAGCGTTGTACTGGTACATGTGGTACATATCTCAAAAATAGAGCGCATCTCTTCAAGATATTAAGGATGCCCTAAAACAACAGTTCTGGAAGCCAAGATCATACTCGCAGTTGGTAGCGGAAGTAAAAGACTTCAAGAAAGATACGTCTAAGTCAGTGTGGGAGGTCGATCAGCGATTAAAGAAATCAATCAGGGAAGGAGGGCTCAAGTATGATGACAGACAACACATGGAATGGTTCATCGCTATGTTTCTACCTCACTTACGTATACCAATGGGCCACCAGACCTTCGAGTTGCAAGAAAAATCCTTGGAAGCTGCCATGAAACTCGAAGCCGCGCCCAAGGATGACACGTTGGGGGGAGTACAGTAAATTCAAGAACAGCTTGGAGCCATGCACATGGAGATTCATAGCTTACAGACGGAATGGGGAAAAGGAGATAGCACAGACCTCTGGTGCATACGATGTCGGGTGTCTGGCCATACAAAGGACTAGCGTCCTATATTGACGGATTACGTGCAGGCGGGAGGACCTAGTCCGCTACGACCTGGCTCCGGCGGATCTGCACTTTGGTGCGATGATTTCTGGGTAGCAGGACTGCATGATACGGCCCAGTGCCCTCGGCTAAGTATGGGCGAATTAAAGCAGCAGTTGTGCAGGTTCTGCCGATCGGTAGGTCACGATGAACAGAACTGTCGCACGTATGACTTGATTATAGATCGAGGGAATCTCTATAGGGTACAGTCAGACCCTACATTGCCAAGATCCCCCGCGAACTTCGATGGCTCCCTAGCAAGGGGCAGGGGAGGTCGGGGAGGAAGCGCAGGACGGGGGCGAGGGCAGCTGATCTACTATAACTACGGAGAGGTAGGGCACTTCGCAAGGGACTGCCCAAATCCCACAAGGAAATCCTGCAAATATTACCGACAGCTGGACCATAAGATTGAAGACTGCCCCATCCTGATAGCCAAAATGCAGGAAAAACAGCCCACCCCTACGCAGAATGTGAAAAGAGTTAAAACTGAGATAAGGAATGCAGATCTGAGTGTAAAAGTCATGACACGCAACGGGATGGTCACCCAGGGAGCACAGGAGTAACTTGCCTCTTGGGAAGGAGTGAACCTCAAAGAACAGGAGCCACTGGCAGGCCCCGCACAGCTGTCGGCGCACATCAAGAGAGAGGAAGAGGTTGAGCCCTTTCTGAAGGCATGTCTGAAACTGCTACATAACCTACCGGCTGTAGAAAATCTTCAAGTATTACTGCATAGCTGCAGCTCGGCCCAACACAGTTCCCTATACTGCTATAAGAAACGCACCGGAAGAGAAATGCGGTTGACTGCGCAGATTGGCGACTACAAGATGGATCAAGTTATTCTCGATCTAGGGTCAGATGCGAACGTATTACCAAAGAAAACGTGGAAACGAATGGGAGAACCTAAGTTGGAATGATCCACCATCCAACTGCGCATGGCGAATCAACAGAAGATCATCCCACTAGGATGGTTTCCAAAAGTCATGGTAGATATCGCGGGGGTAAAAGTCCTAGCTAACTTTGAGGTCATAGAAATCGTGGAAGATATGGATCCGTACCCTGCACTCCTCGGAATAGATTGGGCTATAAACATGGGGGGTGTCATCAATCTCAAAAAGTGCAGCATGGTGTTTGAGAACAACGGTACATGCGTGATAGTACCACTAGATCCAGCAGAAGGTGCGCGGTACATAGAGCCAGCCTACGAGAAGGAGGAACTAGATCACATTTACAGATTGACTACGCAGGACGAAGACAGGATTAACCCCATAGAAGATGGGATATTCTGGGGGAGGAGAGACATTGAATGCTTTTCTGACGCTGATGAGGAACTGGAGATTTGGAAAAACCGGTTACATGAGGTTTCGGAGTTGCGCTGCACTCGGGTCGCAAGGAACCTCTACTGCATTTCCTCAGAGGTAAGAGATCTACCCTACTTTGATGAGGCTGGTAGTGTCCAGGAATTCCTAAGGACACTGGAAGCTAGGGTTCCAAGAGAACGACGGCTCTGGGCCCTTAATCTGGCTATGCGTGGGACACTCGTGCATTGGTGGGACACCCACAATAAAGAATTCCTGGACTGGGAAATGTGTCGGGATAGGATGCTTATACGATTCGCCCCTCCACCTGACATACGCACCAAGATGTTCCTCAGACCCAGGGATTCCCGCGCACATCTGTGTGCCTAGATGACCAGATGGTCCGACCGAAATACAGAAGAATGGGTCCATCTATTTTTTTATGCCTTGGGCCCTATCCCAGCCACTTGGTACTTAGATGCGGAGTTACACCAGCACACCCTCCACTGGGAAGTGCTAAAAGAGGACTTTGTCGGAACGTTCGGATTGATTGGGGGGACAGAGATGCTCGATGAAGCTCTGTAGGACATTGATGCATTTGTATTTAAGAACTCTCACCACCACGCCGCATCAGTGATCCTGAAATGGGAAACGTAGATGCAAGACATAGCCAACTGCCGGAGCTTGGCGATTGACGAAGAAGAAGATAATCCTCAAAACATTTTTGTCCCGAAATCTGAAGGGGAACGCACTGTGGTTGGGCCATCGCTGCAGAATATTGATGTAACGCAGTGTCTCAAGTTGCATGACGTTAATATTGGGACGGAAGAACACCCTAAGCTGGCTAAAATTGGGGACTATTGGGATGAAGGAACTGTAGGCAAAATTCCAGAATTACTCATGGAGTATCAAGACTTATTTCCGACAAAGTTTTCTAAGCTCAAGGGAATCACTGGGGACCTCGGCATTATGCACATCACTCTGAAACCTGAGGCGCGGCCCATCAAGCAGCGGCCTTACCGACTGAATCCTAAATATAAGAAAAAGCTCAAAGAAGAGCTGGAAAAAATGCTTGCCGCATGTATCATTGAACCAGTTGAACAGTTGGATTGGGTAAGTCCAATGGTCATCCAGGAAAAGAAGACTAAGGGGGAAATACGCATCTGTGTAGATCTATGCAAGTTAAATGACACCTGCGTCCATGACCCCTTCCCTACACCCTTCTCCGATGAAATCCTTGATAGCGTGGGTGGACAGGAGGCCTATTCCTTCACCAATGGGTTCTCTGGGTACCACCAGATCCGAATTGCACCTGAAGATCGCAGTAATACTACCTTCGTGACTGAATGGGGGTCCTTTCAGTATACGGTCATGCCCTTTGGTCTCAAGAATGCACTTGCTATTTTTTCAAGGGTCATAGTTTATGTATTCAAGGAGTTTATTCATAAGTTCCTAGAGGTTTATTTCGATGACTGGATGGTCTTCGGCCTGGTAAAGGAGCATGTCTCTAACCTGTGATTAATGTTGGATGCGTGACAAAAGCACCAGATTTCATTGAATATTAAGAATTTCATCTTTTGTGTACCATTTGGAATCTTTCTCGGGCACATAGTCTGTCGGCAAAGGTTGATGGTTGATCCTGCGAAGGTAGCCGTAATTATAAACCTTGTGGTCCCAACAACAAAAAAACAGTTGCGTTCTATTCTTGGACACACGGGCTATTACAGGAAATTCATTCAAGGGTCCTCCTTGATCATGGCACCCATGGAAAAGCTACTAAAAAAATATGTTTTCTTTTTTTGGGATGATGAATGTCAGAATAGCTTCGAACTGCTCAAAGAGAAGATGATTTCTTCACCCATACTCATGTTTCCTGATTGGTCGAAGGAATTTCATGTACATGTGGATGCATCAGGCATCGCGTTGGGCATTGTCCTCACGCATCCTGGAGAAGGAGATATTGATCACCTAGTTTCCTTTGCGAGTCAGAAACTCCCGGGTGCAGAACGGAACTACTCTACCACTGAGCGTGAAGGATTGGCTATGGTCTACGCGTTACAGAAATATCGGCACTATCTACTGGGTGGACACTTTAAAATTTTCACTGATCATTCAGCTTTGAAATACCTGGTCAACAATCCTGTGTTGGGGGGGAATATTTGCCGCTGGCTGTTGCTATTCCAAGAATATGATTTTGAGATCATCGTCAAGCCGGGAAGCTTGAATGCAGGCCCGGATCATCTGTCTCGCATTGAAACGAGGGAAGAACCTACTAGCTTGGAAGAGGGTTTACTAGATGCGCATCTATTCACTATTAAGGTGGTTGACGCACACTTTACTGATATCATTGAGTTCCTCACTACAGGAGTGGCCCTTGCAGAATATTCGGTACAGCAAAAGAAGGAGTTGGTTACTCGAGCAGCAGACTTTACTATCATCGCCGGTCAGTTATACAAGCTAAGCGCAGATGAAATACTATGCAGATATGTCCTGGAACATGAACGGCCTGCTGTATTAGCAGAAGCACACGAAGGTGTCGTAAGAGGCCAATATGCAGGACGAGCAATGGCACAAAATATTTTGATGGCTAGGTTATGGTGGCCTACCCTGCATCAGGATTCTTACACCTATTGTAGATCATGCGACACCTACCAGCGAACAGGACGGCCCTTACACCAAGATGATATGCCATTATGGCCTCAAGTGGCTTTACAGGCTTTTGAAAAATGGGCCATTGATTTTATAGGACCCATCAATCCGCCGGGCAAGAAAACAGGTGCTCGCTACATTATCACCGCCACCGACTATTTCACTCGATGGGCTGAGGCACAAGCAGTGAAGGATTATACTGCGGATACTGTTGCGCACTTCATCTTTGAGCAGATTTTGAAAAGGTTTGGCTGCCCAAAGATCCTGATGAGTGATAGAGGTACACACTTTGTTAACCAAATGATTCAAGCCTTGAATGAAGAATTCTGAATCCACCATGCAAAGAGTACACCATACCATCCCCAGGAAAATGGAGTGGTTGAAGCTTTTAACAAAATTTTGGAACAGGAATTAACTAAGGTTTGCAATGTCGATCGTAGTGACTGGGATGTTCGCATTCCCTCTGTTCTGTGGGCCTACCGAACGACCTACAAGAAGCTAACAGGCAAGACCCCCTTCCGAATGGTCTATGGCAAAGAGGCCATTATGCCCATAGAATACTTTTTTCCTAGCCTACGCATCGCAGCATTTACAACTATGGCGGACCTCGATATCATAGAGGAGCATCTTGCGCAGCTTGTGGCTTTGGAGGAAGATTGTTTTATTGCTAATTTTCATCAACCGGTTCAGAAGGGTCGCGATAAAGCATGGCATGATTGACATATTCGCAAAAAGACATTCGTCGCAGGTGACCTTTTCCTTTTATATGATAGCCAATTTGTGAAACACCCAGGCAAATTCCGGCAGCACTGGCTTGGTCCCTACACAGTTAAGGAAATCACGAATGGCGAAGCAGTCCAGCTAGCTACCCTGCGTGGGGACATCTTACCTGGCTTTGTCAATGGTAGTTGACTCAAGCCATACCAGGTTCAATGACTATATGGCAGCTACAGTGACTCGGGACGAGTCACAACATTGTGTTGGGGGAGTGTTGGAACAGGGTCTCCTGCGAGCTATGAAACTGGTCCATTTGGATAATTTTTTATTAGATTTAATCTAGCAGAGGGGTTTTGGGGCAGGTCAAAGCCCCAAAAGCGTTGTAATTGGTAAAAGGGTAAACCAGGGGTCCGAAAACCACGGTTTGCGGACCATAGGAACGTCTAGGCTAGATTTTTATAAATAGAGGAACATTTTTGTATTGTAAGGTAGGATTGAAGAGCTATTGATGTGAATTGTGGTTTAAGCTATCTGGTTTGGGTTTTGGGGAAAGGACTCCTGCTGGCTGTATGCGTGAAGATCCAATTCCAACTGTGTGCGGACCCTGCTGTTGTGTGTGAAGGCTAGGAAGGGAATTGTAAGGAAGAATTGATGAATGAATGAACAAGAAAGGTTGATAGAGAACTGTATCTGTGAGTACTGTTTGTGTGAATCATTGGTAATTACTGCATTGTGTATTTTCTGTGTTTAAGCTGCGAAGATCTGTGTAAGTGTGTGTTCTGTATTTGGATATGTTATGTTCTGTTCTTTTCTGTTTATCCAATACGGTGCTACTGTCATAAAATCATATAATTGTTGATCTAGCGCACATGGATGTGAATAGAGACCTAATTGACCCTGCGCAGAACAAGGCAATCTGGGAATCACAGGGTCAAGCGCAGCTCTGCTTGCCTTACCTATCCTTTCTCAGGGTGCGGAAACCTGGTTCCAGCACCCACCCATACTACTTTGGGTGAAACTTTGACCTGCGCAATCCATTCATTGCCGAAAGGGCCAGTAGTATAGGGGTTTGTTGGCAAACCTTGCGCTCCGAACTTGGGTCAGGACCCCTCGAGCCAACAGTGCCCGATCCCACGGATTGATGACCTTCTGGATCAACTCAAAGGGGAAAAATATTTCAGCAATATCAACTTGAAGTCTAGGTATCACCAAGTACCAATCGAACCCTCTGATGTGTGGAAGACTGCCTTCAAAGCCAAGGAGGGCCTTTTCAAATGGTTGGTCATGCCTTTCGGGTTGATAAATTCTCCCGCAAACTTCATGAGGCTTATGAACGACATCTTGCGACCATTCACCAACTCATGTGTAGTAGTGTATTTGGATGACATCTTGATCTTCAGCCAGACTTGGGAAGAGCACCTCCACAACATCCGATAGGTTCTCCAAACACTACGGCAACACAATTTGTGTGCCAATTTGGAGAAGCGCACTTTTGGCATGACCCAGGTTCAGTATCTGGGATACATTATTGATGAATGGGGGTGCATGTGGATCAAACCAAGATCCAATTAATTCGATATTAGTCAGCCCCAACCACTCTAACAGAGCTTTGCAGCTTTCTAGGTCTTGCTAATTTCTATCGCAGGTTCGTGTTGGGATTCTCTCATATCACTTGTTCCTTGAGTCAAGTCACCAAGGGAGGAGCAAAAGAAAGATTCTTTTGGTCTAAATATAAACATAAGGCATTCGTAGAATTTAAACATCACCTCTGCTCTACCCCAATTCTCACATTTCCAGACTTGCAACAACCATTTGAGATCGAGACAAATGCCTCTGATTAAGCTATTCGGGCAGTTCTTACCCAACAGGGGCATCCAGTGGCATATCACAGTGAGACATTGTCCAACACAGTTCGCAAATATCCCACTTATGAAAAAGAAATGTATTACATTGTGCAGGCGTGCCACTAATGGTAGCATTACATTTTGGAGAAGGAAACGGTCATCCACACAGACCATCGACCCCTACAGTTCATACAAACACAAGGGAAGTTGCAGAACTATCGCCATAAGAACTGGTCCACATATCTGCAAAAATTTAATTTGAACATCAAGTATAAGAAGGGCAGCACCAATAATGTTACATACTGCCTCAGCTGACCACCGATCGTGGCACCAACCACCGTTCTCAACTCTTGTGGGCACAAGACTTTTGATTGGCCGCTTCTCTACAAGAGCGATCCACAATTTGGACACACATACAAGACACTCTTGGAGGGTACGCAAGTTCCAAATTTTCACCTCCAAGATGCACTGTTATGTCACTTGGGACACCTTTGTGTTCCTTCAAGTGAGCGGGCCAAGACGATTTGGGAAGCACACTACAGTCGAGTTGTTGGGCATTTCAGGGTCGAGAAAACAGTCGTTGTACTGCAGAAATATTTCTATTGGCCAAACCTTCGATGGGATGTTGGGAAGTACATCAGATCCTGCACTGCTTGCTTCATTTCTAAACCGACCATCAAGAAGAAAGGAATCTATACTCCTCTACCTACCCCTAGTCAACCTTGGGAATCCATCTCCATGGATTACATGTCGCGCGTTCCTTATACTAAGCATGGAAATGATTGTGTTTTTGTGGTCGTCGACAGATTCTCGAAGATGGCCATTATGTCAGCCTGCAAGAAGCATATCACATCTGAAGCCACTGCTAAACTCTTCTTTGAAAGAGTGTGGGTGCACTTTGGGATCCCACAGTCTATCATCTCAGATCGGGACAGCAAGTTCCTCAACCCTTTTTGGTCCAGCCTCCAATCAATGTTGGACACCAAGCTCACCAAATCCACAGCTTTCCATCCCCAAACTGATGGCTAGACAGAGGTCGTCAACAGGATTATTGTACACTTTCTGTGCATGTACAATTCAAAGAATCCACGCACATGGGATGAGAGCCTTCCCTATGTACAACACAGTTATAATTGGGCTCTCCATAGCTCAACCAGCCACAACCCCTTTCAGGTGGGCCTGGAGTTCCAACCACTATGTCCCATTGACATAGCCATGCCATTAGTGGCTACTCAGGCCGATTTGGCTCATGTCTAGTCTGAAGCTGACAAAACGAAAAAATTCATTGAGCACATTCAACACATTCGCCAGCAGGTTCATGACATATTGGACAAATTCAATGCTAAGTACAAGCAACGACATGATCAACATTGGGTGCCACACCACTTCCAGGTGGGCGATAAAGTGTGGCTACATTTGCAGAAGGAGCGCCTCACTAGACCCTACTGCAAGCTTCGCCCACTCCGATATGGGTCGTACACCATCACCAAGGCTATAGGGAACAATTCCTTCAAGCTCAGTATTCCACCATTCCTTGGTATGCACCCAGTATTCAATGTGGACCACCTTCGGCCCTATTTCCCACCTCTACTAGAAACCTCTGACATTGCAGAACAGCTCACACCAATAGATTTAAACCCAGACAGCATGGAATAGGACACCATAGATTGTATCATGGACATGCAAATCAAGAACACTCGCTAGCAGAAGATCCAACTATATTGGGTTGTCAAAGCTGGACAACTCCTGCACCAAGACAAGTGGTTCATCAGGGACCAAGTTCAGCAGAAGTTCCCACATCTCATGGAGGAACTCAACGCAATGGGGACCATTACTTCCTAAGGGGGGAGGAATGATCCAAGTGGATATTGGTGGCCACCCACCTATTCCACTTGGGGACCCACCATTTTTACTTTTATTTTTTCATTTTCCTTAATTATAGCACATTTTACTATTTTTAGTAGTTTTTTCGGGTCCTGGACTTCCAGAGCCATTTTGAGGTCCTAAACGATGTTTTTTGGGCATAAAACCTTCAATGAAAATGAGTCCATTCTAGACCCAATATTTGTGGTCAGAATTTGTAGTCCTTGGATATATATTTATAACAATATATCATGTGTGTCAAATAGATATAGTATGCCAAAGTTACGACCCCAAGAAATTGATGTACCAATTTACCCTAACGGGGCCCATATTCTGGCATTTCATCTCCTAGGGTTAGGTTTTTGGATGTTTAGGGTTTTCCATTGTTTCTCAATAATATATAGGCCTTCGAGTCTCATTGTAACACAGACTTCAGAGACATGTAGCCACCACATCTCTTCTCAGAGATAAGCTACCAACACCCTAGCTAGTTTATTTCCATTTTGTCTGTAAACAAATTTCAGTTCTATGATATTAATGAAATGAAGTGTTATTTCTGCTGCATTTTTATATCTATGGTTATATGTGTATTCTGTCACATTCCTACATAGATTTGGATCAAGCATTCGTCTCACGCATCAATGACCTAAAAGACAAGCTTGGTGACATCGTAGAGGTTATAAGTAATATTGATCTTGTAACTATTACTATGAACGGTATGATTGACGATTACCAGATGTTTATAACAAGCTTGACTACTAGAGAAAAATCCCCCAAATTCGAAGAATTGACAGGGATTATCATGCAAGAGGAGGAAAGGAGGATGACATTGAAACCCCATAATATAGATCTAGCTCTCATGGCGAAGAAGAAGCCATTTAGAGGAAAAGCGAATGGAGGGCAGAGAGGTGGAGGCACAGCACAGAAAAGGTTGAATCCATCTCAAGGTATATCACCAAAGAGGAATGATCCACTATTAAAATGTTTTTATTGTGGAAAATTGGGCCATATGGCTAATCATTGTCATAAGAAGAAATATGATGGAGGTCAGCAGAGATACAAGAGACATGCAGGGAAATTTTCAGATGTTACAGATGATGACCATAACCAAGATCTAAGATTTTTCATGGCGGACTCTAATGAAAAATATGAACCAGATACGTGGTATGTGGATTCCGGAGCATCCACCCACATGACAGGGTACAGACAATGGATTGAGGACTTCAAAGAAACCAGCACCGGAAGAGAAAATATACCTTGGAGATGACAGGGGATATCCAACCAAAGGACATGGTAACGTTCTTGTAATTATTCCTAATGGAAATGTTAGGATAATTCAGAACGTGATATATGTACCCAGAATTAATAAGAATCGTATTTCTGTTTTGCTGATAATAGATCAAAATATTAAGGTATAATTTTATAAATCATATTGTCTTGTTAAAGATTTGTTGGATTCTATGAAGACCATTGCAACAGGGATTCGTGTGGGCGGCCTTTACAAGTTGGATGTGAAGAGTGTGCCACATCATGCCTTAACATCGTCAGGTATGTCTGTGGAAGAACTGTGGCACCAGAGATTTGGTCATATAAATTTTAAAGATTTGCAGTTAATTTAGAAGAAAGGTATGCTTATTAGTCTTCCTGATTTAAAGCATAGTCATGTTGATTGTGAATCATGTGCTCTTGGAAAGATGCACAGAGATGAGTTTCCTATTAATGATAATAGAATTAAGAGAGATATACTTGAGTTAGGCCACACTGATTTGTGTGGGCCGATGCAGTCAGGATATTTGGGAGGTGCATATTACTTCTTATTGTTTGTCGATGAATGTACTAGATTTATGTCGGTATACTTTCTTAGCAAAAAGAGTCATGTTTTTTAATACTTTAAGCAATTTAGAAGCATGATAGAGAAGTAGACAGGAAAATACATCAAGATTCTCTGCTCGGATCAAGGGGGAGAATACAGGAAGGCTGATCTCAACAAGTATTGTAAATAACATGGACTTCTGCAACAATATACAATACCCCACACTCCTCAGCGGAACGAGGTTGCAGAAAGAAGAAACATAACCTTTGTGGAGTGTTCTCACAGTATGTTGAAAGGTAAGAATCTTTCTAATGAATTTTGGGTTGAAGCTATAAATACGGTTGTTTATTTGAAAAACATAAGTCCTACAAGAAGTTTGGAATCTAAAACACCTTTTGAAGCCTTATTAGGTTTTAATCCTTCAATTAAGCATTTGAGAGTTTTTGGTTCCAAATTATTTACCCATGTACCAAAGGAAGACAGAAATAAACTTGATGCAAAGGCCATCAAATGTACATTTTTTGGGTATTGTACCAAGTCTAAAGTTTACAGGTTATTTAATCCCTCTACTCGTAAAGTTTTTGCGAGTAGATATGTAGTGTTTCATGAACAGGTACATGATGGAAACAATGCAAACAACAATAATGATTGGGAAATTCCATTGTTGGTGGAAGAACAAAATGGTGAGATAGAAGAAAGCTAGGAATATCAGGAGCTGAAGTAGCGAAAAAGCAGCAACAACAGAAAGAAGCAGATGTTTCATATGAAATCATCGAACCAAGTCCATCAAGAGATGATCAAAATAGTTTGGATTTCACTCCAACTCTCGGGAGATCAAGTAGGAAAACGCAACTGCCTGCAAGATACAAAAAGAATGCTTTTATAAATAGCATGTTAAGTGTTGTTGAACCCCCTAGTTATAAAGAAGCAAGTTAATATAATGAATGGAGGGAAGCCATGAAAGAGGAACATGAATCAATTCTGAAAGCAAAACTTGGGATCGAGTTAGTTGATTTACCTGTAGAAATTATATGCACTAAGCATGCATATGTCCTTTATTCACCTGATCTCACACTATTTAACTTTGTGCAAAATACTGAATCAATTCCACTTGTTAATCTTTTGCGGAAAAATTAATTGCACACACATGTGAAGTATAAACAAAAATATTCAATCGCACATAACACAGTTTTTAACCAGGAAAGCTTGAAGCTGAAAACCCCAACTATATATTATGTAACATGGAGATCATATGACAATCTCATACAAACATACAAAGCTTATCACAAGCCCTCATTACAGTACAATCGTCATACACTATACAGGCCTAATCTTGCAAATCCATGAACCGATCTATGCCACCTGCTAGCCTACCTCCACTGCGCAATCTCTGCTGAAGAATAGCTCTGAATGAATTCAAATTACTCTTGGATTGACTGCGCAATCCTCATTGGAATCTCCACTGTGTGTTGGATGCAATCAATGCATCACTAATAGTCACAACAGATAGTCTATCTTGCCCTTTCACCTATCTCTCCACTGGTCTCCACTAAAACTGCCATGCACTGTAGTTAACTGATGTATTGTTCAGTTGATTAATGAGTTATTATTTTTGAATTGATTAACTAATTAATTCACTCCACTCTCACTAGTGTATCAATCAGTTAGACTAGATACAACTAGCTCAATTGAGTCTAACTGAGTTAAACTAAATACAACTCCATAACTACTTCTTCCAACTGTGTCCTTATCGCACTTGAGTTCAGTTCTAACTAAGTCCTCCATGCATTAGCTCCAGTAAACCCTTAGGAATAGCGTAATTCCTTCTGTCAACTGATGTGCCACATCTGTGCACTGAACTGAAGTGCTCCAAGAGAATAAGTTGTTGTTTAGAGTCTGATTATTATTAAGAGCTAATAATAATCGACATGCATCTATTTTTAGATTGACGATCTATAAATAGACTTCGCCCAATATTATAAAAATTGAATTTCATATATTTTTCCAACTTGATCAACCATCCACAAATAGCATCCTGCAACTTCTGAAATATGATCGACATGTCTAAAATTAGACATAGTCTAAAAATAGACTTGCGCCAAAAATAGCCTGCGGGCCCACTTAGTGAAGGCGACTCTTTTCACTAAGCTCATCATCTTTTTGAATCTCAACACTCCCTCTAAACAAGATAGGGATTATCCTTCACCACGATCCTGCCTCTATGGTATTTGAATTTTCTCCTGGTGAGCGCCTTCGTCAGAATATCTGCATCCTGATCCTCCGTAGGAATGTACTGAAGCAACATGATCTTCTGCTGCACACAATCTCTGATATGATGATACTGGATATCAATATTTTTAGATCTATCATGAAACACAGGATTAACCAAGAGTTTAATGCAACTCTGATTATCACAATGAATCACCGTGGGATCTAAATGTGAACCGAACAAACCAACCATAATCTTCCTCATCCAAATAGCCTCACATGCAGCTAAACTTGCTGCCATGTATTCTGCTTCCACTGAACTGAGTGCCACAGATCTTTGTTTCCTATTGTACCAAGAAACTGTTGTAGATCCGATACTGAAAATCCCTCCTGATGTGCTCTTTCTGTCTGTTGGGCTTCCTGCCCAATCTGCATCCGTGAAGCCATGCAAATTCATCTCATACGTCTGTCTGTACCATAAACCATACTCAGATGTGCCCCTGAGATATCTCAGGACATGCTTGCCCACCTTCCAAAAGAGCTTGGTAGGCTTAACCATCGCTTGTGAAAGCTGGTTCACCGCATAGCATATGTTCAGTCTTGTATTGACTAAATACATAAGTGAACCCACCAACTGTCGATAAACAGTGGCATCCACTACCTCTGCCGATGTAGCATCCTCTTTCTTCCAATTTCCTAGAAGTGGAGTGTTGATAGGCTTGCAGCCTTGCATGTGAAACTTCTCCAGTATCTCCCGGGCATACTTGCCTTGAGACATAAACAGTTCACCTTCCCGCTGCCATATTTCCAATCCAAGGAAATAATTAAGGAGGCCTAAATCCTTCATCTCAAACTCCTTTGCAAGATCAGCCTTACATGAGTGTATCAACTGCTCATCACCTATTAGTATCAAATCATCAACATAAAGTACAATGATCAAAATCTTACCCTCGACCACAATCTAGTACAGATTTGCATCCGCCTCACTCTTGGTGAAGCCAAGTCCAGTGAAATAGTTGTCGATCTGAGTGCACCAAGCACAGGGTGCTTGTTTCAGCCCATACAACGCTCTTTTGAGTCTACACACATGTGACTCACTGCTGAAGATCTCAAATCCTTTAGGCTTCTCAATGTACACCTCTTCCTCAATGATCTCATTAAGGAACGCAGTCTTCACATCCATTTGATGAATGTGCCAACCCATCTGTGCTGAGAGAGCAAGGATGGTCCGTATGGAAGAATACCGTGCGACAGGTGCAAAGGTTTCTTCATAGTCAATCCCCTCAATCTGTGAGAAGCCCCGGGAAACAAATCTTACCTTATACTTCTCAACGCTCCCATCAGCAGCCTGCTTTACCTTGTAGATCCATCTTGATCCTACAACTAATTTTCCCACCATCCTTGGAACAATCTCCCAAGCATTGTTTCTGACAATGGAGTCATACTCCTCCACCATGGCATCTACCCATGTGGGTTCTTGTGTTGCTTCTTCAAAAGAAGATGGCTCTATCACAATATACTTGCTCATTAGAGCCATGTATCCAGTATATCGTTCAGGTGACTGTCTCTGTCTGCACTGTGATGTAGGAACTCCTACATTTTGTGCCGCATCCACCTTCAGTCTCTCAGCTTTTGTGGTACGCTTCCTACCTTGTCTGATGTTTGGTTCTGCATGAGTGGACTCCTCCACTCCATGAATCTCCTCCTGTGGCTGATCCACATCCAGAGGCTCATCTTTGGGAACAAGAAGTTCCTCCTCCACATGCAAGTGTAGCTCCCTCTCAAGTGACAACTGCATGGCTTTCACCTCATTGAATTTTATTTCCCGTCGTATAACAGTCATCCGACTGTTTGGAAAATACACACAATAGTTATGGGGTGTTTCTATGTACCCCACAAATATCCCAACTTCTTCCTGGCATCCTTCTTCACATGAATGTAAACAGGTGAGCCAAAAATCTTCAAATGAGAAATATCAAGCTTCTTACCAGTAAAATCTTCCTCGTGTGTACTCATGCCAAGTACTCTATGAGGACAATGGTTTTGCACATAAACCGCAGTGTTGCATGATTCCGCCCACAAGTGCATCGGTAGGCCCTGGTCATGCAGCATCGCTCGTGCAGCACCCACGATCATTATGTTCTTTCTCCCCGCAACCCCATTCTGTTGTGGGTTATGAGGTGCTATGAGTTCTCTTCGAATTCCTTCTTTGCTACAGAATTCTTTGAATTCGCCAGAGATTTATTCACCACCATTATCGCTCCGTAGAGCTTTCACCTGCTTCCCCAACTCCTTCTCCACCAATGCCTTGAACTCACAGAACTTTGAGAACGTTTCACTCTTATTCTGCATGAATAATATCTAGCATCTACAAGAAAATTCATCAACAAAAATAACATAATACCTGTGTTTCGCTGTTGAAGCAACCGAGAATGATCCACACAATTTTGTGTGAATTCTCTCTAGGATCACCGAAGCACGGTTCTCCTTCTCATGAAAGGTGGTCTTCACAAACTTACCCATTATACATCCTTTGCACTGATCTGACTGCTCAAGAGTACCCTTGGGAAGTCCAGTATAAATTAGCTGCAAAACTTTCAAAGCGTCATGAAGATGGCCCAATCTCTTGTGCCATAATTCGCCCTCATCCCGGCTCACCACTTCTTCTGCTTTGTCCACCATTGCAGCGCAGCCATCTACCTATAGCTTGTAGAGATTCTTAATTCGAACCCCTATCTTCTTGGTTTGACCCGTTGTTTTATGTCGAAGGAAAGCTTTTCCCTCACTGAAAACAACATCATAACCCCTGTCTTCCAGCATTGCGACTAAGACCAAGTTCTTCTTCAAACCTGGAACATGCATGACATTCTTCAACAAGAATGGATTACCAGACTCCCTCTCAAAGGTAATTGTCCCAATGGCAGTTTCACTGTACCGACCATCATCACCCATATCTATATGCATCTAGAGGTCCTTCTCCTCCAAGTCACTAAACAACTCTTTGTCTCCCGTCATATGGAAATATGCACCACTGTCAAGATACCACACCGATCCCATGCAGCTTGAAACCAACCATGCGATCAAAGAAAAATCTAGCTCAAATTGCGAGGCTAAGGCCTCTCTAGCTGCAAATCCAGCAACCTGCTTATTCTTCTTCTTATGTGGACAGTTAGTGGCGAAATGTCCATGCTCGTGACAGTGAAAACACTTCACTTTGGAAAAGTCCTCCTTCTTGCCTTTCGCACCAGATTTAGAAGGATTTTTCTTCCCCTTCCCTTTCCTTGCTTTGGCAACCAAAGTGAAATTCTCTTCATCTTCATTCTTCGATGAAGATCCATCCCTGGTACCCCGCCTTATCTCCTCCTGCACAAGATCCAACCAAAGTCGCTCCCATCCTGGTAGTTTGTCCCGTCCATTGACAGAGTCTTCGTAGATATGCCAACTCTTCGGAAGCCCAAGGAGAGCCAAGCTCACCAAGTCTTATTCATCAAAAGTAACCCCACACTTCCCAGCTCATCCTTGCAGTGGACAAACTTCATGAGGTATTTTGGAATACTGTCACCTTTCTCCATTTTTATTTTTCTAACCTTGTCTTTAAGCGCCAACTTCCTCTGGTCACTTCTTCTTTGGAAAAATTTTGTCAAAGCCTTCCACATTAAGAATGGAGGGGCTTTCCCATGAAGGTTGGACACAGTATGGTACTTCACACCTTCCAACATAATCCTCCTCATCTTTGCAGTCTTATTTTTCCATGCATCAAGTACCGCAGCATCGCTAGATCCCAGCTTAGGAACATCGTTATCGATGAACTCCTTCAGCCCATTATCCTCCAGCACCACTTCCATCCTGTCCTTCCAGGCTATGTAATTCAAGCTCCCATCAAAGGCATACTCCAATCTCAACCCGTTGAAAGACATTTCAATGTATACTCGATTTCTGCACCAAGAATCTTCTATAGAAAATTCGAATTGTCCACCAACACGAACTCACTTCACAATTGCAATCTTCAATCAAAAATGCTCCGATACCATGTAGAAATTATATGCATTAAGCATGCATATGTCCTTGATTCACCTGATCTCACACTATTTAACTTTATGCAAAATACTGAATCAATTCCACTTGTTAATCTTTTGCAGAGAAATTAATTGCACACACATGTGAAGTATAAACAAAAATATTCAATCGCACATAACACAGTTTTTAATCGGGAAAGCCTGAAGCTGAAAACCCCAACTATATATTATGTAACATGGAGATCATATGACAATCTCATACAAACATACAAAGCTTATCACAAGCCCTCAGTACAATACAATCGTCATACACTATACAGGCTTAATCTTGCAAATCCATGCACCGATCTATGCCACCTGCTAGCCTGCCTCCATTGCGCAATCTCTGCTAAAGAATAGCTCTAAATGAATTCAAATTACTCCTAGATTTACTGCGCAATCCTCATTGGCATCTCCATTGTGTGTTGGATGCAATCAATTCATCACTAATAGTCACAATAGATAGTCTATCTTGCCCTTTCACCTATCTCTCCACTGGTCTCCACTGAAACTGCCATGCACTGTAGTTAACTGATGTATTGTTCAGTTGATTAATGATTTATTATTTATGAATTAATTCACTCCACTCTCACTAGTGTATCAATCAGTTAGACTAGATATAACTAGCTCAACTGAGTCTAACTGAGTTAAACTAAATACAACTCCATAACTACTTCTTCCAACTGTGTCATAACTCTGCCACTTGAGTTCTAACTAAGTCCTCCATGCATTAGCTCCAAGAAACCCTTAGGAATAGCGTAATTCCTTCTGTCAGCTGCTGTGCCACATCTATGCACTGAACTAAAGTGCTCCAAGAGAATAAGTTGTTGTTTAGAGTCTGATTATTATTAAGAGCTAATAATAATCGACATGCATCTATTTTTAGATTGACGATCTATAAATAGACTTCGCCCAATATTCTAAAAACAAAATTTTATCTATTTTTCCAACTTGATCAACCATCCACAAATAGCATCCTGCAACTTCTGAAATATGATCGACATGTCTAAAAATAGACATAGTCTAAAAATAGACTTGTGCCAAAAATAGCTTGCAGGCCCACTTAGTGAAGGCGACTCTTTTCACTGAGCTCATAATCTTGTTGAATCTCAACATTACATGAGGGTAAACAAACCATAGGTTGCAAATGGTTATACAAACCCAAATTTAAATCAGATGGGAGCATAGATAAGTTTAAATCTAGACTGGTTGAAAAGGGGTATTCACAAAAAGAAGGTGTAGACTATGATGAAACCTTCGCCCCTGTAGCTAAATTTAATACAATCATAATGTTAATTTCCTTATTTACTAAATACCACTGGAAAATGCACTAGCTAGACGTTAAGTATGCTTTCTTGAATGGGGAGTTGAAAGAGGAAGTTTATTTAGAGCAACCTGAGGGGTTTTCCGAACAGCAAAAAGAACATTTAGTCTGTAGATTAAATAAAGCTTTATATGGACTAAAACAGGCTCCAAGATCATGGTACGATAAAATTGATTCATTATTCTTACATCACAGCTATAATAGAAGCAAAAATGACCCCAATCTCTATACTGTATTTGATGAAAAGGGGCGAATTGTTTTTATTTATTTATATGTAGATCATCTCATCATTACAGGAAATGCAGATAAACTCATTGAAGAAATCAAGGTGCAGATGTCACAAATGTTTGAGATGAAAGACCTCGGTGAGTTTCTCTACTGTTTGGGTCTAGAGATCTGGAGAGATTGAGAGACTTTTCTAGCACAGAGTAAGTATGTCATGAGTCTTCTGAAAAGGTTTAAAATGGATCAGTGTCGGGCTGCAACAATACCACTACAACAGAACACCAAACTTTAGTTTGATGACAGTTCAAAGGAGGCAGATGCAACATTGTACAGGCAGTTGGTCGAGAGTTTAATCTACTTGACCACTACTAGACCAGACTTGGCTTATGCAGTCAATGCATTGAGCTAATTTATGTCCAAGTCACTTGAGATCCATTGGATTGCAGCTAAAGGCGTCTTAAGGTATCTACAAGGAACCTTAGACTATGGCATTTTGTATATTTATTCTTGTGATGTGAAATTGACAGGTTTTTTAGATTCTGATTGGGTTGGAAACGTAGATGACAGGAGATCCATTACAGGCTGTGCATTTAGCATTAGGTATGGGGTAATAGCATGGAGTATTAAAATCAGAACACGTTTTCCTTGTCTTCAGCAGAAGCATAGTACCAAGCGATGTCTGCAGTGACTTGCGAGGCAATTTGGTTGAGGAGACTTCTCCAAAATGCAGGAGAAGTACATAAAGTTTCAACTGTTATCATATGCGATAACCAGAGCTCCATCAAACTCGCAAACAACCTGGTGTTCCATAAAAACACTGAGCACATAGATAATCAATTCCACTTCGTCAAAGAAAAATTTTAGTCAAAAGAAATCCATATTGTATATTGTAATACTTGTGATAATGTTGTCGATATTCTTACTAAGCCCCTTGGTAGAATTAAATTTGAGATGTTTAGGGATATCTTAGGAATATTTGTGAACCCTTTTTCCATTAAGGGGGAGTGTTGAAGATAATGGAGAATCTATATTAGAGAGTGTTAGTTCACCTAAACCTTAGATTAGGAGTTTGTTCCTATTTCTTAGGTTTTGGTTCTAACTTCCCTATTTGCATGTAGCCTATATATTGTTTGATTTCTAATGAGAATGTAGAGCGACTTGCGCACACAGTCCCTCCTAATGTAGCCTCTCAGAATAGAGCTCCTAGTGTAGCCTCTCATAATAGAGCTAACCAGTACAATTTTCAATAATATTTGATTCTTCCACATTTTATTAGCTTTTGTATTGTGCTTTCTTCCATTCATGAAGTTGATGAACACTACTTGAGCATTGTACAACCTCAAAAAAAAAATTGGGTGCATCCACAAACCCTTGAACCTTGCTCTCTTTATTATTTTTTGGTATCTTTACATAATCGTATATATTTTTTGGTTTATATTAATTGATAATTACACACTTTCACTTTGATAAATCACTTTGATAAAATGTACATTCTCCCATTTCATATTTCCTAAGTGTATGATCTTACATCCATAGGAAAATGCATTCATTTGTTTTCTTATTTTCTTGCTTACTTTGCACTATTTTTTTCCTTGTTTTATCCAATCATTCTGAAAGTACATAAGAGAATTTATAAGCTATAATAGTCAGAAAGAAAGTAGAGTTTGACTATGTTATATATATGCTATCGAGAGATGTAGTAATATTCAACAATGTAGGACATATGTATATAAATAACATGTCCAAAAAGAACCCACACAAAAAAATAGAGTTGATGTAGGAGGTTGATTAGAAAAAATCCATTATACTCGCGATATTTAAGCTGCTTATGGTCAAAAATAAAAATAAAATTATGGCTGAAAAACTAGTCTAGAAATTGTAAAAAAACAAATTGTTAACTCATTTACATCTAGAGAGTGTTTGGAGACTTGCGTGGTAAATTTTTGTTATTGATAATGGAACTAGAATTGCTAAAAAATTATACCTATTTTCAATGAATAATAGAAAATAATTTAATTTAAAAAATTAATAATGTAGTAAACTAATAAAAACTAATAACAAGGTTAATATAATTTAAAAATTGATTAATAATGTAATAAACTAATAAACATTAATAATAAGGTTAATTTAATAATAAACAACAATAAAGATAATTTATTAAAGATTGAAAATAAGGTTAAATATAGTACTATTGGAATTAATTAATGTAATATTTATTAATTAATAAAGTAGATAATCAATAAAGATAAATAATATGGTTCGTTAATAAAAATCAATAATAGGAATTGTCTACGAGGCAGAGGAATTGCTTTGACTATCAAAAGTCAGAATTTGGGAATTTTTTTTTAAGAAATTTTGATAATTATAACCTGGATTTACAAAAATCTTTGCCGGATTTTATTAAAATATTGCTAGAATTTCCATGATTTTCATAGCAAAAAAGCACAATGCTTAGACTACAACTCAATAATAGGGTTAATTGATCAATATCAGTAATAATTTTAATTAATAAAGATCAATAATTATGTTAATTAATAAATATCAATAATAAGGTAAGCCAATTAATTATTAGTAATAAGGTTAATTAATGTAACGATAATTAAAATGGTTAATAATTAATTAAATTTAATTAATAAAGAATATTATTTATAATTATTAATAATAAGGTAGATTAATAATAATTAACAACAAGGTTAGTTAATGTAATAATAATTAAAATAATGTAGTTTATTTAATAATAATTAATATAATGTGAATCAAATATTGCAATCAAATAGATATTGTAGTAAATTGAATTTGATTAAGATTAATGTGGTTAATAATCAAATATCAATGCGACAACTGAGGAAATTCGCCCTCCCCTGCAGTCTACTACAGTAACGGCTAAAAGGAAAGCCCCTTTAGAAAGCTCAGATCATGGGGAACAACAAGATAATAGAGAACAGGCTGAGATGGAAATAGACACTTTGAAGGATGATCTCACTAAAGAAGAATTACTCATGAAACAATTATTGCAAGAATTGAAAAACCTGGATGATCGATTCATCCCTGAAGATCAAAAATAACTATACAAAGAGACATTTGAGCAATATATTACGATTCAGGCACACAGAGAGGTGGAAGCAGCAAATCAGCAGTTATCTCGGCAATCAGTGGAAGTAACTACTTTGTCGTTATCATAGCAAGGGCAAAAGCCAAGCCAGGAACTTCATCAGAAGACAAAAACTGGAAAGAAAAGAGGGCATAAAACCTTACAAGAATCAATTCAATTGGTGGGAGAAATGTTGGTTAACTCTAGACACATCGTGCCAATCTCAACGATGTTCTAGAGAATAAATTAATGATTATAATCTCCTGGAATATCAGAGGCCTTAATAGTAAAGGCAAACAGAGACATCTACAGGAACGGATCGTAAAGGAAAAACCCCACATAATACTCCTTCAGGAAACTAAATTATATGGGGATAGATTAACGCAAATTGCTGATAGATTGAAGCCCCGTTATGAAGTAATGGCTATTGACACTAATGTTACTGCAGGGGGTATTGCAATATTATGGAATCCATCAGAGTTGGAGGCTAATGGGTGGTTTGGACTGCCTAGAATTATAACTGGTAGGTTTCGGAAAGCACGCACTAAGGAGTGGTTCTCTGTTTCTTCAGTTTATGGCCCTACCATTCCAGGAGATAAGCAAGATTTCTTTAGAGACTTTAGAAATCTTAAATTCATTAACCCTGGTAAATATTGGATAGCAGGAGGTGATTATAATATGGTAGCAAGCTTAGATGAAAGAAAAGGTGGTACAGGTAGATATTTTCAAGAGATGCAGGATTTCAATGACCTCATAACAGATACTCACCTAGTGGATGTTTAGACTACTAATGGAAAATTCACTTGGAATAATCGAAGAGGGGGAGTACACCAAATTGCATCTCGTCTTGATTGTTTCTTAGTTTCTGAATATTTTGTGAGTTTGGATATCTTCTATGAAGCATATATTGTGCCTTGCCTTGGCTCAGATCACTGGCCTATTCGTCTGGAGGTGGATGTGAAAAAGCAACAGAAGAAAAGGCCTTTTAGATTTGAAGGATTTTGTCTTAGAGACACCTCCTTCATACAGAAAGTTCGTGGTTGGTGGAAGGAGAGTAGGCTGACAGGAAGAAATCGTATGCACACATTCCAATTGAAATTAAAATAATTAAAGCATAAAATCAAAAAATGGAATAAAATGGAATTTGGCAATATTCATAAACAGAAGCATAAACTTGAAGGACATATGTACCAAATTCAACAACAAATGATTCTAAAAGGCCGGACAGATGATCTTATTAAAGAAGAGGGGTAGATCCTCGGTCAAATAGAGGAAAGGAGAGCCCAAGAGGAAATGTTATGGAAACAGAAATCCTGAATCAACTAGCTTCGGGAAGGAGAGAAAAATACTAGCTTTTTCCAAAAAGCTATGATTTAGCGCAGGCAACATAATCGGATTTTTTCTTTTAAAACGACAGAGGGAAACCGCGTGGTGGGCCATGAAGATATGGAAAATGAACTAGTTAACCATTTTTCAGGTATTCTTATGGAACCTAATCAGAATAGGTCTGCTGCTATTGATCGTATCACAGAAGTCATCCCTAAGTTGGTAACTAGAGACCAAAACTTAGCACTACTCCGGGAAATTACTATGACAGGAGTTGAAGAAATTGTTAAGTAAATGCCAAGAAATAAAGCACCAAGCCCCGATGGCTTTACTGTAGAATTTTATCAAGCTTCCTGGCATTTTTTAGGTAAGGAGATTGTCGATATAGTTGTGGAATCCCGCCGGCTTCATCAGGTATTCCTAGGTTTAAACCCAACCTTCCTCATGTTGATTCCTAAAATGGATAAATGTGACACCCCTTCTGGTTTTCGCCCAATTGCATTATGTAATGTTATTTATAAAATTCTATCCATGATTATGGTGAATCGCTTGAAACCCATTTTTCTAGCTCTTATCTCACCCGAACAAACTGGGTTTGTAAAAGGCAGACAAATTCTAGATGGTATTATCACCGCCCAAGAGGCTATTCATTCTCTTCGGCAACTCAAAGCTAAAGGCATGATGATTAAGTTAGACTTGGCAAAAGCTTGTGATAGCCTTAACTAGAATTATTTAAGCAAATCCTACTGTCTTTTGGCTTTGATGATCGGTGGGTGCAGTGGGTGATGTCAACAATCACCTTTGCTCATTTCTCTATTTTATTAAATGGCTCCCCTTCAAGGTCCTTTACAGCCTATAGAGGTCTTCGACAAGGTGATCCCTTATCACTGTTCCTCTTCATCTTAGCAGCTGAGGGATTGGGCAGATTTATCAAACAGAAATTTCAGGCTGGAGTGGTTAAAGGTCTCAACTTATGGGGTCCTCAACAGACGCTGTCGCATCAACAATTTGTTGATGACATTATGCTATTTTGTCAAGCAACTCTTAGAGAATGTAAAGTGATTTTGGAAATATTAAACATCTTTATGATGGCTTCAGGTATGCAGATTAACAAAGGTAAATCAAATGTTTTATTTTTTAACACGACCCCTCAATCTAAACGTTTTCTTACTAAAACTCTTGGTTTTAGTATGGGAGTTCTCACATCCAAATATCTTGGGATGCCTTTGTCTGAAAATGCGGTCAGAACCAGTAGTTGGAAAGCTCTTTTAAATAGAATTCAGAAATGGATGCTCAAATGGTCCTTTAGAGCCTTAAACTTACCTAGTCGAGTTATCCTTCTTAGATCTGTACTTCAAGCCTCAATTATCGGGTATGGCCTGCCCAAAAAAAACCTGTGATGATATAGTCAGTATGTTTAAGAAATTCTTATGGAAAGGTGCCCAGGAAAAGAGAAAATGGGCCCTTCTCTCCTGGGATAAACTTACCTTACCTAAGCCTAAAGGGGGGCTAGGCCTTAGGGATCCTTATCTTCTTAACCAAGTCATGGGGGCCAAGTTATGGTGGAGGTGGCTACAAGGAGGAGTAGCGTTATGGCAGACCATCTGGACAAGGAAATACCATATGCCTCACACGGTCAAAGAGCGACTTAACTGCCTTAATATTCAAAAAGGTTCAGGGATCTGGAACTTAGCATCTGCCAACAGACATTTGATAAGGGTTCACAGTTTCTGGGAGGTCAGAGATGGTAATTATGCAGGCTTTTGGGAGGACTCATGGCAGCAAAGGGAGAAGATGTTTACAAGACTAGATTTGGCGGAAATTTTCATGTTTACACGAAATCCTCGAAGTAAGGAAGTTCAACACTACTGGGATGACCAGAATGAATTATTCTGGAGGAGATGGAAACAAAAGTGTCATTGGCACCAGGGTCTAGAAACACAACAGTGGGAAAATTTTGCAAAAGAACTTCAGACTAGGAAGATTCCTCTACAGGAGGGTACTGATATTCTGAGATGGGGTTACAAGCCAAGGGTTATGTTCTCGATTCAGGAAGCCTATCAATTTCAAGCACAGCAACTTGACCTTCCAGCAAATCGGTTGTGGAAGAAGATTTGGTCCACGAAGCACTGACTGAAAATAGAGCACTTCTTGTGGCTGGTGGGGCATGGGAGGATCCTCACATGGGACCAACTCCAAAAAAGGGGAATGAATGGGTCGTCTAAGTGTGTAATGTGTAAAGCATCTGAAGAAACAATGGAACATCTATTAAACAATTGTGTAGTGATGGATCAAATGTGGCTAAACCTTCACAAATTATTCCAACAAACTAATCGAAATAATAATAGTATGCGCCAAACAATTGAAAACTAGAGAAAATGTGGATACAAAAGCCCTGTGGTGAACAGAGCATGGTCACTTGTAGTAGGATTTCTACTCTGGTCACAATGGAAAGAAAGAAATAACATGATATTTCAAGATTGCAAACTTAATAATGAAGACATCTGGAACATCACTAAACAGGGAATTCGAGAAACAATTCTGGCTGAAAAATGGGATCATGAAGATTGGGTGGTTCAAGGATAGGAAGGTGAAATTCTTCAACAATTAAATTTTAAATAATAAATGGTTTCACCTACCTCGTGAAAACAAATTTCGTTACCTTATCACGTGAGAAATACTTTTGATAGACCACAATCAGGCTTTCTAAAACTAAATTATGATGGAGCGTCCAAAGGGAATCCTGGACAGGTAGGTGTTGGGGGATTATTCTGAGACTGTACAGGGACAATCTCAGGATTTATGCTATTGAATTAGGGTACTCTACAAATAACGAATCTGAACTAGCAGCGGTGAAACTACGACTAGTAATTGCTAAGCGGGAGCACTATAACAAGATGGAAATTGAAGGTGATTCTACAATGGCTACCGGTATTATTAAAAAACTCCTACAAGGAACGAACTGGGAATCGATCACTAAGAGTTGGCGGACAGCAAGACTGATACAGGAAATTCAACAACAACTCAAGCAAATCGATTATGTCATACATGTGCATGTGAGACGGCAAGGAAACAAGGCGGTCGATCATTTCACGAACTGGGCATGTCGAAATGTGGACGGTTATTTGGATCGACCATGGCAACGGGAGATGGTGCAGTCAATGCTTGATCTCCAAAATATCCTAACAGAGGATTTTCACCTAAGTACTCAGGGTAACAATACTCCCCCATTGGGGTGTGAAAGTCATAGGACTGAGCCTAACAACGGTGATGAGCTCGACTGTGATTACGTGGGTGGAGTACACCTACCACGTGGTGGCCGCATACAACCGCCGGGAGGTAATGGTCGATGGGATGTCCGACACCCACCATCATAAATGAACCACACTTACCAGAGGCTCCATATGGATCGGCCAGCCAGGTTGTCAGTCAGGTTTTGGAAAAAGTGTCGTCAGTGCAGGGTAAAGGTAGGTAAGGGTGTTTTCCATTTCATTGTTTGTTGTTTCACTCTGAATTTGGATCTCAAGGCTAATAGTGTATGTAGCGGATCTGGCCAAAAGAGTTTCAGGGTGACGGAGAAAGCTCAGCCGTGGTATGTATCTCCGCTTTTTAACTTTCAGCTCTCGACTCTATTCTACTCTCGTTTGCAGATTTTTCTCATGGTTTTCTTAGAAGATTTGTGGGAATGGCGGTATGGTCGTTTCTGGTATGAATTCGTGCAGCAGATTTAGGAAGTTGTTTGCAGCATCCTTTTTCTTCAACTAGACTGTGTTATTTCTTGCATTGTTATGCCTGCTAGTCTATTTACGTCTTTTTTCTTTTCCCCTGACCCTGGCATCTTTCGAATTATGGGCTATGTGTTATCCCCATTGCTGGGCTTGTTTCATCATAGTATTGGGCTTCTTAGTTGGTGTTATGTCTTAATTTGTGTGTTTGGAGTTAGTGGTATTGCCGCTCTATGCCTGGTTTACTTTCAAGGCCTATCGGCCTTTTGCATGAAAACTGTTAGGGATTGTCGTGGTTTGGCTACTCTGAAATGCCCTATTGTTTTTCAGGATTATTGTACCTTGGTTTGGGTGTTGGTATTTAGAGGTAATGGCCCCTTTATTTATTTTCTCCTTTTACAGTATCTGAATTGGGCAATTGCTTTTCACCTTGCTCTCTTCTGGGGACTCTTTGGAACTTGCATGCAAATTCTCGTGGGTAGCTCTGGTTCTTTTTACCATCCTAATTCTGTAATTGGGATTTTGAATTGGATTTTTACCCTTCTAGGTTTATATTTTCATTATGATTTATGGGTCCTTTTTAGGGTTTCTAATCAGCGGGTTGCTCTTCAGCCTTTTCTGGACCTGTTCAGCTATTCTCGTGTTTGCTCTTGTTGTTTACCTCTTAACTTCTTCTTGGTCAGTGACCTGGGAGATGGATTTGTTCTTTGTGTTATGCCTTCTATGCTATCTATGAATCTAACTCGTATTGTTGTCTGGCTGGAAGTTTTAACAGATTTCTCAGGTTTTTCTAAAATGGTCAAATGAGGCAGAAAGCCTACTGGGGGAAAAGGCAAGCAACCCTCTCCTGAAACGCACCAGAAGAGAGGAAGGAAGTCGGTGCAGCAACACCTTGAGCCACTGGTTCAAACTTTCATGACTGACATCCCTAATTCAGTTCGTGGCTGAATTTACGGATGGAAATCTGAGATTCTTGATAACATAGATTTGGAGGATGACATGGCTTTAGAGGATATGCAGACTGTTATTCCGGACCTTGGAAACACACGGAGTCGAACTATACCATTTTGTGATACGTACGAACCTATTGGTTAATTAAATGCCTGCTAGCCAAGGCTGTTATGTCTATAACAGAAACAAAGTTGGAATCGACCCTAGCTGATATCAATAGGAATATTCAGGAAATTAATTTACGTCATCAATATGCAAGGCTTGGAAGACTGGAGAAGGAAATTAAGACAATGCAACAGGTTTCAGTAGAATTACCAGGAGCTTCAACCAAAGATCCAGCGCCTATTGAATCCGAGGAGGATTAAGACTTTATTGCTCTTATGTTGCATCCTTTTGTATAATGTTCTTATGTTACATTCTTTTTGTATATGATATGGTCTTTAGACTTGGATATCCAGTACCGACAGATATGGTATAGGTTGTTAAGACTTTTTATGTTCTGGTTGACTTATTTTGAACTCCGATGGCCAAAATCCCTGGTTTCCTGTAGGCAGGTTGAGGTCTAGTTTTTTATCTTTTGCCCGATTTTATAATTTAATAGAAAATGGAAGGTGCCACCCAAGATTACAAAAAAAAAAATCAAAGATCAAGGTTAATAATCAAAGACATCAGAGACCAAGATTCGCTAAGTTTCCATCCATCGTCACGATTTAAGTGGTTGTGGTTTTTTCTATCTCTAAGGCTTCTCTTATTTTTATTTTTGAATAGTGATAAATAGAGGCAATGAATTTGGAATTCTCCAAGCATATGTGGTGTTTGGTTATTTTTTAGCGTTCCACTAAATCAGATTTCTTAGATATATAATGAATGATATCAGCACCATGCTCCTTAAGTCTAGCACAGATTGAGTGTGTTGATTTTTGTTGAGGATGTTAACTATCTTGTCGACAATTCCCTTTATATATGAAAGTTTTATAGTTTTTATGAAGTCCCTTTTATTTTTATTCTTATTATTATTCAAATAATTTTTAATAGTATTCTTAATAAGTTTTTTCATTATACCAATTATTTTTGAAAACTTGGGTGATATGTTCCAATTCATTATTTAAATGATCCTTGTCACATAATCTCTTGGCTCTAATGGAAAGGGTGTTTCTTACAACAATATTGTGTGAGGCATGATGGTGACACCTTTCTTGAATATATTTATCAATTTGGGTTTCATTACGATAGACCTTATGAGCTAATCCATCATCTTGCTTCTTGGAGAGAAGGATGTCGAAGAAAGTAAGTTCCCTATTTTCTTCCACTTCTATAATAAATTTAATGTTGTCCAATAAAATATTTGTTTTCATTATTTACTCAAATAACATTAATAAATCGACTTTCAACATAAAATTCTAATGGAAATAATAAATCAACTTTCAACATTAATAAATATACTTTTATCATTGATTCAAATGGAAATAATAAATCAACATTCAATATTGATTTGAATGTCATTAATCTATCAAAAATAAAATTAAGTAATGTAACACTTAACGTATTGTACCGAGGTTTAATTTTTTTGTTTCTCCCTCCAAACTATCGAATGAAGATATTATCTGCTCCATGGAGAATGCAATCACTCTTTACCATAATCAAAAGCCAAAGTAATTAGACAAAACTACACACTAGTTCTGAGAAAAACTAAACAACTGAAAAGAAAAGAAAAGAAAAAGAGGATTTAACAACTCTCAAGGAACTCAAAAGAAACAAAGAAATTTTGATATTAAAGGAAGACGAGGGAAATTAAAAGGTGATAATGGACACTAAAGAATACCATAAAAATATGTTGGAACATATTACCAAGGGTGGGAGCTATAGAAAAATTAACAAAGATCTGCGCAAAAATTTGATGAAGGATATTACGAATTCCATACAAAACTATTCATTGGATGAGAACATAGAAACGAAAATAATTCCTAAGAATCCTATCTTACATAACATATATGGTATACCAAAGGTTCACAAGGATGTTTGTCCTCTAAGGCCTTTTGTAAATATCATTGGGACTCCCTCATATGGATTAGCTAAAATTGTAACTCAAAAACTCTAATGCCATGTTGGAAAACCCCAATCCTTCATCAAATATTTCTCACACTTCATAACTAATTTTAAATATACCACAATAAAATAATCTAACCTTATTGTTATCTTTGATGTGACTCATTTATATAATATGGTTCTGGTAGAGGAAGTTATAAAAGTCATATGGGAACTAACTCATGATGAAACTACTGACCTTGTAAAAATATGCTTGAAATCCACATATTTCAGGTATAAATGGGACATTTATGACAAAATAGATGGAATTTATATGGGTTATCCACTCTCCTTTGTGGTGGTAAATATTTTCATGGAATCCTTTGAAGAGAAATCCATAACTTTTTTTCTCTAAAGCTTATACAATGGAAAATATTTTTGGATGATACTCATTTCATTTGGCCTCATGGTAGACAAAAGCTGGACCATTTGAACAAATAAATGGAAAACATTAAATTCACTATGGAATTGAAAGAAAATAGAGAATTTCCTTTCTTGGACATCCTTCTCTCTAAGGATAAATCTGGTGGATTAGCTCATAAGGTATATCGTAAGAAAACCCACACTCATAAATATCTTCAAGAAAACTCTCATCGTCACCCCTCACAAAAACAAATCGTGTAATAAACACCCTTTCTATTAGATCCAAGAGATTATGTGACAAGGATCATTTAAATAACGAACTTGAACCTATCACCCACGTTTTCAAAAATCATGGGTAAAATGAAAAACTTATTATGAATACTATAAAATATTCTTTTAATAACAATAAGTATAAAAATAAAAAGGGCTTCATAAAAACTATCAAACTTCCATTTATCAAGGGAAATATCGACAAGATAGACAACATCCTCAAAAAAAAATAGATTAGGGTTTCCTTTTCTCCTCCTAACACCTTACAAAAAATGTTGGACCATTCTAAAGCCCAAGAAAATCCTAAAATAAAGAAAGGTGTTTACTCAATCCCTTGTGGGTGTGGGAAAGTTTACATTGGGGAAAATAGTTGCTCAATCCATGCTAGACTTAAAGAACATTATGTTGATATCATTCATTATATATCTAAGAAATATTCTTTAGCAGAACACTAAAAAATAACCAAACACCACATATGCTTGGATAATTCTAAATTCGTTGCGTCGATTGGTCATTATCCAAAAATAAAAAATAAAGAAGCCTTAGAGATAGAAAAAAAACTAGCAACTTAAATCATGGTGATGGATGGAAACTCAACAAATCTTGGTCTCCCATTATTAACCACGTTAATACTAATCAAATTTAATTTATTGTATTATCTATTTTATTGCAATATGTAAAATAGCTCGAAATTTTCAACTACTAATGAATTCGAGTTGAAAACAGTAGACACAAATTTCTTCTACTCAATCCGGGGAAAGGAAAATCACAAGATAGCTACCATGAAGCACTTGATAATAATACAATATATGATGTATAATTATTTAACCCCTATAAATGGCACAATATCAATAACTAAATTATATGGGATGGCATAAGTATATTCAACTACTAATATGGTGTTAATACCTAATTTACATTTTTAATACATAATTTACAATTAATTGCTACTCATACGAACTTTCTCTTCATAAGTAATAACCTTATAAAAAATTTCTTTTAGGATAAGTTGTAATCTATATGAGTAAATATGATTTTCCTTATTTTAATTTTCTTTTCTCAAGGAACATTAATCTGTAGAAATTATGCAAACAACGTGTATACCAATGGATTCAATCCGATCGTGCGATATGCTAAAGCAAGATATTGAATCCTTCTAGTGGAAAATAAACATGATTACCAATCACAACAAGTAAAGAAAGAAGAAAATCAAACCACAACACAGATATTTTCTCGGGGAAAGCTTGTTGCTTAAAACCCCTCTACCTTCTATTGTATTCACCAAGGAATCATGAAACAATTACAATGCACTCTTCTCACAAGAGTCTATTGCACTCTCACAACTGTCTCACACTGATCCAGACAAAATCAACCATCACTTAGCAATTTTTCATCCTATGCTCAGCCTGCCTTGCTCGCACAATTCATGTGGAATGAAATCCCTATTAATTAGGAATTGCAGCCTTCCAAAATTTCACAATGCTCATGGGAAATGTAGAAATTTGAATAATAGGTAAGATTATTCACCGAGATTATCTGGTCACATACTATTTGAGCTTCATGCATAACACATAATCTCTTCTATGCATTAATCATCACATGCGGAAATAAAAACAACAAGCGGTATTGAAAACATTCACATGCGCACATAGAAATTCAACACATATAACACAATATGTATACCGGGGAAAGCTTACGGCTGAAAACCCCCTACTGTCTATATATTATAATGAAGAAGAATCATGTAACAATCATAGTACAATACTCCTCACAAGTACTCAATACTGTCTCCAAAAGTTACACACAAACTAGCTCAGTTTTGAACAAGTCACGGGTTCAAAACTCCTCCACTGTTTGCCTGCCTCTACTGCGCAATCCAAGATGAGAGAATGGAATGGAATGAATTCGAATTCCCTTGGCTTTAACTGCGCAATCCTCATTGGCAATCTCCTCCAATGATTGTGCAAATCTCATGCACACTATAGTCACAACTGATAGTAGACTCCACCCTTTCTCCTACCTCTTCCACTGGTCTTCACTGAACTGTACATGCACTGAGTTAAATGATGTGTTCTTTAGTTGAATAATGAGTTAATAATTAGTGAATTAATTAATAATTAATTCACACCACTCATCACTAGTGTATTTATCAGTTAGACTAAATACAACTAGTTCAACTAAGTTAAGCCGAACACAACTCCACCAACTGTCTCATCAACTCCACCAAACTCTACCACATGAGTTCTAACTGAAGTCAACCATGCAATAGCTCAACTAACCCTTAGGAAAAGCGTATTTCCTTCTGTCAGCTGCATGTGCCACATCCAAGCATCAAACTGAAGTGCTCCAAGAGGATAAGATAAAGTTTATAGTCCAAATATTATTAAGGGCTAATAATATTTGACTGTTCTATTTTTAGACAGACAGTCTAAAAATAGACTTCGACCTGTATGTATAAAAATAGATGTCCATCTATTTTTACCAACTTGACAAATCATCCAAGAATAGCATCCCGCAACTCCTAGACCATGCTCCATATGTCTAAAAATAGACATAGTCTAAAAATAGACTTTTCGACAAAAATCACATGTGTGGTCCCCACCTACTTTAGGTGATCACTCTCCAACTAGGATCAGGAAAGATGTTTGAGGAGGCCTCCTTCACTGTTTCTTGTTTCCATTTTCAACACTCCTCTCAACAAGAAAGGAATGTCTTTGCATGCGACATGCAACTCCATGCATTCACCACACACTTGGTTCACAAAGCGCCTTCGCACAACTCCATGCATGCGACATGCAACTCCATGCATTCGCCATGCAGCCTTCACAAACGCCATGCACAACTCCATGCACATGCGACATGCAACTCCATGCATTCACCCTGCAACCTCCACAAGCGCCATGCAACTCCATGCATGCGACATGCAACTCCATGCATTCGTCATGCACCCTTTGCATGTGCCATGCAAACTCATGCATGCACCATGCAACTCCATGCATCTGCTCTGCAACTCCTCTGAAACTGAATAGGCTCCAAACAACTCAATCAGTCTTGATGCATCTAGCATCTATCATCAAATTCTTCGACTTCTGCTGGTACCAACTGCACATGTCATCAGGAACTACTGCGTTGTTGAACTCTTGCACCCATGCACTCTTGCACTTGCTGTCAACTCTGATCCGCGCTCCAGTATCCGACACTATCACTTTGATCTGCCTGCATCACTCCAACTGATCTTGCTACTGCTGCGCTATGGGCACCTCGTAGCCAGGTTCAATTCATGAGATCCACACCATCTCATGAATCTTCCCAGAAATCTCCTCTTGGGATCAATCATGCATGTCGCCCCACCTCATACCTGGTGGTATAGCTGCATGCACTCCCTCTGCCCGTCTGGCACGAAATTTATCTGCATGAGTGGTTTCTTCCACTCCATGATCCTCTTGTGGCTGCTCCACATCCCGAGGTTCACTATCACCTGCATGCAAAACTTGCTCCCTCTCAAGCATCAATTGCATGTCTTTCTCGCCTGCATGCAACACTTGCTCCCTCTCAAGCATCAGTTGCATGTCTTTCTCGCCTGCATGCAACACTTGCTCCCTCTCAAGCATCAATTGCATGTCTTTCATGCACTTCCCAACAGTAGGAAGCTCTGTAGAAATCCCATCTACTTCAATTCTGTAGAGATTCCTTGCTCGAATCCCTACCTTCTTGACTTGTCCTTCTTCATCCACACTAACTCCTATACTCCCAAGCTCATCCCTGCAGTGGACAAACTTTTTCAAGTATACCGGAATAGTGTCATTATTCTCCATCTTTATTTTCATGAGTTCACCAGCTGCAAAATTCGAATTCCAACATCTTAAAAATCAACCGCTTCCGATCTAAAATTGAGAACAAATTATTTCTAGCATAGAGATCGACTGTAGGGGCATTTACTGGATATATCACCTTTTAGAGAAAGGATGGATCCAGAGGCTACCTGGCCCGTTACAGACTCTGTCTACCGAAATAATTGTAATCATTGTAATAGATCCAATGATCAATTCTGCTCCGATACCATGTAGAAATTTGAATAATTTGCTGAATTATTCACCGAGATTATCCTGGTCACATACTATTTGAGCTTCATACATAACACATAATCTCTTCTACGCATTAGTCATCATAAATAAGCAGGCGATGACCAGAAACATATTACATGCCCCATAAAAATTCAACATATAACACATTTACTCATATACAGAGGAAAGCTTAGGCTGAAAGCCCATATGTATATTATAATGAAGAATGTTTATAAAAATCTTATTTTATTACTCTCTAAGTACTCTGATGTCTAGAAGTTACACACAAACTAGCTGGTTTGAACAAGTCAGTTCAAATCCTCAAATGTTTACACACTCTCTTTAACAATCCCAGATGACAAAGACAGATGAATGATTAAGATTTCCCTGCTTCAACTTCTGAAATCACTCATTTACAAATCTCTCCAATAATTGTACAAATCTCTTTACCCCTATGATATTTCTTGATATTGAGCTCTTGCATTCTCTACCTCTTACTTGGTCTTCCTTTGACACGTACCTTGGGATTAGCTGATGTGTTCTTTAGTTGAATAATGAGTTAATAATTAGTGAATTAATTAATAATTAATTCACACCACTCATCACTAGTGTATTTTTCAGTTAGACTAAATACAACTAGTTCAATTAAGTTAAACAGAACACAACTCCACCAACTGTCTCATCGACTCCACCAAACTCTGCCACATGAGTTCTAGCGAGAATCCCAACCATGCAATAACTCAAGTAACCCATAGGAAATTTATGAATTTCCTTACGTAATTTACATGTGCCACATACGCCAGCTCGGGCTTGAAGTGCTCGAGAGGATAAGATGAAGGTTCTAGTCCAAATATTATTAAGGGCTAATAATATTTGGTAATTTCTATTACAAATGACCGATCTAGTAGACCCATTTGTATGTCTAAAAAAAGATGTCCATATATTTTTACCAACTTGACCAATCATGCAAGAATATCATTTCGCAACTCCTAGACCATGCTCCATATGTCTAAAAATAGACATAGTCTAAAAATAGACTTTCGACAAAAATCACATGTGTGGTCCCCACCTAGTTTAGGTGATCACTCTCCAACTAGGATTAGGAAAGATGTTTCAGGAGGCCTCCTTCACTGTTTCTTGTTTCCTTTTTCAACAATCCTATAGGTGTTTTACTACATGCGGGAAGCCTACTAATAATACAACTGATAGTTAACATCCTTTTAACCTTTGTATCAACTAGGTCTCCATCAAAACTGACATGTATGGAGCTATTAATAGTAAATCATTAGCTACATGACAGATCACTACATGTGAATTAAATCTGATTTAATTCACTTGACCTCTCACTAATGCAACAAAGAGTTACAACTAGTTAAACTAATTTTAACTCAATTAATTGAGTTAATTGATTTCTCATGCATTAAACTAATGCACTAAGTGTAACTTGGACTCAATAACTAATAGAATCACTCGGCATGCCTCACCAACCACCCTCAACTTGAAATTCATGAGCTAATTGAGTTTATTACACTCAATTAACTATTACAAGTGATTATGAGGTAAGATTACATTTTATTGTCTAGTTTAATTAAGGGAAAATTAAATTAGACACACATTTATTGCTGAATTTTCAACACTCCCTCTCAACAAGAAAGGGATTATCAGTTACCCCAATCCTGCCTCTATGGTATTCGAATTTTCTCTTGGTGAGCACCTTCGTCAGAATATCTGCATCCTGATCTTCTGTGGGAATGTACTGAAGTAACATAATGTGCCTCTGAACACAATCTCTGAGATGGTGGTACTAGATATCTATATGCTTGGACCTATAATGGAATATCGGATTAATCGAGTGTTTTATGCAACTATGGTTATCACAATGTATCACCATTGGATCCATCTGATGACCAAACAAACCAACCAGAATCTTCCTCATCCAGATGACCTCACATGCAGCCTAACTAGCTGCCATGTACTCTGCCTCAGCTAAACTAAGTGCCATAGATCTTTGCTTCCTATTGTACCAAGAAATTTTTGTCGATCATATATTGAAGATCCCTCCTGATGTGCTCTTTATTTCTGATGGAATGCCTGCCCAATATGCATCGATTAAGCCTTGAAGCTTCACTCCCTTTGTTTGTCTGTACCATAATCCATACTTTGTAGTGCCCCTGAGATAGCTCAATACATGCTTCCCCGCCTTGCAAAAGAGCTTGTTCGGCTTAACCATAGCTTGAATTAGTTGGTTAACTGCGTATAAAATGTATTTTCTAGTGTTCACCAAGTGCATGAGTGAACCCACAAGCTTCCTATAAACAGTAGCGTCCACTACCTCACCTGAAGTAGCGTCCTCCTTCCTCCAGTTTCCTGCAAGAGGATTCTCCATGGGTTTACAGCTCTCCATGTGAAACTCTCTCAGAATCTCTTTGGCATACTTTCCTTGAGAAACAAATAACTCCCCATCAGGCTGTCATATCTCCAATCCAAGGAAATAGTGAAGAAGTCCCATATCCTTCATCTCTAACTCTCTTGCAAGATCCTCTTAGAAAGAATTTATGAGCTTCTCATCACCTGTCAAAATTAGATCATCAACATAAAGTACGATAATCAAAAGCTTACCATCAACCACAATCTAGTACAGGTTCGCATCCGCTTCACTCTTCGTGAAGCCCAACCCGGTGAAATTGTTGTCAATATTGGTGTACCAAGCATGAGGTACTTGCTTCAGCCCATACAGTGTTCTCTTAAGTCTTCACACATGTGACTCACTTTCAAAGGTCTCAAAACCTTCTACTTGCTCTATGTACACTTCTTCCTCAATAACTCCATTGAGAAACGCACTTTTCAAATCCATCTAATATATCTGCTACCCCATCTACACTAAGAGTGCAACGATAGATCTAATCGATGAGTATCTCACAACCGGTGTGGAAGTCTCCTCATAGTCAATCCCCTCAACTTGTGATAATCCCTAAGCTACAAATCTAGCCTTGTACTTCTATACACTCCCATCCGCTACCTGCTTCACCTTATATATCCATCTAGATCCAACCACTGATTTCCCGACTTGTCTTGGGACAACTTCCCATGCACTTTTCTTGACGACGGAGTCATACTCCTCAACCATGGCGTCAACCCAAATTGGTTTTTGCATTGCTTCCTCAAAAGAGGGTGGTTTTATCACAATACACTTGCTCATAAGAGCCATGTATCCAGTAGAAATGTTTGGATATTGTCTTTGTCTGCACAGTGATGTAGGTGCTCCTACATGTTTTGCAGCATCAAGTCTCAATCTATTAGCTTATGTGGTGCGCCTTCTACCATGTCTGGTGGATGGATCTGCATGAGTGTTTTATGCCACTCCATGATCCTCCAGATGTGACTACTCCGCATCTTTAGGTTCATCCTTTGGAACCAAGAGTTCCTCATCTACATGCAAATCAAGCTCCCTCTCAAGGGACAATCACATGGCTTTCTCCTCATCAAATTTTATATCCAGTCTCACAACATTCATCCTGTTGTTTGGAAAATACATCTGATATTTGTGGGGAATATCAGTGTACTGCATAAATATCCCAATCTCAGTTGTTACTTTAGCTTCTTTCTGGAATCTTTGGTCACTTGGAAATAGACAGATGAGCCAAAAATTTTAAAATATGAAACATCAGGTTTCTTACCAGAAAATCCCTCCTCTGGTGTACTCATGCCAAGTATCTGATCAGGACTACAGTTTTACACAAATATCGTTGTGTTGCATGCCTCTGCCCACAGATGCAATGGTAGGCCCTGATCATGCAACATCACTTGTGTCACACCCACAATTGTTCTATTCTTTATTTCTGTGACCCCATTCTGTTGTGGGTATGAGGCGCAATCAACTCTCTCTGAATTTCTTCTTTGCTATAGAAGTTCTTCAATTAATTGGAGATGTACTCACCACCATTGTCGCTCCTCAAAGCCTTCACATGCTTCCCCGTATCTTTCTCCACCAGTGCTTTGAACTCACAAAATTTTGAGAACGTCTGATCTTTCTTTTGCATGAAGTAGATCCAAAAATTTCTAGAAAAATCATCAACAAAGATCACATAATACATGTGCTTTGTTGTCGAAGTTGTAGACAATGGTACACACGCGTCTGAGTGAACTCTCTCAAGGATTTCCATTACTCGGTTCTCCTTCTCGTGAAAAGTGGCCTTTGCATACTTTCCCATGGTACATCCCTTGCATGTGTCTATTTGTGCAAGAGTACCCTTTGGAAACCCCATAGAAATATGTTGCATGACCTTCAAAGCTCCATGGTGTAAATGGCCCAATATCCTGTGCCATAACTCATCCTCATCCTGGCTCACCACTTTGTCTGCTTTACCCATCAATTTTGTGTAGCCATCTACATCAAGTTCGTAGAGATTCTTCACATGAATCCCAATCTTCTTAGCTTTTCCTATGGCTTTGTGATGAAGGAATGCTTTCCCTTCACTGAAAACCACATCATAACCTCTATCCTCCAACATTGCAACTGAAACTAAATTATTTTTCAAGACTGGTACATGCATGACATATTTTAATAAGAAGGGTTTACCTGACTGTCTCTGGAAGGTAACTGTACCAATCCTGGTAGCATTATACCTCCTATCATCACCCATTTTGATATGCATCTAGATATCCTTCTCCTCCAAGCTACTAAAAATTTCTGTCTCTCGTCATGTGGAAAGATGCACAATTATCCAAGTACCACACTGATCCCATCGCACTAGACACCATGCATGCGATGAGTGAGAAGTCCAACTCAAATTGTGAGGCCAAAGCCTCACCAGTTGCAGATCCTGAAGCCTTCTTGTTTTTCTTCTTCTGTGAACAATTAGTGACATAATTTCTTGCTCGTGACAGTGAAAACATTTCACTCTGGACATGTCACGCTTCTTGCCTTCTTTTCCGGTCTCATATTTGGAATAGGATTTCTTTCCCTTCCTCTTATTTTCCTTAACATCCAAGGGGAAATTTTCCTCATCATCTGTCTTGGATGAGGATCCATCCCTGGTATTCTGCCTGAATTGTTCTTGTACCAAATCTAACCAAAGTCGATCCCAATATAATAGCTTCTCCCTCCCATTGACAAAGTCTTGATAACTATTCCAACTCTCAAGAAGGCCTAGAAGAGCTAGGTTTACTAATTCATCATCCGCTACAGTAATTCCGACACTCCCAAGATCATCTTGACATTGGACGAACTTGGTTAAATATTTCGGAATAGTGTCGCCTTTCTCCATTTTGATTTTCCTGAGCTTGTCCTTCAGTGCCAATTTTCTATGGTCACTGCTACTCTGAAAAAAATCTATAAAAGCCTTCCATATTTCATATGGAGTCGCTTTTCCATGGAGACTTGAGATAATGTGGTCTCATACTCCCTCTAATAAGATCATCCTCGCCTTTGAAACTTTATTTTTCCAAGCATCAAGAAGAGCACCATCTGCTGCTGCGGGCTTGGGAATGTCATTATCAATGAATTATTTCAACCTGTTGTCCTCCAGAACTGCCTCCATCCTATATTTCCACGCAATATAATTAGAACTACCCTCGAGTGCATATTCCAATCTAGAGCCATTGAAAGCCATCTTGATCCGCCTATCGCACCAAATAATATTTCTGCAAATTCGAATGTTATTCATCACAAACTCAATTTATTCTCCACTATAGTGATTTCCTACGCTCTAATACCATGTAGAAATTATACAAACAACATGTATACCAATGGATTCAATCTGATCATGCGATATGCTAAAACAAGATACTGAATCCTTCTACAAATTAATTGCGAAAAATAAACATGTTTGCCAATCACAACAAGTAAATAAAGAAGCAATTAAAACCACAACACGAATATTTTCCCAGGGAAAGCTTGTTGCTCAAAACCCCTTTATCTTCTATTTTATACTCACCAAGGAATCATCAAACAATTACAATGCACTCTTCTCACAAGAGTCTGTTGCACTCTCACAACTGTCTCACACTGATCCGAACAAAATCGACCAACACTTAGCCAATTTTTAGCCTCTTCTCACCCTGCCTTGCTTGTGCAATTCATGTGGAATGCAATACCTATTAATTAGGAATTTCATCCTTCCAAAATTGCACAATTCTTGGACAATCCTATAGGTGTTTTACTGCATGTGGGCATCCTACTAATAATACAACTGATAGTTAACATCCCTTTAACCTTTGTCTCAACCGGGTCTCCATCAAAACTAACATTCAAGCAACTATTAATAGTAAATCATCATTTACATGACAGATCACTGTGTGTGAATTAAATCTGATTTAACTCACTTGACCTCTCACTAGTGCAACAAACAGTTACAACTAGTTAAACCGATTTTAACTCAATTAATTGAGTTAACTGATTTCCCATGCATTAAACTAATGCACTAACTGCAACTTGGAATCAATAACTAATAGAATCACTCTGCATGCCTCACCAACCACCCTCAACTTGAAATTCATGAGCTAACTAAGTTTATCACACTCAGTTAACTATTACAAGTGATTATGAGATAAGATTACATTTTATTGTCCAATTTAATTAAGGGAAAATTAAATTAGACACACTTTTCTTATTTACTTTTCAACATAATCAATTGTGTGCATAACCACATTAATTTTGACTATTTAATATGTATTTTATAACTTCTCACTCAAGAACAAAGTTTCCATGTGACACTTGTTAACAATGAATATGTGAAATCTCTAGATTTTTCAATATGTTTTATATCATAGCCTTCAATATCCTTTAATAAAGATAATAGTTTTTAGAATACTATTGACATTCCTTATCTTTTTCTTTTCTTTTTTTCCCTTTTCAAAAAGAAATAGTTGAAAAAAAAAAATCTATCAAATCTCGAAAAACACCATATTTTAGAAAGTTATCAACAAAAATTAATAAACAAATAAAACAATACAATTATTTCCAAATTTAACTAACTCTTATATTTAACTATGAAACCATCGGAATAACTAAATGTATTTATAGATTTTATAATTATTTGAGTTCAATCCAAAACCCTAGTTTCCAAGAACTCCTACCTAATATAAGTAATAACTTTTATTCTATATCACTAGAAGAGCTCTCACCTAATATCATTAATAATTTTTTATCTATATTCATATAATAATAAATATAATCATCTCATTTAGGTTCACAAATAATATTCTTATTTACTACATCATTATAATAAATTACATTAAAATATGTAGGTATTTTTGTTTTAATAAGATGTATAAATACTCTAAACGCTATGATATAGTTAGAAAATATTTCATTATAAAATATTCATATGTTAAATGAGAAATAAAAATCAAATAAATTGTATCACCGAAAACTTATCCAATGAAGATTACTTGTTATATTTCTTTTTACCACCATAGGCTACACACAATTGTTATAAGTTGTCATGAAGTTGAAACTCTGCTCAATTGAGGAAAAATTTTCACAAAATATCACACAGAGCCTTGACCACACTTTTTCTTAGTGAAAATGTTCTTTACCATAGGTTCCTTTGGAAATAGACATGGTCAATGTTGGGTTTCCCATATAAAACTCTCGGCCACCCCTTGGAGCTTCTAGAAAGAGAAATTTGTGAGGAGATTGGATTGCAAATCGGTTAGGAAAAAATCATAATTGTGCATGACTTATATTCACTCAAATAATATTCCAAGAAGTGTACTTATGGATACTCAAAGACTCCATAAGAAGATGCCTAATCTAGGGGATGGGTTATATCTAGAAAGTACAAGAGGAAAATTTCTTATACTAGTGTATTGGAGAAATAATTTTGGACTTAAAGTTTGTAGAAGATTGTTGAACATTCAACAACAACATTATTGTGAATAGATTCTAGGTGATAGCTATTATTTCTATGTATGATTTTGGCTATAGAGCATGTAATGATTAAAGTTTGAAGAGCATGTAATGATCAAATGTTGGATAGCTTAGAAATCTTATTTTTAAATATACTTTGATTAAACTAATGTAACACATTTGTAGGCAAAATAGAAAAAGATTATGGGGGATAAGACTTTAAAAGAGGGGTAGATGAGAAGGATAATAGGATTAGGAAGTGGGATAAGCAAAAAGAACACAAAAATATTCCTATCCTAAATCATCTTCTCATGATATATCATAAGTTCCTAATGCATGGGGACAAGTCTCAAGAGGCGAGAGAGTGGCTTCTTAAGTGCCACATATTGGAAATGAGGCGTCCATACTTAAGTTTGGTGACTCAATAGAAAATAAGTAATTCCTTCCCATTTCCATTTACATTATTTCTAATTCAAGTGGGGTGGAAGTTAGTGAGAACCACTACAACCTTGCCACATTGTGAAAATTGAGAAGGTGAATTTTTTTGGATTGTTTTTGAAAATTTTCTTTGGTTTCCTTGCGGAATTCTAGAGCCCTATATTGAATTTTTTGTGTA
The DNA here is from genome assembly GCA_034641835.2 of Pinus albicaulis. Lineage (NCBI taxonomy): Eukaryota > Viridiplantae > Streptophyta > Pinopsida > Pinales > Pinaceae > Pinus > Pinus albicaulis. The sequence goes on along the minus strand of CM076582.1, from coordinate 1,520,749,671 downwards.
TTTTTCCCATTATGTGAGGCCTGGATGGTACTTGGAGAGTCCATTCGTGCACCGAGAGTTAATAAGTCACAAATTAGAGGGTTCATATTTGGCCTATACTATATAAATGTAGGGGAAGGGGATAACCTGAGGGATTTCAAAGTAGAGAAGGGGGTCCACTTCCTTAATTTGTGTAGGCTAAGTGGAATGAGATATTTTTAGTTGGAATTGATAAAAAAATTTGGTACTTTGTCAACCTATGCTAACTATAAAACCATAGTTGGCCTTTAAGAATAATTTTCCCTTGTGGAGTCATAAGTTATGATTAGGGTTAACCTATTAATAACAGACATGGAACACAAAAGTATGTGGTTAGGTAGAAAGTTTGAGGTACGCAACGAGTTGGAACTTTTAAAAAGGGCAAGAGTTATGTTTTATAGTTTTATATACTCTAATGTTGTGTTTACAATTTGCATATTTTGTTGTGGTTTTGTGTTTTCATGCATGTGAATCTATGTTTAATTTAGCCACTCATGTGTGTATTATGAGTGCATTGCATGGAAAAATGCATATAATAATGATTTATAGTTTAAATATGGGTATAATAACTATGTTGCTAGAGAATTATACTTGGTAGAGTGATTAAGTTTCATAAATTGGGTATCAAGATACATTATGTGGTTATATCAGCTTAAGGGAAGGTTTAAATGGGATAACTATGGTATTAGAAATATTTTCAGAAGCTAGGATTATGGAAAATTTTGAAAATTCTAGTGAGTATAGTGTGGATTTTAGAATTACATGGGGATATAACCTAGATAGAGGATTGGATACGCTATATTTTCGTATCAAAGATTTAGTTATAGTATCATGGTGGTATAGGTTAGAAACCAAAATTTATAGAGAGAAATGTGTAACAAATTGCATGTTAAGTTTTTGGCAAAATGACATGCATGGAATTGGGAGGAAAAGTGGGAAAAATGGGGAAAAAATCCCTAAAATTACTTAATAAATTGCAATGTATAGTTTTTTAGAATCGCTAAAATGACAACTTTATATGTTAGTTCAATGATTGAAATGTCAATTTTGGATGAGTTAATGGAGTTTCATAATAATCCATGGGAAAATTGGAAGTATTTCAGGGAATTTTGGAAAAACACTATTTTTTTAAAGAAATTTAGGCCGAATTTGTGTTCCAAATCATCATAAGGATGAATAATGGAAAAAATTCAATCATTTTAGGGTCAATTTTAGCCATGAAGATTGAGAATATCATATTCATGGCCACCCATGTAGAGGAAAAATATTAAAAATTTATGAAAAGTTAGAAATTTTAGGTTCTCTAATGATGTGGACTAATACCATGGATGCAGGTGAATGAAATGTTTAATGCAGGTTGCCACCTGGTATTTCCACACAAGGGCACCTGGAGGCACCACATGGTAGCACCTACCTACCGTGTGAAGACCATAAATATGAAGTGCAGGGGAGGACGCGGCATTCACTCCCCCCCCCCTCGACCTCCGCTCCTGCAACTTGGCCATTTATGGCTGATGGCTCCCGCCAATTTCATTTATGCCTTTAGTTTTCATTCTCCGCAGACCTCCTCTATCACGCCTCTACCCGTCGCTCTACTCCTATCATGTATCCATCTGAACATTGTTCCTCGACCCTGCAGACCCTCCACCCCACTGACTCCATGTTGAGATGCCACATAATGTATTGTAGACAAGGAGGTGGAAGAGGCACTCCCTCCCGCACTTCGGCTCATGTATTGTCTGCGCGCTTCTTGTCCCTCGTTGTCACTTTGGAAGATCCGAAGGTGCTCGACCCCTTCTCCGCCCAGATTTTGGTTCACCTCCCAGAGGAGCAGCATCCCCACTCTGGCTTGAGAAGCAGGAAAAGGCCACACAAGTCTACCATATCGCGCTTCTCCTCCCCTCTGCCTCGAAAATCCATCAGCCTCCCTATCAAACACTTGGCGGACAACTCAGACAGTGAGTGGAGCAGCCCACCGGAGGACACCCGGAAAAGGGTTGCAATGGCAGGCAGTTCATCTCGTTTAGCTATGGCCAAGAAAATTGATACGGCCTCCACTTCGACTCCAAATCCGACCCCCCAACTCTCATAGAAGGATATCAATACCATGTCTGATTATGGTTGTTTCATAATTGAGGAAAATCCTCAACAGGAGAACAATGAAGCACAGAATCGGTAGTTGCAGCTCCTTGGCCCTCCTTTCTTTCAGTTTATATACGCTCCTTTATGGTTTTTTTGGTCTCCTACTACAAACTATGTTACTCATTAGTATGTTAATGGCTAGTTTCCCCTTGAAGGGCAACCCATTTTTTGAATTTTTAAACTCTTTAAGGGTTGGTTTCCCCCTGAAGGGCAACCCATTTTTTTATTTTTTGAACAATCTTCATCGAACAGGGGTTGGACAGTCCAGCAACCCCTGTCTTGAATTATTATTTGTACCTTTGTACATTATAATAAAATTATAATAATTCAGAAGAAAAAAAATGATGTGGATGAATAGGGTTAGGGGTGGCAAGGTACATCATGGTAGTATAGGGTACATGGCATGTACGTGGTAAGGGCTACATGTGACATAGGTTTCCATGCTAAAAATGGTGGTTATGGGCCCAAGTTCAAGAAGTTTTTAAATGGATAATTTGAGCGTATAACTAATGGGATTGTTTTACATATCTCACATCAAAGATCTCAGTGGAAAGTTACAGTCTCGATGGAAAAAATAAATTTGTTGCTAGTTTTCATCTCGCTACCAACTAGAACCAATGATATATGAATTATAATAGGAAGGTTACACACTAGAAGAAGGGCATTGGTGTTGGGTCTGTGTTATATTCTTTCCACAACTAGTCGGGCGCAGGGGGGAACCTCCCCTATTCGTTGTGATAAGCGTAGTAGGGGAGTCATAGGGGGGCAGTAGCTCCCCCTGTTGGGGTGTTTTTAGGGGGGGGAATTATCCCCCCAAAACATCTGGGGCAGTGCCCGAGGAAAAAAAAATTTTGGACCCTATATTAGGTGGAAGAGTTACCTATGGTTTTTTGTATGGGTTTTTCCCATGTTTTTGGGCATGATGGTTTTTTGTCCATGGTATTGAGTAGATTTGTTCAAGGGAACTACAGTTATGTTCTAATCCAGGGTTTATGGATTGGATTTTATGAATGCTTTGACAGGTATAAATATATGTATTGTAACATTGAAAGGAATATAAGGAAAAATAAATCTAGTAGTCCTAGTTTTTGGATATAGGGGAAAATATATGTGTATATGTGTTTCATGTTTATGTTCTCGCCATTTTTTATTTTATTTTTTTAAGAATTTGTTTGCAAGTAATTTATGTATAGGGTTAAAACCTACAATTGGGATGTGTTCAACTCCCATGACAATAGTGATTGCAAAGCGACCAAGTGGAGGTGTCAATATTGAGTGGGCCCCCCTATCCCACCATTGGTTGAGATCTTTCTAGGTGGGTACATGGGGATGACTAAGTGTAGGTGGCACTTGAAAATGAAATAAGATAAAATACTCAAATAAAATGTTAAAGCGTGAATAACATGGTAAGACAAGGACATATAGGTGGTGTTCAGGTTATATTATAGGATTCCATGTCGATACTAATGCCACACTATTAGGCACATATCAACCACACTATCAAGGATGATATGTTAACATATATCAAAGTATATTATAAAAACATCTAGAGAAAAAAATTTGTTTTGGCCATAATAGGGGCAGAATTCCTTAGATTTCGGTGAAATTTTGGGGTAAGTTCCATAGTGTTGAGGGCCATAAAAGTTATATTGAGAGTTGATTCTGCTTCAAATTTATAGAAGTAGTAGATTAGTAGATTTTTAAAAATAGGGCGGTGCTCCTTCATAGAGGCCTTATTGTTGATGAAATTTTTATAGTGATTCAAGGGAGCATACGAGTTGAAAACATAGTGGATAATTTGGCCCAATTCCAATGGGTTGAGAATGGGGATGTAGAAATAAGCTAAAATCCACTATTCCAAACCACTTTTTGTGGAATTTTAGGATTAAAGGGACCTTATATTACAAATATAGAAAAATTATTTTCTCAATATTTTAACTCGGAAATTTAGAGAACTTTATATTATTGAAATTTATCCATTTTTGGGAGACATCAATTTTTTCTAAAGTTCCAAGTTTGGGGAAAATTCAAAAATGACAAAAATAAAAAAATTTAGATTGATGTATAATTTTCTACGAGCATTGGATTTATAATCGAAATGTTGTTGTTACTCAAAATTAGAAATATTATCTGTGTATTTAAAAAAAAAAAATCCAATTTTTCACATTTATTTTAGATGTGGAAAAAATGGGTCCATCATCCTAATTATGTTAGGTGAGGAAAGTGCAAAGAAATGGGAAAAAAATCACAAATTTAAAGAGCCATAACTTTCATCTTAGAGCTTAGATTTAGGTGTGAGTATAGTCACTAAAATGATGATTCATATGGTATTATGTATTAAGTATTATTGTAACCACCTCCATTCCTCTCCCTTAAATGTTCATGGGATAAGGAAGGAGTTAACTATTTGACCTAACCCAGAAGTTATATTGTGGAGATGGGTCAACAAAAACTTGATTTTTACAAGACTGTGGAATTTAATTATGATAGCACCATGATGATTGGCTCACCAGGAAATTTCTGATGACGTGAATGGTTGTTAAATTACTTGAAAAGTTTACTTTGTAAATAGTTGTGTTATTTGGTCGCATTATTGATTTTCCCCCACATCAGTAGTTTCCTACTTTCTAACACTTTCCTCATTCAAAAGATATTGGCTTTAGGTGGGCTCTCCATTAGATCAATATTGCCTCTTCAAACTTCGCTTGAAAGTAAGAAAATCACCTCCATTTACCGAGATCTGACGAAAATTTAGATGTGGCACTATAATTAGCATCATTCTTCATTATTATTTCATGGTGCATCGAAATTAACTGTAGGGGAAACAAGAATGGGTGGGGTGATTCTTGGCCCCGATGGATAAACAAAGATAAAATTTGGGTGTGGACTTGGAACAAAAACTAATAATAGAGTTGAGTATCTCCCTCTATGGAAAGGATTAAGTATAGAAATTGATCAGAAAATTCAGAAAATTGTGATGTTTGGAAAGTCAATGGTTTTCATCTCGCAAGTTTGGGAGGCATTTCATCACTATAAAGAGTCATATTCAATAGAGTAAAAGATCCTTCTCCAACTCTAACAATTTGATAAGGTTGAAATCATGCATGTGTCAAGGAATTTAAACTCCTCGAAAAATATATTAGAAAATCAAGGATCAAGCATATCACAAGGAATACTAGAAATTAGTCACAATCAACAATAAATTCTCCTTTTCCTAGAGAATTCAAATCCTCATAACGAGATCAAGGATTTCAATTGATGAGAAATCAATAAGGAAAAATTTCAAATTTATTTTGAAACATGGATTAATACAAACTCAAGGTCTATGGAAATGTGATTCAGATTGGTTTGGAAGCCGACACTTATGGATAAACCTCAATTATATTTTGATATGTACCACTAACTTTTCATCAACATAGCTTGGACGGTGCTCTCCCTCCTGATATACATGGCTCATTTTAAGTCTTGTATTAGGAAGAGGTTATTTAGAAATCCAAGTCAAAAACATTTTATTTTCACTAAGTCGGAGTTTCTTCCACGTAGTTGTTGTAGCAAGTGGTTTTCCAACGAGGATCTTCTAGCTGTGGTTATGCCCTGTGTTTCCTAGGTCTGCACTCAATGGAGGAGGCACAAGTTATCTGGAGGTTACACATTTCATTATGGTAAAGGGATATGTCAGACTTGCATCTAGAAAACTCATATTAATACCTCTATATGGTCTTCTTGTTGGGAAAGTTCTACTCCTTATCACCATCTATGAGTATGCCTTTAGAAGTTGGTGATGCCACTCAATATATATGCCATGGACACTAGGGGTTCGTCTTCTCATGATATTGACTTCGTGGATATTAATTAATTTATAGATAGGGGCCTTGCTGTGATGGAGAGCATGTAGATTGGATATAAATTGAGGCAGGAGATGGAGGAGAGGGAACATAATTATTTGCAGTTGACTTTCAACTTGAAACTTAAGCTCATGCACGCTAAAATCTATTGGCTTTTGCACGAGTTAAGGATGGAAATAAAAACAATCCACTACAATCTATTAGATATGGATGAATTGTACATTATTGGGCTACAATTTTCTTCATAGGACCTTGTGACAGAGGAGGAGGCAGTGAAGAAGCAAGGAAGGTCGACCTGAATCCCTGGTCACCCAAGTTAACCCATATTGATGCTTGTATCATTTTATCAAATTTTGTATACTATACAATGTATTTTTAGGGCCTTTTGTTAAGATATATAGTATGCATCTTTTTAGAATTATAGGGAAAATAGTCATAAGCTCATACTGCATGTGTACTGGACCTCAAAATATATAGTTTTGATGGAGCTAGATTAATTTTGTAAGGGTTCTGGCCTATACTCAAGATTTTTCCTCTTTTAATAGAAAAATATTTATCTGCTTATTTGAAAAAAAAAAAAAAAACCTAAAAGAATAGATTTATATACATAATTGATAAATTTAATTTAAACATTTATTTGAGTTCATATATTTTCAAAAAAAAAACTTGATGCAAATAGTTAATTTTAAATTATAAAATAACTAAAATTAATGTATTAAATTATTTTAATTTTATCATTATAAAAATAATTGAAATGAATTATTTTACATAGTATCAAAACTAATCCACTTAATTAAAATATTCATAAAAATTAGTCTTGGAGAAATTCAATTTGAAATGGCTGCGAAAATGAACCTAAAATTTATAGTGGCATTAGGCACCTAGAAGTTGGAATCAACCTCATGTAACTAGAGTATGAGGCTAGCCCACTTGCCTATTCCTCTACATACAAAAAAAAACACATTCATGAAAAATTAAATAACAACCAAATAAACCTTGAATAATAATTATTAAAAACCTACAAAGAAAAAATTATTAATTTGCAACAAAACATATAAAAATACAACAAATATAAATATAATGCATTTTATAAAAACATAAAAAGGCGTAGTCTATGGATGCTACAAATTGGACTTCCCAACACCGTTTTTTTTAATCCTCTGGCAGCACGTTGACCCCTTCCTCTGACTGCCGTCTCTGTTTCCATTCCATCTTCATCGGTGTTCGCCGTTAAGGCTTGCCACCTCCACAATGCACTTCAATGGCACTCAAACTGCATTTTTCAACATGATTCTTGTGATTTAGCAGATTGGTAGACAAAATGCACAGGGTAACATCAGTCCAGTCTTTGGAGTCCTAGGACCTAGCCTTCCTGGACTCAGAGAGGGCTCTCTCTATTATATGCAAAGGATGTGAACTTGATTGCTATTAGGGTTTGATTTTAGGCTAGTTGTTAAGTGTAGGGTTTGTTGTTTGTTTGGTTGGGTAAGATGGTCCAGTAGAATAGGTGGAGTGATAGGTCTTCAAATCATTGGGCTACAGAGTCTATGAAAGTCATGGATATCTCAATAATGAAACAAGATGCATAACAGGGCAAATCTAGCATGGTCAAATGGATCTTTAAGGTATGTGTGAAGTGAAATGAACAATAAGTTTGTGAACGTAGTAGGTGTATAAGGGCAGTAAAGAATTCTTAAATAAATAATTTTAAACAAGAAGGGACTTAAATACATAAGCATGAAGAATTAATCAATAGACAGGGCAAACCAGTAACTCTTCGATTCAACTTAGGCAAATAAGCATTAAAGACAAACATTCCAATGAAATATAGAAGGCGAGAAACTCATTTAACTTCTAGTGATTTCACCTTCAAGGTTTAGAAAACATTCAAGATAACAAATAAATTTAATCAATGAAGAGGGAATGCCTAAACATCAATGATCAAGCTACAAATAACTTTAAGGCAATTTCTTAAGCATGGACAAAGGGCATGATCAAAACATGGCCTCTTTGGCTAAAACCTAACAAGTAATACTTCAAAGAGAGATTACAAAACATAGTTTAAATAGCATCAAATAGTCAGGGATAACCATAAAACATATTTGAAAAATACTATATTGAACCATTCATGGAATAAACAAGCATAGGTAGATCTAAGGAGCAGCTAAGAATTCCTTAAAAAACCCAGCAAAAGAAAACATAAAGACAATAGACAACGGGAAGGACTAAGGTGCCTCCAACAACATTTCTTAGCCTATACTCTTCTGTTCTACTACAACATAGAAGGATGGAAAAATAATGAAAACATGAGAAAAAAAAAACATGAAAGAGAAACACTTCGCCAACAACCAAGCTCAGGGATCCTGCAAGCTATCCTCCTTCATCATCAATCAAAGCAATCCATTCAGAAACTCCACAAGACCAATTTCTTCTTCAAACTCAAGAACCAAATTCCAACATTTACAATGAAACCCTCATGCTCTATTTATCTTAGAAAAGGAGGGAAAAACCCCTAGATAGGGTTGGAAAATGTCAAAATCACTCATAAATGTCATAAATGCCCAAGAGACCATGCAAGTCCCAAGGCACAAAATATCCCATGAAATAAATGCAAAAATAACTTCTTGCGCCTAATTCTAGAGTGATCTGCCTAAAAAAAAACTAAAATATGATTTTTCAATAAATGAGTGTGTTTTCTTGACTTTTGGCCAAAAACACACAGTGTTGTCCATAAGCGCAGCGCCACCTTAGGCAAAAAATAGGTCCTGTTGCAGCCAAGTTTTGGGGGTCTTCTTGATGTCGGATTTTGCTCTGTGATGGCCCGTTGGAAAGATTGTTGAGTCATATTTCCATATATCTCTTTGGTTTTCTGATTTAGCACCTATAACTTGTTCAAAAATTCAAATCCCCAAGATTGCTCTGAACGTAGCACCAGGCCTGAAAAGGAGGCAGAATGGTGAAAAATGAGGTCTGCTTTGACCTTTTGAGGAGTCAAAAATGCTCCAATTACTCCGAAATTTGGTGAGAATAGTGTGCTATTCAAGAGAAATCCAAAAATGTAGAGTTTTCCCTATGAGGATGCCTGAAGGAAACTCGTAGCGCCAGTGGCGCTACGCTTATAGGACTCCAAAATCTCAAAAAACAAAAACTTGTCCAAATTCCTTAAAAATTAGTGTAGGTCTCCTTCAAGGGGTTTGAGAGACCTGTAGGGAAGCTGATGCCAAAATTCCAAGTATAGCTTGGTCTTATCCTCCTTTTAGTGCTTGAATTTCAATGAGGGCCTCTTTGAGTTTGGCACAAGCAAATTTGTTTTTCATTGCATAGTGCTTGGTCATCTTTTTCAGGAGATCAAGGCCCTTTTTTATCTTCTTAAAATAATTGTGTTCATTATTATAATACTAAATGATACACTGTGCCATGAAAAATCTCTCTCCAACTCCCTAATTTGTACATATTTTCTTTGAAGCAGTATTTTAGTGGCCATCTCCTCATCTTCATTATCACTGTCTAGGTCAATGAATTGGGGCTCTTGTTTAGTTTGCCTGCCTCTCTTACCTTTCTCACCTTTCTTCATTTTTTATTTTCCCTTGTCAAGATTTTAAGCTGAGGAAGATGGCATGGTCCCTTGCCTTTTGGAGGCAGAAAACACTAGCCTTGGCTCTCCTTGATATGTGAGTGAAAGAGGTATGATTGTGGTCTTGCCGGTGTCTTTGTCATGGCTGTAATCATCATTTATACTATGAGCCTCTTCCCCTTTTTCATTGTCATCATTACTAGGATTACCTACATCTTCATCTTCTGCACTGTCATCATTGTCATTATCACTGAGGGGTTGATTGTTTTCATGATAGTTGTCATGACTGTCATGACTATTTTCTTCTTTTTTGTCCTTCTCATCACTGAGGCTGGCTTCATTTTGGTCGTTGTTGCCTTCAATTTCTGCATCTTCCTCACTGTCATCCTCTTTGTCATTGCCATCTTCTTTCATGTCTTCATTATCTGTGATAGCTTCATCGTCATCTTCTATCTCTGCTTCTTCATTTTCATCTTCATTCTCTGCCTATGTATCCTTTGTTTTATTGTTGATCTCCTCTTCATCAATGCTCATTTCATTTCCACTTTCAACCTCCTCATCTTCTTTATCATCCTCTTCCATTTTGTCACTGTTTAGCTCATTTTCATGCTCACTGTTATGCTCACTATTTTCACCTTCATCACTATCATGCTCACTGTTTTCACCTTCATCACTGTCATGCTCACTGCCCCTTTCTTCATCATCTTTTCCTTCCTCTTCCTCTTCATCAATTTTTTTCCCTGCTTCATCATTTCCCTCTTCCTCATTTGATGCATCAAGAGAAGGGGAATAAGGGAGGTTTTCTTGAGGTGAGGACACTTGTGTGGATGATGAGGGAAAGTTAGGTTGATGAGGGAGTTGTGGGCTTGTGAAGACTTCATGTGCTGTGAATACCTCCCAAGGTATGCCCTGTTGTTCCAACTGATGTAATACCACCATCTTGGTTAAGGAATGGTGAAATAAACTCTGCATTTTTTGGGAAGGACTCCTTCTCTGGACAACAGAAGACATATTTTCCATAGTTCTATAGAGGCAGTAGAGCAAGTTGAGCATCTTGACCCTTGAGAAATGCATGAGGAGTCTAACATGGTAGGAATAAAGTTTGGTGTACCTCCCTTCACAGGTAAATTACTTCATGATAACCCTCATCAAGGGTGCAAACCTCTATTTTAGGTGTGAGAAAGGGAAGATAGCCCTGCATCCCATTCTGTACCTAGTTTTGATAAATGGCTCATAATAGTTCTTGTCCAATTTGGCTTTCTTAAACCACTTTTCACCAACAGCAGGGATACTAGTGGCATTAGAGATGGCATCTTCTGATAATTCAAAGTTCACTCCTGCAAGGCTTGATTGTTTGTTGTGCAGGTTAAGAATTAAAAGCCTTGCAAGCTCTGGGTGGCTTTGCACTTGCTTGACTCTCTCACAAAATTGGAAGCACTCTACATTCTGAAAACATGAGAGGATAATGGGAGATGAGGTGATATCCATTGTGCTTTGTGGTTCAAATTTGTTCACTTTCCCTCCCTTGTGGTTTTGCCTCATAGGCCCTTGGCCTCTTTCACTGTTGCTACTATCTTCTACTCCTGACATGGTGATTTAGGGTTGATGGTGAGAAAATTTGGCTTGCTTGTGACACTTAGGCAGGAGGAGTGAAATGGAAATAATGGTGAGGGAAACCTTTTTGAATGAGTGATGTGGAGGTTAGGTTTAGGAATAAGTGCTTTGGAGCTTAATGAGGCTTATCTTGATCATGAAGTGTAACTACCCTAATTCATTCTCTTTCACTAAAAAAATTTTGGGGGTTAAAACAGAGGATGACTTATCTTAAAGACCTAGGGCTTGCAACTATTAGGGTTTAGTCTTTAATTTTAACCATCAAATGACTAAAAACACTTGAGAGGAGGAGAAATAGGGCACCTACCATATTTAGCTCCTCTACAGGCCTTTGAAGGCAAATTTGAGGATGTCCTTGAGCCTTTGGGCAAATTTTTTGCAAGTTTGGAGGACTTCTGCATTAGCGCAACACCCTGCCCGCATTGTCGGGTTGGCCTGTGGGCGCAGTGTCGGGTGGGTCGTGCCTCTGTCTCAATGCAGCGCCGGGCAGAGTCGGGTCCTGGGCTTGTTTTTTCGCCTGCACATAGCACCACCCTCTGAGCGCAGTGCCACTCGGTGTATGTGTAGTGCCGAGTAAATTTGAACTATGGAGGAGGCTATTCACACAGCACTAGGGTCTGTGAGCAAAACACCAGTGTATGCATTTAGCGCCAAGGACTTGGCCCAGAATTTGTCCAAAAAACTCAGAAATTTCTCCAACAGGGTTTTCTTGGTTTTCATGCAAATAGAAAATTCACAATAAGTCAAGTGTTTAAATGAATTTGACTTTTATGGCCTTGGGCATGCAAATTTATTTTTGCCTAAACCCACTTTGTAATGTTTTTTAATCTCTTTTGTCATGACTGATATCCTTTTTGACCTTTTGCAATTGATTTGAAAACTTTTCAAAGTGACTCTTCTTATTTTGGTGATGGCTTACTGGAGAGATGAAAAAGGTCCCTTTTAACCTTTGAGGGTCTTGGCACTGTAAAAAACCTGTTTTTGCTCGCACTGATAAACTAAAAACACGTTTTTATCCCCTTTTTGACATTCTTGAGCGTTACTCAATCTAAAAACATTTTTTTCTTACCTTCTTACATATTTTGACAGTGATGTATCTATTATGACAGAGATTATAAATTATGCTTGTTATGTCTCCTCTTGGCCACTTCTGATTTCTAGCAGGTGCCATGACACAGATGTTTTTGATACCCTTTGTCATTCTTGGAGTTGGACCACTTAGTTACTCAACAGTAAACTTATGCTCATGTTAGTTTTTTTACCTTATAACCCAAAACCATACGTTTATTCCTTTGACCCTTTGAAGGCAATTGTCTTCACTTGAAAACCTAACCTCCCTCATACTGATATTGCTTTGCATTTCTTCCCTTTGATGCACTGAAGCACTGTTACCTTGGCAAACCATGGAGGTCACCTTCTGATATCCTCTTCAACCTTCTGATGTCATTATGGAGGCCCATAGTCTTCATTTTACTTACTTTTCCTATCTCTCAAAACTTTAGGTTTTAGGGTTGTCAGAGAAGAATAATTACTGTTGTCTTCTAAGTTCTCTATAGCCCTTTCAAGTTCATTCATTTATGTTCAGTTCACCTCACATTTTTCCCTTATTCATTTAAAACTTCTAAAAATCTTCAATTTGTGCTTGGTTGTGTTGATGTGCCTCTGTCCTTGTGGTCTTATGCTTTGGCTTCTTGCTTGGCAACATTGTTTTAGCCAATCAATCCTAAAAACCCTGATTCTCTTTAAACATAGGTATGCTTCCTTTTCTTTGTTGTAGATGTTCTTTAGTGAGGAGTTGGCCTCTTACCTTACCTATTTTTCTGTTGATAGCTATCTCAATCATTCCTGTAGAAATGTTTAAGATGCACAATTCTACCTTTGCAGAATGTTGTCTTGACCAAGGAGGCCTTCCTTGAAGGATTTTTTATCTATTTTGGACAATCAAGTGCTGGCCCTCCTTTCCATTTGATTTCATCTACTTGGCACATGTAAATCAGTAATTCAGAACACCAAAACAATCCTATAACCTATGAAATCCTAAATGACCTAGTGGGAGGCTCTTTGTGCTGGTCTTTGGCTGAAAACTTGACTTGGAGTCTTTAGGTGTAAAACAGAGCTTATGACAAAATTTATGCATTGCAGACACAAAACTACTGATTTTGATTTATCTAAAGAGCCTAGAGAGGTAGCTTGAGACCACCAATGCTTGAGGCACTTGGTGAATAGGGGAAAAGGTTAGGCCACTTGGCAATCTGAGGTGGAAGTGGAAGGGTTATAGGTAGGAAAAACAGAGTAATGAGGTCATGGGTATGAAAATGGGACAAACATGAGTGGCATGAGCCCATGATGGGTCTTCTGAGAGTGATAGGTTGACCATGACTTGATAGAGTAGTGAAATAGTGAAAAATTTATCCTAAGGATAATGAAAGCAGTGAGATTTCTAGAACTCACAATATTCATGAATTTTGTTTCTAGAAATATAGGATAAGCATTTATTCATCTATAAAAAGGAAAAAAATTACTGATGACTAACAGTGGCTCCACTTGGGGAGGGCAGCTCCTTTTCAGGAGGTGTCCAGAACTTCATATCTCTGCTTTTATGAAGACCAGTGCCTCATCCATTAGGCAGATTTTTCCTTCTTTTCATTTGCTGATGTTTCTTTAAAGTTGTGACCTCCATAATATGAAAAAAATGATTAGCTCAACTTCACCTCTACCTACCCAACCTACTTGCCTAACATTTTTTCTTCCTTGGGTGCACTTGAATTGGCAAACCCTTGACATTCTTTTCTTTTGAAAGAAAAACAAACTATCTACTTCTACTATTATCGCTCCTAAGAGTTCAGATTATGCTAGTGAACTCTTTTTATTCTCTACCTAGACTATTTGACTGTCAAGATTAAGTTGTATGATAGACCTCATTTTCTAAGCTATTGACATGAAATTGAAAACATGGTTTAAATCAGGATTAGGCAATCTGACTTACCATGGGTTGTGGCATTAGGACAAGTTGCACGCAAACATTATTTTTGTACAAACAAAACTAGAAAAACAAGGGTTGTGATTTATCATTTGGTATGCATCCCCATCTTCCTCTTTGGTTCAGATTTGAGCATGTGGAACCAGTATCTTTTATTCCTAACCTATCCTTTTTGACAAGTCAAGTTTGAATGGTTTGACAAGCTCTCTTTCACTAACTTATCAACACAAAATTTAAAGCATGTTTAGCCATGATTAGGCTAGATGACTGAACAAGATCTTCCTTTTGAACAAGTAGTGGCATTTAGGCTTGCACACTTTTAGTACTACTGTTTTTTTGGGTATGGGGTTGTACCTCTTTTTCAAATCTGCCCTCTTTTTCTTTTTTTTCTATGTTTTTTGTGTTTTTTCTTATTTTTCTCATGCAATGTTATATACAATGAATGAAAGTTTTAAACTAGGGATTCTTGACAGCCATGGTACTTGAGCACGCTATCATCAATAATATCTCCAATCAACCCCTTTTCATTCAGCTCTTGTAAACAAAAAACATGTTTACCTCCATTTGAGGGCATGGTGTGAGGATTTTTCCAAAAAAAATTAAACAGGCCATGCTCTCCTTGGTATTTCCTCTTTGAGTCTTGCTTCCAAACCTTGTTTCTGTCAAAGATCCTTCTTAAGTGAAAAAGGTATTCTTCATTAGCTTCAAAATAGATGAATATGTCATCAATGTATATCATAGTGAAGGAGTTGAAAACAGGAGCCATGACTCTTTGGAAGGTAGCTTCCGCACTCCTTAACCCAGGAAGCATTGGATTGAACATGTAGGTGCTCCAAGGTACTTTGAAAATGGCTTTATGCTGATTGATTGGAAGTGATATCATCTGATGGTAACCTGAAACACTACCATGCAATGACATCTTGTTAGAAACTCCTGCCCTTTGTAGAGTATGATTTATCTTGGGAAAAGGGTATTTGTCCTTCATGGAGGTTTTGTCTAGGTACCTAAAGTCTATAAACAATCTACATCCTTTTTATTTCTTTATTAGTGACACAAGTTTCCCAAGGGTTTCATGGTCTTTCTTGGAGAAGGACCTTTTTTGAATAATTTCTGTGTCATAAGGCTTTAAACTTTCATCATTATATACAAAATCATCCCGAAAATTTTTACACAGTCTTAGGTATTTATGTTTTCTGTGAAGAGGTAAAGTCTTGGATAATTTAATCATTTTGGGTCTTTATAGGTTGCCTACGTTGTATTCCTCTATGTCAGTCTCAGTAAGTACTAATTTAGGCTCCTTAACACCATTGTTGGGATCCAACCACTCTTACAAAGTGGCAGAAACTTTTAGTGATGAATTGTCTTTGTATGGAAAGACTTTAAGTTTCTTTTGATCCAATTCCTTGGAAGGTATTGCTATATGAAATTTTCCTAGTATTTTAATGTTGATAGAAGGAAATGGTTCTTTTTTTGAAGTTAGTGTTTCACTTGAGCAAATTTGTTCATATTTTAAGCTTAGTTTTAGTTTTGAAGTCTTTCTTTCAATTTGTAGGAAACTAAGTTCAGCTTTGCCATCATGTCGTTGTTGGGGGCTGCTAGAGTTTTAGTTGTGGAGTTTTTCATGCAGAGACTGGTTTGACTGTTGTAGTGTGTCTAGATTTGTCTCAACTTCACTTACCTGCTCATTAATGTCCTCTTCATTTTACAAGATGAAAGAATCAAGATTTGAATGAATGGAATAAAGAGGTGTGTTGTTTGGCCTCCCTTTACTGCTAACCATATACTTCATGTGTGACTCTCGGTATAGTCTCCTTGTTTGGTTAAAAATAGGGATAGTAGCATAGGACATGTCTAGTTGAAGGTTTCCCTGAAGTTTGGCTCCCCAATATCTGGACAAAATCATGTCATATTTCGGGGGAATGTCAGCAATAACTATGTCCATGACTAGGATTTTAGCAGGTATTTGTGCCAGATTGACACAAAGATCCTTGATTAGGCCCAAATACTTGACTCTACTCGAATCAAATGAGTACAAGTCTTTGTAAGTTTTAGTAATTTCTAGGCCTAATCTCTCCATCAAAACTTTAGGCATGAGGTTGTGAGAGGCACCGGAGTCTAGCATGGCATTATGTAAGATTTTTTCATGTATGTTTAAGCTAACATAGAAAGGGGGAATGGCTCCTTCTTGGTACTTCCCTTCTACTTCAAGACCAAACAACAGCTCTGGTTTATCATCTGTCAAGTTTAAAGTATCAGTATCATTTCCCATGTTTAAGACTTTCAGAACTTGGGACCTATACACTTCTTGAGTAACCAGTTCAGTGAGACGTACAGTTATCTTGATTTTGGAAATTTCTCCCTCAAAGCTGAAAGGTATTTGTGTTTTGGACATATTTACATTATTTTTATCAACCATGAACTTTTCTACATTTTTAATTTGTTGATTCTGATTTGGGGCTTTAGACAATAGAATTTTTTCAGGGCCACTAGTTGATGTACTAGGGCAGCTTGGGTCATTGTTTTGCTGGCTGATTTTTCCTTTGTTTGGATCAGTTTTCTTACCCATAGTGTTCATATTGTCTGTTGTCTTCTTAGGAGTGTTTTCAGGGGTTTTCCTAACAACAGTGTCTAGATTGTTTTTCTTGGGGGCATCTTGGTTCTTTTTTCTCCTAAGGTCATATTGCCTATGGACTTCCATTATGGAATTTTCAAATCCTAATCGATAGCCTTTAGAATCCTCATGGTTTATTTCAGTTTGATCTGAAGAAAAGAAACCTTGTTCTTCTTCAGTGAGAAAAACATCATCTTCATTATCATAACCTATTAAGTTTACATGGCTTTCTTCAGGTTCTTCATTCTCTCTTCCCTCTTCATCAAGATAATTTTCTTGGAAAGGAGGCCTAACTTTTTGGTCATTGTCTCGTGGTCTATTTTGAGGAGGGTCTCTTCTGAATTTTTGAGCTCTGTTTCTGTTTTTGGGATTTGCTTGGTTCTCCCTAGGAGGTGCCCTTTCATTCAAGTTTATCCTCTCTATCATTCTCTCCATTGTTCCCATTAGGCTGTCCATTTTGGCATCAGATGAGGGGGTTGAGGCTATGGTTTCATCTATGTAAGTCTCTTTTTTCCGACCTCACCCTAGCCCTCTTTTTAATGAGGTTGGATTTTGCACTAATAGCTGCCCTTTGCATTTCTTCTAAAGTTTTGGGGTCTCTCTCTCTCTATTGGTATGTCGTGTCCGGATCAAAGCCTTCTAGAAATTTACTAGTGCTAGGCCTTGTGGAGGTTTCATGTGAGTTGGGAGGGAATTCTAGACACTATTAAACCTGGTGCAATAATCTTGTACACTTTCCCCCATATTCCTCTTAAGATTGTTATATTCTGAAAGGATTTGGAGGGCGTTTTTCTTGATTTCCGAATTGTTTATAAAATTTTGGTAGAGGGAAGAGATATCATGTATGGTGTTAGGAGTTAATGCTTTGAACCATTTTTTGGCTTCTCCTCTTAAGATTTGTGCAAATATCCTCATTTTAATGGTTTCTTCTTCTATTTCCATGTAATCAAATGCATCATTTATCATGTCTACATGTTGTTGGGCAGTGGTTGAGTCGGCTCCTGTGAAATGAGGGATCTTGGATTGGTAGTCATTTGGGAAAGGTACTAGAGGTTGTGGTAAAACCAGGGGGCATACCAAGCTGCCATGATGGGAGCTAATGGAGGATTTACAAGAGGGGGGTTTGTGAGAGGAGGTGTAGGATGAAGTGGATTGGTTTGCAGAGTGGTGGTATGGATGGGTGTGGTGGAAGTACTTGGACCAGAAAACTAATTCTGAGCAGATTTGGTATGGAAAGAGCTAAAGTGATGGAGAAGCTAAAAGTCAGGTGGAGTGGAAGGAGAGGCTTCTCTACTAGAACTCTGCTGCAAATCTATGGGCTCAAGGTCAGTCTGGTCAATATCACTTTGTGACTTGGTTCTGAAAAGGTTCTTTGTATGGTGCGAGTCAAACTGGGATCTTGCAAGGCTATAAGATGTTCAGGGATATAGCTTGCTCTATGAATGGTCCTAACAGTAGTTAAGTTTCCAGATTTATAAGTTTGGCACAAAATCTTTTCTGGGTCATCAATTATGGTGGGAGGGTTTGGGATCGGATGAGATCTGGTACTGATCCTTGTGAAGCCAGATTTCAAACTCAAAATGTAGAGAGGCTGAAAGTTTAGGAATGTCTTCGGAAGGCTGACTCTCTCAATGCTTGGTAAACTCACACAGTATGGGACTAGGCTTCTAAACCTCTCCGAGCTGATTTGACACAATCCTAGCGAAGTCTAATGAGAACTAGTCAAGTAATAGGCCTACTGGAGGCTAGTGGAGTCGCCAGGTGGATGTTTTTAGTTGTTTTGAGGATATGTGTGTATGGTCCACCACCAATACTGGAAAATAAAGTTAAAATTAAAATTAAAATTAAAAAATTAAAAAATTAAATAAAAAATAAAAATAAAAAAACCAAACAAAAACAAAACCAATATAGGGATGTTTTTGGGGTTTTCTAAGTTCCTTTAGGGATACTAAGATTGTCACTAACTCAAAGGTCCCATCATGATCACCATTATGTTAGTGATAGTGATGAGGTGGCTATAAATCAATGGATACTCTTTAACAAGGGTTTCTGAAGTCCTAAGGGTTACTTCGATTGTCATTGACTCAGAAGGTCCCACCGTGATCGTCAAAAAGTTAATGTGGCGATGAGGTGGCAATGAATCAATGGATACAGAATGTTTCAGCTTGTGACTTACTCATAAGGTCCCATCGTGATCGCCAATATGTTAGGGTTCCCATGATTTAGCAGACTCGTAGACCAAATGCACAGGGTAACATCAAACCAGTCTTTGGAGTCCTAGGACCTAGCCTTCCTGGACTCAAAGAGGGCTCTCTCTATTGTATGCAAAGGATGTGAACTTTTTTGCTATTAGGGTTTGATTTTAGGCTAGTTGTTAAGTGTAGGGTTTGTTGTTTGTTTGGTTGGGTAAGATGGTCCAGTAGAATAGGTGGAGTGAGAGTTCTTCAAATCTTTGGGCTATGGAGTCTATAAAATTCATGGATATCTCAACAATGAAATAAGATGCATAACAGGGAAAATATAGCATGGTAAAATGGATCTTTAAGGTATGTGTGAAGTGAAATGAACAATAAGTTTGTGAACGTAGTAGGTGTATAAGGGTAGTAAAGAATCCTTAAACAAATACTTTTAAAAAATAAGGGACTTAAATACATAAGCATGAAGAAATAATTAATAGACAGGGCAAACCAGTAACTCTTTGATTCAACTTACGCAAATAAGCATTCAAGACAAACATTCCAATGAAATATAGAAGGTGAGAAACTCATTTAACTTCTAGTGATTTCACCTTCAAGGTTTAGAAAACATTCAAGATAACAAATAACTTTAATCAATGAAGAGGGAACACCTAAACATCAATGATCAAGCTACAAAGAAATTTAAGGCAACTTCTTAAGCATGGACAAAGGGCATGATCAAAACATGGCCTCTTTGGCTAAAACCTAACAAGTAATACTTCAAAGAGAGATTCCAAAACAGAGTTTATATAGCATCAAATAGGCAGGGCTAACCATAAAACATATTAGAAAACTACTATATTGAACCATTCATGGAATAAACAAGCATAGGTACATCTAAGGAGAAACTAAGAATTCCTTAAACAAACCCAGCAGAAGAAAACATAAAGACAATAGACAACAGGAAGGACTAAGGTGCCTCCAACAACATTTCTTAGCCTATACTCTTCTATTCTACTAAAACATATAAGGATGGAAACATAATGAAAACATGAGAAAACAATAACATGAAAGAGAAACACTTCACCAATAACCAAGCTCAGGGATCCTTCAAGCTATCCTCCTTCATCATCAATCAAAGCAATCCATTTAGAAGCTCCACAAGACCAATTTCTTCTTCAAACTCAAGAAAACCATGTATTTCTCTCAAAACTCATCAAATGCAAACATTTACAATGAATCCCTCATGCTATATTTATCTTAGAAAAGGAGGTAAAAAAACCCTAGATAGGGTTGGAAAATGTCAAAATCACTCATAAATGTCATAAATGCCCAAGAGACCATTCAAGGCTCAAGGCACAAAATATCCCATGAAATAAATGAAAAAATAACTTCTTGCACCTAATTCTAGAGTGATTTGCCTCAAAAAAAACTAAAATATGATTTTTCAATAAATGAGTGTGTTTTGTTGACTTTTGGCCAAAAATACACAGTGTTGTCCATAAGCGCAGCGCCACCTTAGGCAGAAAATAGGTCATGTTGCAACCAAGTTTTGCGGGTCTTCTCAATGTTAGATTTTGCTCCATGATGGCCCATTGGAAAGCTTGTTGAGTACTCTTTCCATATATCCCTTTGGTTTTCTGATTGAGCACATGTAACCTGTTCAAAAAGTCAAATCCTCAAGACTGCTCTGAGCACAGTGCCAGGCCCGAAAAGGAGGCAGAATGGTGAAAAATGAGGTGTTTTTTCACCTTTTGAGGGGTCAAAAATGATCCAATTGCTCTGAAATTTGGTGAGAATAGTGTGATAGTCATGAAAAATCCAAAAATGTATATTTTTCCCTTTGAGGATGCCTGAGGGAAAAGCGTAGCGCCAGTGGCGTTGTGCTTATAGGCCTCCAAAATCTCAAAAAACAAAAACTTGTCCAAATTCCTTCAAAATTGGCGGAGGTCTCCTTCGAGGGGTTTTAGAGACCTATAGGGAAGCTGATGCCAAAATTCCAAGTCTATTTTGGTCTTCTCCTCCTTTTAGTGCTTGAATTTCAATGAGGGCCTCTTTGAGTTTGGCACAAGCAAGTTTGTTTTTCATTGCATACTGCTTGGTCATCTTTTTCTGGAGAACAAGGCCCCTTTTTATCTTCTTAAAATACTTGTGTTCATTCTTGTAATACCGAATGATACCTTGTTCCATGGAAAAATATCTATCCAGCTCCCTAATTTGTGCATCTTTTCTTTGGAGCAGTATTCTAGTGGTCATCTCCTCATCTTCATTATCACTGTCTAGGTCAATGAATTGGGGATTTTGTTTAGTTTTCCTGCCTCTCTTACCTTTCTCACCTTTATTCATTTTTTGTTTGCCCTTGTCAAGCTTTTGAGCTGAGGAAGATGGCATGGTCCCTTGCCTTTTGGAGGCAGCAAACACTAGCCTTGGCCCTCTTTGATATGTGAGTGAAAGAGGTATGATTGTGGTCTTGTTGGTGTCTTTGTCATGGTTGTAATCACCATTTAGACTATGACCCTCTTCCCCTTTTTCATTTTCATCGTGACTAGGATTGCCTTCATCTTCATCTTCTGCACTGTCATCATTTTCATTATCACTGAGGGGCTGATTGTTGTCATGACTGCCATGACTATTTTCTTCTTTGTTGTCCTTCTCATCACTGAGGCTAGCTTCATTTTGGTCACTGCTGCCTTCAATTTCTGCATCTTCCTCACTGTCATCCTCTTTTTCATTGTCATCTTCTTTCATGTCTTCATTATCTGTCATAGCTTCATCATGATTTTCTATCTCTGCCTCTTCATTTTCCTCTTCATTCTCTGCCTTTGTATCCTCTGTTTTATTGCTGATCTCCTCTTCATCAATGCTTGTTTTATTTCCACTTTCAACCTCCTCATCTTATTTATCATCCTCTTCCATTTTGTCACTGTTTAGCTCACTGTCATGCTCACTATTTTCACCTTCATCACTATCATGCTCATTTCCCCTTTCTTCATCATATTTTCCTTCCTCTTCCTCTTCATCAATTTCTGTCCCTGCTTCATCATTTCCCTCCTCCTCATTTGGTGCATCAAGAGAAGGGGAAGAAGGGAGGTTTTCTTGAGGTGAGGACACTTGTGTGGATGATGAGGGCAAGTTAGGTTGATGAGGGAGTTGTGGGCTTGTGAAGACTTCATGTGCTATGAATACCTCCCAAGGTATGCCCTATTGTTCCAACTGATGTAATACCACCATCTTGATCAAGGAATGGTGAAATAAACTCTGCATTTTTTGGGAAGGACTCCTTCTCCGGACAAAAGAATACATTTTTTCCATACTTCTATAGAGGTAGTAGGGCAATTTGAGCATCTTGACGCTTGTAAAATGCATGAGGAGTTTAACATGGTAGGAATGAAGTCTGGAGTACCTCCCTTCACATGTAAAGTACTTCATGATAACCCTCATCAAGGGTGCAAACCTTTTTTTTAGGTGTGAGAAAGGGAAGGTAGCCCTGCATCCCATTCTGTACCTAGTTTTGATAAATGGCTCATAATAATTCTTGTCCAATTTGGCTTTCTTAAACCACTTTTTACCAACAGCAGGGATACCAGTAGCATTAGAGATGGCATCTGCTGATAATTCAAAGTTCAGTCCAGCAAGGCTTGATTGTTTCTTATGCAGGTTAATAATGAAATGCCTTGTAAGCTCTGGGTGGCTTTGCACTTGCTTGACTCTCTCACAAAATTGGAAGCACCCTACATTCTGAAAACATGAGAGGATCATGGGAGATGAGGTGATATCAATCGTGCTTTGTGGTTCAAATCTGTTCACTTTCCCTCCCTTGTGGTTTGGCCTCATAGACCCTTGGCCTCTTTCACTGCTGCTACTATCTTCTGCTCCTAACATGGTGACTCTAGGGCTGATGGTGGGCAAATTTGGCTTGCTTGTGACACTTAGGCAGGACAAGTGAAATGGAAATAATGGTGAGGGAAACCTTTATGAATGAGTGATGTGGAGGTTAGGTTTAGGACTGAGTTATTTCGAGCTTAATGAGGCTTATCTTGATCATGGAGTGTAACTACCCGAATTCATTCTCTTTCACTAAAAATTGTTTGGGGGTTAAAACAGAGGATGACTTATCTTGAAGACCTAGGGCTTGCAACTATTAGGGTTTAGTCTTTCATTTTAACCATCAAATGACTAAAAACACTTGAGAGGAGGAGAAATAGGGCACCTACTAGATTTAGCTCCTCTGCAGGCCTTTGAAGGCAAATTTTAGGATTTCCTTGAGCCTTTGGGAAATTTTTTTCAAGTTTGGAGGACTTCTGCATTAGCACAGTGCCCTGCTCGCACTGTTGGGTCGGCCTATGGGCGCAACGCCGGGCGGGTCGTGCCTTTGTCTAAGCACAGCGTCGGGTAGAGTCGGGTCCTGGGCGTGTTGTTTCGCCTACTCGCACAGCGCCAGTGTCTGCGCCTAGTGCCAGGGACTTGGCCCAGAATTTGTCCAAAAAACTCAGAAATCTCTCCAACAAGGTTTTCTTGCTTTTCTTGCAAATAGAAAGTGCACAATAAGTCAAGTGTTTAAATTAATTTGACTTTTATGGCCTTGGGCATGCAAATTTATTTTTGCCTAAACCCACTTTGTAATGTTTTTTAATCTCTTTTGTCATTTGACTGATATCCTTTTTGACATTTTGCAGGTGATTTGAAAACTTTTCAAAGTGACTTTTCTTCTTTTGGTGATGGCTTACTGGAGAGATGAAAAAGGTCCCTTTTAACCTTTAAGGGTCTTGGCACTGTAAAAAACCTGTTTCTGCTTACACTGATAAACTGAAAACATGTTTTTATCCCCTTTTTGACATTCCTGAGTGTTAGTGAATCTAAAAACATGTTTTTCTTACCCTCTTACTGATTTTGATAGTGATGTATCCATTGTGACATAGATTATAAATTATACCTGTTATGTCTCCTCTTGGCCACTTTTGATTTGTAGCACGTGCTATGACACAGATGTTTTTGGTATCCTTTTTCATTCTTGGAGTTGGACCACTCAGTTACTCAACAGTAAACTTATGCTCATGTTAGTTTTTTTACCTTATAACCCAAAACCATACTTTTATTCCTTTGACCCTTTGAAGGAAATTGTCTGCACTTGAAAACCTGACCTCCCTTATATTGATACTGCTTTGCATTTATTCCCTTTGATGCAGTGAAGCACTGTTACCTTGGCAAACCATGGAGGTCACCTTCTGATATCTTCTTCAACCTTCTGTTGTCATTATGGAGGCCCATAGTCTTCATTTTACTTACTTTTCCTATCTCCCAAAACTTTAGGTTTTAGGGTTTTCAGAGAATAATAATTAGTGTTGTCTTCTAAGTTCTCTTTAGCCCTTTCAAGTTCATTCATTTCTGTTCAATTCACCTCACCTTTTTCCCTTATTCATTTACAACTTCTAAAAATCTTCAATTTGTGCTTGGTTTTGTTGATGTGCCTCTGTCCTTGTGGTCTTTTGCATTGGCTTCTTGCTTGGAAACATTGTTTTAGCCAATCGGTCCTAAAAACCCTG
The DNA here is from genome assembly GCA_034641835.2 of Pinus albicaulis. Taxonomy (NCBI): domain Eukaryota; kingdom Viridiplantae; phylum Streptophyta; class Pinopsida; order Pinales; family Pinaceae; genus Pinus; species Pinus albicaulis. The sequence continues at coordinate 1,520,725,167 of CM076582.1, read as the reverse complement.
ATTCTCTTTAAACATAGGCCTGCTTCCTTTTCTTTGTTGTAGATGTTCTTTAGTGAGGAGTTGGCCTCTTACCTTACCTATTTTTCTGTTGATATTTATCTCAATCATTCCTGCAGAAATGTTTAAGATGCACAGTTATACCTTTGTAGAATGTTGTCTTGACCAAGGAGGCCTTCCTTGAATGATTTTTTATCTATTTTGGACAATCAAGTCCTAACCCTCCTTTCCATTTTCTTTCATCTTCTTGGCACATGTAAAGCAATGATTCAGAACACTAAAACAATCCTATAACCTATGAAACCCTAAATTACCTAGTGGGAGGCTCTTTGTGCTGGTCTTTGGCTGAAAACTTGATTTGGGGTCTTTAGGTGTAAAACAGAGCTTATGACAAACTTTATGCATTGCAGACCCAAAAATATTTATTTTGATTTATCTAAAGATCCTAGAGAGGTATCTTGAGACCACCAATGCTTGAGGCACTTGGTGAATAGGGGAAAAGGTTAGGCCACTTGGCAATCCGAGGTGGAAGTGGAAGGGTTATAGGTAGGAAAAACAGAGTACTGAGGTCATGGGTGTGAAAATCGGACAAACATGTGTGGCATGAGCCCACGATGGGTCTTCTGAGAGTGATAGGCTGACCATGACTTGATAGAGTAGTGAAATAGTGAAAATTTTATCCTAAGGATAATAAAAGTAGTGAGATTTCTAGAACTCACAATATTCATGAATTTTGTTTCTAGAAATCTAGGATAAGAATTTAGTCATCTATAAAAAGGAAAAAAATTACTGATGACTAACAATTCAAACTCCATTATGAGCGCAATTCAACGAAGAAACGAAACCGAAGACACAAAGACTTTGTTAGCATCTTAGTAGAGAGCCTATCTCATAAGGTAAGAGGAACAAGGACCAAAAGGTAAGAAATAAGAGTGAGACCTGTAATAGTCTGGTAATGGGTGTCTGAAGTATTTATTATGATTCTATGATACCTTATTTTAAATGGAGATACGTATTTTAAATGGAGATATTTACTGTAAGTTTTTTCTGGATACAACTAATTTAGTTTCCATGAATGAAAGAAAAAAAAATAGAAACTTCAATAAATTAGGCAAGATACAGAGACAAAAAAATTAATAAATCAGGAAAAATAAAGAAACCCATTGAGGCATGGGCTTGAACACTCCGACTCTGGTTTAACTTTACACCCAAATAAGTTCACAACTGCTAGCGTGATTTTGATTCTCAGGACAACCCTTACTTAAGCTTAGCGATTTTGATTCTCGGCACAATCCTTACTTAGGCTTAGGCTTTATCTGATAATATTTTAGGCTGCGGATTTTGTACCTTTCAAATCCAATTCCAGCCAAAATTGAGTGGTTTCTCAAAAAGAAAAAAAAAAGATTAAAGGACCTGGCAAGGTAGGTTTTTGGGAGGGCCAATCCCATTTTAGAAAGTCACAAAATTGAAAAATTAGATATAAGAACCTTTTGTTGAAAACCATAAGGGATTGTGCCCCTAGTTGTCTCTTGGGGAGTGTGGCTCACAAGAAACACTACCCTCATCCATGCTTTACTCTCGCTTTTGGAAGTTTTTCACATGAAAAAGTATATCTATGGGAAAAGCAATCAAACTCCAAAATCAAAAAAATTCCAAGACAGGTAGGAGAACCAGTTGTTGATAAATATTTAGTTTGGATATCATTTCGTGGTGCAAGACAGAGCATTCCCTTACAGTGACGATGGAAATTGGCACCTGGGGAATTTCTAATGGAATGAAGAGTGTGTCTAGAGGTTGAGAGCTTGAAAATATTCCTTTCGGCCTTGCTACAGGCCTACTATAGATCTAGAGCTCGCCTTTGAAAGCATCCTAGTGTTGAACCATCATTAACTCACTGTAATTCTTTGTAGGGGAATCAAGAGCGAATGAATCATGAAGCATACCACTATTGTGGCATGTTGTGGAGGATAGTAACTGAACATAAAACTCTAAAAAAATGTTTCCCTCTTCTGCTCCTGCAAAATTTATTCATACATTTCTACTTTAGCATTTATATGTGAACATTCTCCAATTTTGGTCTTATAGACACTCTATTAATGTTTCTATTTGCAAAGTAAAGCAAGAAATCAACTACACTGATTCTTATAGTGGGGGAACAATTGTGGGTGAAAAATTATTTTTTGTAGTTATTGCTTTTCCAAATTATATTGAATATCCCTCTCCATGAAGATCAAATTATTAAACTTATGGAAAACCCTATGGATGGTTGATACATTGTTGTTGCAACAGTTCGCCCAACCTAGAATAAGATTAGAGTTTTCACCTTTCCCACATGATTCATATAATTCAGAAGACAGTAAACCAATATTGACAATTAAAATATGGCCCTAAAGAAAATTTGTTGTGGAGTTACATGACTCCTAGCTTTTAACACACTCTAGCTATGTCCTACAACATTGGAATGTGTAAATTTGTGTTGGAATCAAGTGCAGAAGTTAGTTCCTCTTAGATCCTCTTTCTTTCAACTCCAGAATTCCTCCAAGTGGTTCCAACAACCCCTAAATAAAATATAAAAATAAACAAAAAAACAAAACAAAGTTAGGAAATGGAATGAAAAAAGTAATGAAATCCATAATAAATATTTCAATTAAAATTTTGGCATATCTCCTAGATATGCCAAAAATATTATTAAACATGGATTTAGGCAAGAAATGTGAGGTGAAATTTTATATAGATTTCTAATTCATGCACATATGTACATTCAGTAACAAATATCTTGTAATATCCCAAATTGGGATTAAACAATAATATAAACCAAAATAGACTAAAAACTACAGCAATAAGAAATACACCATTAAAACACAAAATTTGAAGCCAAAATCACTACTGAGCCATTTTTTTAATATACTGGGAAAGAGTACAAATGAGGTGCTTAAAAGATTTCACCTGGGCCTACTCAAGGCAAGCTGAAGGGCAACCCAAACCCAAGTAAAAACTCCTACTGGAAGTGGCTCTGTGTGGCTCAATCACTGCGCTACCAAGCCTAGAAATGCTACTACTGGCTACCTTCAGAATGTTGGTAAAGTTGCTTCCCTTACTCATAAAATTCCTGGAGTTGGACACCGGACTCTCCTCATTAAACCCACAAAAACCCGCGAAGGGTTTGCTGAAAGATCGACCCCAGAAATTGGCCCCTTTGGCCTTAGTTCACTGAACTGCTGGGGAATTCGAACCACTAGAGGTGTTATCACCAAAATCGTACCTGATTGGCTGCTGATCATACAACTTTAGTGTAACTATTTCAAACCAATATTGTGACTAAGTCTTAGCCTCCTTAATCTGAGAGGGCTCTCTCAAGGGTTAATGATATTGAATAAAGATATAGATAGATGGCTAACTCTATTGTTTGCGTCTTGGTTTTGTATGTTTGCAGGTTGAAAAGATGAAGGCTTGCTACCATTGGGCTATGGAGTCAGTGACAGGGATAAAGATAACAATAGCTCTCCTTGTGGAAGCTGAGGCTTGTATATATTTCAATGAAAGAGTAACGCATTCAGGAAAATCCCAATAACTTGAAGTTCAAAGGAAGTCAGAGCATGTAATACATGAATTCTGAGTAATGAGACATCAAGGTATTGAAAAGGAAAAATTGAAAGAAATTCACCATAACTCAATACTTAAAGGAAGTCAAAGCATGAACCACCATGAATTCTAAGTAATAAGCATTAAGACTATCGAAGAAAAACATTTCAAAGATAGGGCATAAAACTCATTGAAATACAATAAGATTCTCAGGTGAAGAAAAGTTGTATTGTTACTATATATATCAGTAAATCCAAAGCTTTACAAAAGTGGTCTGCTCAGATAGCATTTTCCAACCCTGTAGATTGAAAATAATATCAACATGTATACATTGGGCTTATGGAGTCAAAACAATTCACTAAATCAGTGAATCTAATTTACATGGAGGTTGAGGCATATCAGAGTTTTTAGTCATAGGTCACACACACATGAACATGTAAAAACACAGTCAGTTCACTTATAAAGGAAGTCAGAGCATCTAAAGATGACTTTTGAGTAATATAGATGAACACCACTGCAAATAAGATATATAAGAAACACTGATAGAACAGGAAAACACTAAAAACCCCTTCTGAATCTCAAGTTGGTCAAGTAGAAGCTCTCTATATTAGCTGAAAACAGTCTTTTTACAATAAGCACCAGTTTTGCCAAAAATGTCCAACCCTTCACAAATTCAACTTCTTGGTCTTTAAAAGACAATTTACAACATTAGATGATCTCATATTAGGCTAGATACATCTAATTTCTAACTCTTGACACCTTGCATAACCATAAGACATGGAATTTATTACAAAAAGACACCTAATCTACTAAACAGTCCTATTACAAATAGGACTCAAACTCCTTATCACTATCTATAAAAACCTTATCTAAATTAAATTACATCATTTTCCAAGTGTATAAACACATGGTCGAATTTGGATGATGGGCTTCAGCTCTTCATGACCACTTTGCTGGCCTCCACAAAAGCAGGAAACCAAACCCTGTTTTTTAGGCATAAGATTCTTTTCTTTATTTAAGCATTCTGACCATCATTTAAACTTTATTTCGTGGTCCTTAGCTGTTGGATATTATATCAACATGTCTCATCACTCATCCCTAGCTTCCAACTATCCAAAACCACTTCTGAACTTGTTCAAAAAGGCTGTAATATCTGGCGCTACGAAAACAGCAATTTCGTAGCGCCCTTTGTAATGCTGCCATTTCAACCTTTATTCTTCAAAAACTTAACTCTTTCCACTTGTATCATTTCAATCACCTTTTAACACATTTTTTACAACAATTTAAGCTCCTAACTCGTTCTTCAACCCCTTGAAAACTGATCAAAAAGAGCAGAAAAGGCAGCTACAACAGTTTTGTAGCGTTTTTCTGCTTTTTTACACTAAATGCACTACGAAACCGCTAAGTATGCAGTTTTTTCAAAAAAAATTCCAAGTGAAAAGTTTTATTTCCACAAAACTCAAAATATTACTTGTCCTTGTCATCTACAAACCATACAAAACATAAACCAACTTCATTTTAGCTTCCTTGAGGCATTTCTTGCAGATTAATCCTATTTTTTCCTGAAAAATAGGTCTTGGGACAGAGCCTATATCTTCTAATCCATGATGTATTTTGAGAAAATGAAAGAATTTTTTGTATGCCATTATGTCTTGAATAAAAACCTCTCTTGGTTTTTTGAAACACATCTCCTGCTTTCCAGAAACTGCCATTGAAAAACATGTGTAAAACAGGAAAACTCTGTTTCTGAAAATAGGGCTTCAAAGAAAGCCTTGTATCTCCCAACTGATAACACATGTGAGAAAATTGAAAGAGGTTATTATTATTTGATATTTTTTTGAAAATAACCTCTCTCAGTTTCTTAAAATACCTTTCTGTTTGCTCATAAACCTCCTTTAAAGTTGACTACTCAAAACTAGAAAACAGAGTTTTGCTTCATATTGTGCTACGAAAAGGCAGCGCTTTCGTAGTGAAAAATGACTTTTTTCAACGGGTGGCGCTAAGAAAACATGGTTTTTCGGCTAATTGGACATTTTTGATGAAAAAACTTAGGGAAATGAAATTAATTATAAAATGATGAAAGACTTGACATGGAAAACCTTTAAAATGAGTTTATTTAAAAACTAGGGAAGGTTCAAACCTAAAAATTTAATACTCCCCTTTGTTAAAATTCAAGAAATGACTCCTAAAACCCTATTTTGACCCATGATAATAAAGATTCTTGACACAATGATGTTTTGAAAATTTTCTGAGTGATAACAACGAAGTAATATTAAGAAATGCCTACGGAATACTTATAGAAATCCACACCGGTAAAATTGGCTATCCTCCCCTGTGAATCTCCTGTTGAAGTTGCTCTTCTCTCCACACTCTCGGCACCAACTCCACACTGCACTACATAGTCTATTCTTCCTCTATGCAGTCCAGAAGGGGCTACATTGTCTTTGTTTCTGTTCCTAGATAATTCCCTCACCAAAATGTAGGACTCCTCTCCTGAGTGGGCACTCGAAGTCCCCTGAGGCAGAGGTTGAGATCTCTGCTTGAAGATCTCGAGTGCTAAACAACACTGCAGACTTGGCTCTTCGGCTCAAGCGTGCTCAGTCAAATTGACAAGAAGAAATTAGTTGAATGAATGAGAAATGAGGCCTTCCTTCTTCCTTCTGTCCATTGAGACTCAACGCATTCCTTGGGCCCCACCTTGGCCTGCATTGCCTCTCCTTGAGCCAATCACGTGTTGCCTTCCTCCGGCCACTCACACGCTGCCTTCTTCATGCCCCCTCCATGCTGCCACCTAAGAACAACTCAACCCCACCACTAGAGCCATAATTTTCCCTTAATGACTTTAGGAAATGGCTTTATTTTGGCCAAAAGTTATTTGTGGGTCCCCTACCCACTTTGTTTCCGCCCAACATTACGAAATGCAAAAATTAATCAAAATTAATATTCCAATTAGTTGGGTACTTCAATTTTAGATATTGCATATGTCCCTTAGTTATCGGTAAATAAAAACACAATCGACGATATGAGTAGAGTTGAGCAATGACGCCAAGGTATACCATATATTATAGACCATGAATATTCAAAAAATAAAATAAAAAAATCATCTGAAATATTATCCTTGCAACAATCGAATTGAGAATATGAGGTTCCTTAGATTCCTTAATAGCATCAATCACTATATTAACAATACCACATCAACCATTCAAACACACTCAAGAGTATGATCTAAAACACCTACAGTGAAACTTAGGGGTATGATATGAAAATCCTACAATCACACTCAGGACTCTGATCTGAAACTCCATAAAAAGACCCCATTGCAATCTGTATATGCAAGAAAAAAAATTGGACATAATGTAAGTGTACAAAATAAATTATAATAGTCAAGTCAAGTTGACCTTACAAATCTAAATTTTTCCAAGGAAATATTTCCATCTTTGTTGGGTTAAAGAAGCTTAAACTGTGATTTGAGGTAAAATAATTCATTTCCTCTCTTCTTGGTTGTGAGTCAGATTTTTTCAAAGCTTATATCAATATTGGCTATCTTAAGCCATGGCTGGTCCCTTCTATTTACACACAGAATCAAATTCCACTATTGTGTATTGTTATGTATTTGTATGCTTACTTTGTTTATTACAATGATGCGGTGGCCTTATTCTGAATTGTTCTATCAATTGGGAGGATTACAAAGAGAAACAAACTTGAATCTACATAAATATACCCAAGGTTGACACACCAATGCCTTGGTGTCTAGATTTCATTAAAATTTGGTTAAGGAAATACATCAAGGAATTGCAAAGAAGTATTGATGTATTCCAAACAAAATTTATATCAAGATAAGGGTGTACTTTGCACTTCACCTTCTCTTTCATGTTTAGTAGATATGGAAGTATTTTTACTTGCAATCTTGTTGTCTATTGGTTATCATTGTTTCTTTATGGAAAATGTCAAGTTCAATTTAATGATTTTACTTTTGATTTTTCTTCTGCATTTGTAGACATCAATTCAAAATGGGAAAGCAAAATAAATGGAAGACTATCATGGACCTTGAGGTACAAGATCCTAAAGACAAGATCACATTTTATGGTAAAGATTTAGTCTGGGTTGAAGTATATAAAACAAACATGAATATTGATCAGGTTGCAAAAATTCCTTTACATAGTGTTGACATCTTTATTAGAGGAGAAGAGACGAATCCAAAAGCTCCATGTACATTTATTCGTCGACAAAGAAAACCCCCAAGCTCAAGGGCTAGTGCTGCATTGAGATATGAGTTGTAAGTATTTAAAAAATGCTATTGATAGATGTTGTTATTAATATTGTTTTGTTAATTTTCATATTTATTGACATCTCAAATATTTTGGTGTAGATATACTTGTTCGTATGGCCCAAAGGACAAAAGAGGAGATGATTCAATGAAATGAAGGTGCTCATTTGTGAAAAAGAGGGGCTGCCAGTGCCATTTCATTGTAAAGGTTATGGTTAATAGCCCTAAAATAGCAATATTAACATATAATATGTATGATCATGAAGATGGGAATGGATGGCCCTGTCATGGACAACATGACACTTCAGGTGATGCGAGGTCTTTGCATATGCCAAGACTTTCGAGGGACATGATTTCTTATATTGAAAGTTGTTTCTTTTTAGAAGTGCCAATTGACTCAGTGTGTAAGATGCACATTAAGAAATATGTGCACATGGATGCTACAGCTCGAGATAGAGATTTCTTCTTGTGCAGAAAATATGTTGTCAACATCTATAATCGTTTAATGAAAGGAAATTACCAATTGCACAAAAAAGATGAAATGAGTGTAAATCTTTGGTATCAAAAACACCATGATGACTTCTTCTTTTACCAAAAGCCCAATGGTGTTGAGGTCCCTTTTATAGCTGGGATACAAACGAAATGGATGTTAGATACCATGGTGAAGCTATCTCATAACAGCTTATTAGCCATGGATTCAACATTCAGTACAAATAAATATGGGGTGCATTGCTAATGATTTATTAATTACAATCATTTGAGTTGTAGCAAATTAATATGATTAATCACTTAAGTTTGAATTTATATTTTTTTTAATATGACAGTATCAATTGTACACACTCATGGATTTTGATGAGCAACAAAGAGGGGTTCCAGTTGCATGGGTGGTGGCGTCTCATAATACATCACAGGATATTGCAAAATGGTTGGAGTGCCTCATGCATAGGTGTTATCAACTTCGTCCTGATTGGAAATTCAATGCCTTCATGGTTGACGATGCATTGGTTGAAATCGATGCTTTGAGGTATCTTATATATTCTTGTTTTACATTGTAATTTGTGTTTATTATAAATACGTCACACTTAAGATTACTTGAATTTGGCAGGAGAATCACAAGTTGTGAAGTGATTTTGTGTGTTTGCCACGTACAAAGAGCATGGATAAAAAATGTGAACCAATTAGCTAGTAGTCGAGAAAAAGCAAACAAGATTTATAGTGATCTAGGGTCTAACATGATAAATTGCTCCAATGATGCAATGACCAATGCAATCAATGGATTTTTCGGTAAATTTGCAAATGAAAAGAAATTTTTGGACTATTTCCACAAGAACTGGGTTGCTGGTAATAAGATCTGTAAGTTCACATACTCTTTTTTATATTTATATTTTTATGTTTTATAAAAACAATGTATCTTCACTAACTCATATTTTTTATATTTAGGAACATGGGTAAAAGGTTGTCGATATTTTCCTCATGCAAATCAAGAGACAAACAACGTTGTGGAGTCATATCATAGTTACTTGAAGACAAAAAAATTATCCAATCGAAGAAAGAAATGTGCTCGTCAGATGGATTGGTTGTTCTATATCCTACTAACTAGTATTGAACCTTGTTATCGATTCAAGGAGATTTTGAAAAAATAAGGATATTTAAACAATTACAAGAAGGAGAAGCAACTTGAATCGTCGATAGAAAAAGCTAGAAGAATTTCAGATAGTGATTGCAACCTTCATGAGAGTATATCTCATGCGTATTGCGTGAAGAGTCAAAGTAATCGTGATAAGCAATATCTTGTTAGTTTTCACCGCAGAAATTTTTTAACTTGTGATTGCCCATGGTCTATTCGTGGCAACATTTACAAGCATGTTATAAATTTAGATTGGTTGTATTCCCCCTTAATGGAATCGAAATTGTTATCATATCAAGATACCTCACCCAATTCATTGAATGCCCCTCTTGAGATAAGTATGGAGGCACTAAAATTTGATGAAGATACTAGTACAATTGTTATGGCTGGTGACAATGTTGATAGATGTTGAAGAACTCCAGTTTGCTAGAGAGGAGTTGTTTTGCTATTTTGACTTGTTTCGAAATAGTCCTCCTGCTACTTTGAGCAAGACGAATCAATTGATTGGTTTGGTTAAAAAAATGATGAATGATGCCAACAATCTTCATATTATGGATTATGACTTCACCCTTGGGTTGGGTGCTTCTGAATCATCTTTGAAGAGGAAAAAGAGTTTTCTTAGTCCAAAAAAAAAAAAAACGCGAAGTGGTGGCTTGGAAGTTAATTTAAATGTCCGTGCATCTGAATATGAACCATTTCAGTTTCAACACCTCAACAAGCGAGGTCGTCCTCGCTCCCACCATGCATCCTCTATTGTCTCAGGTTTATTTCATAGAGTGATGATATCAATATGTTTACATTAGTGTATATGAACATCATCATTTCTTAACCAAATTTTGCGCAAATTTTTGTAGAGGTACAACAATCCACTATTTTCTTCAACTCAACGAGATAGATTGATGCAGTGTCATTCTAATTTTCCTACAATTTCAGGTATATTAGATATAACTACTAATTGATGTAATCAATATTTTCATGTGTGTATTACTTTATGTGCCAATATGTTTATGACGAGAATTGCAATGTTATATTTATACATATAGGGGATTTTACTATGGATGTTCCTCGCTTGGAACATGCTTTGTTGGTTGACAATTTTCCAGTTGGTGATTTATCAGGCATGTTGTGATAGTTTTTCTCTCAATTTTTTTTATTAGTGTATTAGACATTATTAATATATTTTTATTTTATGTATGATATTTATACCAGGTAATCATAGTATGAGGAGAGAAGAATCTTCTTCTACCATACAACCATGCCCACAAGAGGGTTGCAACTCCAAAATTTCCCAATTTTCTACTTGCATACCTCATCATCTTGAATGATCCATTACAGTAAAGACAACCCCTCATATATGGTATTTTATAAATTTTCAAAATATCTAAGTCGTTAACATGAATAAGAGAATTCTTTTCTAACTTGGATGATTGGATTCATGTCAGGGATGCTCTAATTGTTTGACAGACCCTCTATTCTCACTAGGAAGTGGTTGTATGGCCTCAAGAAGCTTCCAAAAATATCATCTTTAAGTTTATCTGATCTCATGCATGTTGCATGCCAATCTCTACCTGAAGCGGTTCAAGATCACTGCGCCTAGCAAATAGCAAAAGGATAATTTTTAACATGGATACTATGAGGAATAATTACTTATTTTTACTTGACATGCAAACCAATCTAGAATGGAAAACATATTTTTATAAAGGAAAGATTGAAGATTGATGTAATTAACACCATGTAACTAATTGGGAAGGAATAAATTCGTAGTTGGGTTAAATTGTAGACTTCCCAATTTTTATATTCCAAATGAAAAATTATTTTGTTCTCCCCACGCGTTGAATAGAAATATCGGTTTAGCTCCATGTTCACTAATGTTGATTAATGTTATTCTGTTTTTTTGGGTTTGCACTAGTGTAAAATGACTCCTTTAGAGAGAAGTGTGTTATCACTCCAATAATTCCTAGGGTTGTTAATATTTTTGTTTTAAAGAATATTAGAGGCAACCACAGACCAACTTTTAAGCTTTAGGATCTAGCCTTCCTAATGCTCAGAGAGGGCTCTCTTTTTATGATTTAACTTTGTTAATTTTATTTGATATTAGGCTAGTTATGTGGGATTGATTGGGATTTGATTTTGGATTTGGTTTGGTGGTGGAATCACTGGTTCATATGGATATTTGCAGGTCTGTTTTCCATTGGGCTAATGGAGTCAATGTATCAAGCAGCAAGACAGAAACAAGGTTTAAAGGAAATGTTCACAGGCCAAGATAGCTGGATCAATTCAGATCTTTAGGTTTTATGGTGAAATGGTTTCAATCGGGATGATAGAGAAATTAAGGATTCTCAGATCTGGATAATGAGGGAAATGGCAGAAGTCAATCAACACTAGGGAGCAATGAATAATTCCCTAATCTGGATATCAGATGAAAACATATAAATGATAAACAGTTCAAGATAGAGTGTAATTAAACATATTCTATTATAATATTCCTATTATATTATTTAGATTAAGCAAACATATAAGCATGTGAAAAAACATATGAAATGTAACAAATAACAAGTGAAAATACTTCACTAAAGTCGCTCAACACATGAATCCTGTAATATGATGCTTTATTGCTCAATCCAGTCTGTTGACTTGAAAATGGTACAAAGAACCCTCAAGTTTCAAATCAATATAAGTATAGAAATGTTCAGCAATTCATCCACCCTCAATACTTCGAAATGTGAAGTATTTATACAAAAACTCTTACAAAATATCCTAAAAAAAAACTTAGGAAGTATTCAAGGAAAAATAAATATCTTCATGCAAGAAGATAGAGACAGCTATCTAACTAATGCAAGATGTCCCTGTTTTTATTGAATTTACTATTTGTTGTCTTTGATTTGTTGTTGAATTGTCTCTTTGTTGTTTGCTCAACGAAGGCTGCAGTTGAGTGTCCTTTACATTGGTTGTCTTTATCTTTCAAATCTGCTTTGACTTTAACATTTTGACTTTCACCTGATACTCTCTAAACTCTGATACTCTTTGACTCTTTTGCTTTCACTGCAAACTGTTACTGCTATTTTTTACTTTATCCTGGATGCTCTGTTTAACTTTTACTACTCTATTTTAATCTTTACTGATTTCACAGTAAATCAGTCAACTTTTCCCAACTATGCCTCTGGTAATTTGATCTTTATCATCCTTCTAAAAACTTCATTTGCTTCTGTATATTTTGAGAATGTAGGCGTATTGATAAATAAATGTTTTACCTCATGTCCTAGGTAAAAGAGATTCTCAAAACTTTTGTAGAGTACTTTCCTGGTTGGAATTCCTTGTGAAGAAGGAAGGTTGGCTTGATCCTTGGCTACTTCTCTCATTTTCTTATCATAATCCTCTTGTTTCATCAATTTATCATGAATAACTAGAGGATTTGGCAGGCCTTTCTGCCTCAAAGTATCAAACTTTGTCACGAACCTAGTTATGGCCATCTCCATGTTTTGGCACTTTTATTCTAGTTGTATCATTAAATTTATTTTAGAGATTGCCTTTCTAACTCCTAGGATGGTTTCTGTTCTGTTACTAATTCCAATTTCCACTAATTCTCTCTTATTCTTGGAATTAAGAAATTTTATGATTTCATTAGCCTGTTCTGGTTTTTTACCAAGTTCTTCTCTGGTTTTTTGGATGGCTTCCCCTGCTGCTTTGATGATATCTTTTTGTTCATATATAACCTGGATTGATGGCCAAATATCATTGACAGATTTAATGATATTGGCCCATATCTGTTGCTTGGCTTGTGCCATTGGTTCTTTCAATGTTAAATCTTTTTCTAGCTTCTACAATTTCTTTGTCAATATGTTTGTCTTTTGTACCTCATTTTTATGCATGATCTGTGCTAGTTTCTTCTCATCCTCCAGAATTTTAAGTTGTTCTTTAAGTCGGTTGATTTCATTTGTCTGAATGGACATTTCCTGCATTGCTTCTACTATTTTTCATGCCTCATCTGTAGGCTGTGTTGCTGTTGTAGATGTACATGTTGCTAAAGTAGTAGCTGATGTGACAGGAAGTGATGTAGTCATTGGAACTGAAGGGGCCAATGATTCTGCTAATGTAGAAGGAACAACAGTAGTGACTACTGGAATAACAGTGACAGGGACTTCTTCGGATCTGGCATGTTTCTCTTGTACTAACTTGTCCATTTCATTTTCCATTTCTTTTCTTTGGGCAGTTAATTGAAGGATGAAATTCATCATCTCATATTTTTGTCTTTGACTTTTTAGAATTTCTTTAGCTTGAGGATGTTTTGTAGGAGGCATTTTGAGTTGCTTTCTTAATGCAACAATGTTTGTATTCATTTTCTTTATCAGTTCTTCTACAACTTTGACATTATTAGGATCATATCCTACTTCAATTACCAAATCCTCCAGAGATTTGATTCTATTGTCTTTAGCCTGTGAAGATGCCTTTTCTAATTTGAGTTGATCTCTGATGTTCCCAAGAGTGTTTTGCAGCTTCTATACACTCATGGCCTTGGTGGTCATTGTAGAATATATCATTTCCCCTGCCTACTTTTGAAACTCAATTTGGTCCAAAGGATGAACATCCTTTGCCATGACCTCAAAAGTTGTCTTTTTGTAATCAGAAGATGACTTAGGAGTTTGAAATGTAGGCTGAAGAAATGTCATCTGCATCTTTTTAGTCTTATAATCAAAGGTAGAAAGTAGTCTGTTCTGGCTGCCAGGAGTCTGTTTTAGATATTGGGAATATATCTCACTCTTTATTTCCTCATTTCTGGCCTTAATTTCCTTGTACCTTTCTTTAATATCAATCTCTTTCTCTGTTGGTTTTCTAGATGAAGATACTTCAATACTGTGTTGTTTCTGGATGATCTGAGTTTTGGATACTGAAGGATGATGAGTTTCTTCAGAAACTGCCGGAGGTGCATTATCCTTCACCACTGTATCTGTGTCAATTACTTCAAAGGTTTCCACTTCTTCATTTACAGGATTTAATTTTGCTTCTTCATGTACCTCATTTTGAATTTTGTTTCAGTGATAGTTTCTGTAGTGTATGATTCCTCTTCTCTAAATCTTTTAGAGTTCCTATCCTGTGGGGCTGGAGTTTGCAAGATTTGACTAGTATCACCTTGCTTATCTACCTCTTCAAAGTGCTATCCAACCATTCAGACTGATTGGAGTACTTATCTATGTCTGGCTTGGACTCATGTACATAAGGAGTTAATTTACATTTGACTCTCAATTTGATTATTACTCCTAAAGGATTATAGTACCATTGGAAACTCTGACTGAATTTAAGCTCCTGCAAATACTTTTCTGCTTGTGGACCAGCATCTCTATTGTTACAAATAAAAGGACCAATCTGAATTTTTATTTTAAACTATGTCCTCTTTTTGGCTGCCAAGAAATTTATTGCATCGGAATTAAGGATCTACCTTATATATTCAAGGGAAAATAACCTCATTGGGAGGTATTTGGGCAGCTTATATGGAAGAATATTAGATCCATATACCCTAATATCTGTATGGTTTTGATAGAGGTACCAATCTCCTGTCTTACTGTGCTCTGATAATTGCAGGATCTTTTTAATCTCATCACTGAATCTTGGTTGATTGTTGTTGCTCAGCATCTTGACCATAGGATGAATGAAAGAGTCAATGAATTCTGTGTAGGTGGACTGTGTGGAGTATTTTCTGATTAATGGAGTCCAAAAGATAACTGACTGTGGATTACCTTAAACATCCAATTTTTGAAGGTTGATGGCAAATCTTTTAGGCTAAAAGTATAGAAACATGTGGAATAAAACTAAGGAATACTTGAAGACACCTTCTTCGGGCATTTTGACAAGCTATTCATGCATTGTGTCAGCAAGGTACTAAGCAAAGTTGAATATGGTAGTAGGAGGCTTACCAGGGGTAAAAATAGACAAGAAACGCAAGATTGAAGCATCAACATGTTGATCAATAAAATCACCCAAACTAGAAGACAGCATGGAGATGATATGTCTGGTTCTCTTAGAGAAAATGGTTGTTGGATAAGCAGGATTTGTTTTGGGAGTTGTTGTAGATGAGGGAATGAAGGTATGAAATATTTGGAACCTCTTAGGGAAGTCCAGATTTAGATATAACTGTGTAAGGGCCTCAATAGATAGAGGGGTTTCATCTAGTCTAGGTTGAATCTGCAACATTTGGTTAATTGACTCAGCTATGATAGTGAACATAATTTCTTTTCGAGGGGTTATTAGGGCTTTTTGGTTAGGGAAATAACAAATTTGACAGAGTCTGATGACCTTTGGACATTGGAAGGTCTGTGGGATTACATACTTAGGCAAATTAGACTCCCAAATGAAAATCTCATCAACTTGGTCAATTGATTTTTCATAGCTCCAGCAGTGGAGCTCAAGAAGGTTAAACTCAGTGACAGGGTCACTAATTTTAAAATCTTTGTCTGCCAAGGGAGTGTGTTCTACATCTACAACAGGAGGTTGCAGGGGATTGACAGTTACTATTCCTTGGGAAGTCATTATTTGTTTGATTTACCAATTAATTACTATTTTGACTTAGGAAAACAAGTTCAGGCCTTTAGGAGCGCCTCTGAAAAATTAATACAGTCTGCAGAAGGATTTATGATGAAACAGGGGCTTATCCTCTGGTTTACAATGCTTTAATTGATCAAATTGTACTATTTGTGACCAAAAACAGTATTAGGACCTCAGAAATTCTATGAAAAAAGGACTAGGGTCTGCATAACAAGGATTGGAGGGCAACAAGGGCTTTCTTTTGGTTTTCAGAGGCTCCTAAATGATTTGATTATTTATTACTCTCTTGTTGTAAGTACAGGCCGTGGTATTTCAGGAATACCTGGAAAAAACAAAGTTTTTCTGATTGCAGAAGGGGTTTTGATGCAGGGGCATTAGGCTCAAAAGTTACTTTGTACATAAGTAGACATAGGGGGTCCCATGTTCTTTAAATTTCTTGTAAATGTTAAATAAATTTGGTAGGGAATTGTAATTATTCTCAAGTCATTTTGAGAACATGAGAAATCGGTTAAGATAAGAATACGAAGAGTCAGTTTAGGATCAGTTCAGTTATTGAGTTTAATTTTAGGAATTGGGAATGCTAAGAGTTGTTGAACTGTTTGGAGACCTGAATTGATTCAGGTCATCCTTGTGGTATAAATGTAATCCTGAAGAGTTTAGATGGGGGGAGAGTTAGAGAAATTCTTCAGCAACATAGTAGGAAGGTAATGGCCACTGAACTGAATATCTGGCCTGCCAAGAAATTGTAAGTGATTGCTTTTGAGATTGATCACTTGTATATATATATATATATATATATATATATATATATATATTTGTTTAAGGAAGAACTGTCTTTGAATTAAGTGTGTCTGGATGGGGTTAAACCCTGTTTGAATGTCTTCGAATTTCAATGAGTACCTTTGGATGTGTATAAACGAAATTGTGTCTGAATTTTGTGAGAAGTGCATTGTTGCGTTAATTGTTGAGTGAATAACTTCCGCATCTCAAAACCAATTGTATAAGAATGTGTAAATATGTACTCTGCAATTTGAGATTGTATGTGCCTTGATTGAACTGAGTTCTGCGTAATTGAACCGACCCGAGGTATAAGAACCATCACGAATAGGCTCTGCGGAGATGTTAGAGTCTCGGACTTAAAACTATAGTTGGAAGGTTTCAGAGAACTGTGTGTGTATAAACTGGTACCACGAGTGGGTTGGCGTCGAGGAACGGATGAGCGAGGTTGTAATGTGGAGAAATCAGCATTGAGATGGTGCGAGGAGGATAACCCTTTTAAATAATAAAGGCGGCGGAACCTAAGCGTAAAGGAGAGGAGCGGAACCACGAAGGAGGAACAGTGAACGTGGGTTAGAACTGAACCGGTGGTTTTGATCGCACCACCTTTGCACGGTAAGTGGTATTTAAGAATTGGGAGCGATTCCATAGAGTAGCTGACACGTGGCATAAGGCGGGACCCCAAAACCGCTTCCACAGTGTGCCATCGCGAATTATCGTTCGTGCAATTAGCCCGTGCAATATCCGTCCGATCAGAAGTTACAGCGTGATGGAATACGAGCCCTCCAATCGGGTTGACAGTTAGTCGCTATCGTTCGTGCACATAAGCCGCACGAGATTTGATTAGGGCCGTTGGATCAATTGAAGTGATGCGACGTGATAGCAGTCGTTGGATGGGCACGCAGATTTGACAAAGGTATGTTGCGTTGTTGTTAACGAATAAATGAGTGGGCCCGAATGCTGAGCTATTTTGAGTATATGCATTGTATTATTCTGGTTTGAACTATCACAAAGATTATGCATACAAGATTTAAATATTAAGGGTGTAAGCCATATAATTACGATTGTGAAGTCAGCGCCCTACGAAAATATGGGGACTATGAATTGGCTAAACTTTAGAAGCGCAAAGGAGTTGAGCGCATTACATAAGGGCTTGGAATTAATATCTCAAATCTCAGAG
The DNA here is from genome assembly GCA_034641835.2 of Pinus albicaulis. Classification (NCBI taxonomy): domain Eukaryota; kingdom Viridiplantae; phylum Streptophyta; class Pinopsida; order Pinales; family Pinaceae; genus Pinus; species Pinus albicaulis. Next base: position 1,520,707,200 of record CM076582.1, on the reverse strand, counting down.
ATTTGAGATATTAACACTCTCATATTTAAGTGTTGAATCTGCCAGCATAGAATAAAGGGAGGTTGTTAGATTGCCAAATTGGGGAGATGATTGGACATGAAAAGTTGCATGCAATTGCACACACAGCTTTGACGAAAAGTTCAGAAAAACGGGAGTGTGGTGGTGACCGTTATCAAGTTTCGAGGTAGCAGAGGTTTTCTGAAGCTTTAATGATCTTTATACTGCTTCAATTTGGTTCTGCGGCAGTTGTAGCAGCAAATGGTGTTGATTTATGGTAAAAGGGGCTTGAAATAAGGTTAATTGAGTAATTTTGTGCTTTGAAATAGGTCAAAAGTAGCTCTATTCGCACAATTATGAACAACCGATCGGTAAAATACAATAAAGGGTGACTTATGGCTTTTTAACCAATCAATGGTTAACTTTAATGTGCAGGGTAATATTAAAACGGGAGCAGTATGGTTGCAACGGGTAGGAATGCAACCAATGGTTTTTGCATCGGTCGAAGGTGGTAGGAGGTATTTTTTCTGAGGATGTGATGCAATTAAATCGTGCCACGTAGCAAGGAGTGGGGCTCTGAAAACTACTCATTTCGCAAGTTATGGGTGTGGTTAAAGCTTAGATGTTCGGGGATGCGATAGGAGATATGGGCCATCAGATCTGATCAGTATATATTTGACGGTTGAACGAATGTGATGGAGTGTTGCAGATTAGATAGGTGTGGGGCCCAGGATAATGTCATGTGATAGGTTATATATGCATATAAGCTATGGTTTTTTAATGTATATGGTCGGGGTTTATAATAGGCGGGGTTTGATATATAACCAATGGGGTTAGGGAAAGTGGGACCTATGTATAGGCGGGGTAATATAATAACATTGTATGTTAATTAACGTAAGGGTTGGCACTTTATAATAATGAATTAATATATACGGGGTTTACGTGTATTTAAGGGAATTAATACATAAAGTTAATATGGAGTTAAATGAATATGACGCAGGTTCATAAAATATACTAAGCTTTTAGTGTAAAACTGATATCGGGAATGTTTTGATACAATGGGCCCGACAATATCATTTTAACTATTGAAACTTAGGATAAAGGGGCTTTTAGTGTATTTTTTGAAAGAAAAATGGAAGTTAATTAAGGGTTTTACTTTTCCAAAGGAAATTTTGCATTTTGACTAAGGAAAAGGGGTTTTTTGTAAGGGAAATAGAGTGAAGTAAGGGGAAAAGGGTTAAAATGAAGGGGAGGGGCTATTTTTACAAGGGAAAATGAATTTAGAGGGAAATTAGTAAGTATGAAATGATCATTTTTCTGTTATTCATGCCTTGTAAAACTGCTTTTACCTACCCATCAGTTACCCTAACGCATTTTCTTCATTTCTTTGGGTGCATTTGAGCTTGCAAACCCTTATTATTTTTCTTTTAATAGCAAACTATCTAGTTCTAACCTTATTAATTCCAAGGGCTCAGATTAAACTATTGAGCTCCTTATTATTCTCTACCTAACTACTGATATGACAAGATTAAACAATTTGGCTAGATCTTTATTCTCTATATATCAGCATAAAATTTAAAACATGGAAGATCAAGATTAAGCAGTTTGACCTTCATGGATTGTGGCATTTTTGACAAGCTGCACACAATCTTATTTTGCAAAGTGAATTAAAAAGTAGTGGCATTTGAATTTGCATCACTTTCATGATCTATTTTATCTCTTTTTTGTTGGGGTTCATTTTTTTTTAATCTTTTTCTTTTAGTCCTTTGATTTTTCTTTTAGGACTTTTACCATCTTTATATTTTTTATTTTTATTATGGGAAAACAATTTTGCAGAAAGAAAAGTATGTACATATTACAAGACTAATCATAGTCAATTCAAAATTATGAATCCTATTATTATAGGACCCTAACACGGTGCACATCTTCCAAAGGTCGTGCGATGAACACGTATAATTTGTAATAGTAATTCATGAATTTTCATTTGAGATTAGTTTTGATTTGCATGCAATAAAAAAATATGTATAAGGTTCATGCTAAAGTAGAACTCTTTGCCTGAAAGTAAAATTTGTTGATCCATTTGAATCTTGAGTAGTTATTTTTCAATGTTAATCTTTACCTTATAAAAGTTATGGTCCATATTTCCATATTCTAATGAATGTGGCAAGTGATGATATATGTGAATAGCTATTTTTGAACAACAATAGACTGATAGTAAATGCAGATCTAATTCCTAGGAACCTCAACGGTTTAGGCTTTTGGTTCTTTTGCTCTATGGGGTTGGAATATGTGTGGCACCATTTTGAGGAAGTTATGATCATTGATTACTATAAACTTGGTTTTGTAACATGGAAAATGTATTGTATTAGTTTCTTATGAAGGCATTTATTGGCCTATAAATTTAAGTTGCAAGGTTATTGCCTTTTATTGTAAGTTGCAACTTACGTAATATCCCTAAAGAAATGTTACAACAAATAGCAGGTGTGCATAGACATAAAAATCACATAAAACAGAAACACGCAATCAGAACACAAGTTGTCACCAAAATCTGCGTTGCTGAGTCATTTTATTAATAAGAATGGGTGTACAATAAACGTGTTGGAAAGAGTGCACCTGGGCTTTCTCTATGCAAGCTAGCAAAGCCACAAATGTAGTACAAGTCACCCTTCTTCCTTCAATCATTGTGCTTCCCTAGTTCTGCACTGGAACTGCCCAGAAATATGTTGCTGCCTGAATAGATATGCTGCTAGGTCCCTCTCCACTGCTCAGAAAATTCTGGGAAATTAATCTCAGCCTCCCTACACAATACCCAGAAAAACCCACAAAGCGTTTGGCCAAAGCTTGACCCTGGAAATTCAGCCCTCTTTTGCTAGATTGGCTCTACTGCTGGGAAGAACATTCCTCCTGTGAAATTTGTTGGTAAAGGCTCCCACAATGACTGTAATCCTTGTTGGAAGGCTCCCCAAGCCTCCCCACAAAATATCCACCTCAAACTCCCCTCACTCCTCAGCCTCCCAGAGTGACTCCACCAAGTATTGTGCAGTCCCTATTTTGATGCAGGGTCTATAAATATATGATTCATAATTTTGAATTGACTTTTGATAGTCTTGTAAAATATTTACATACCTTGCTTTCTGCAAGTTGTTTACCCATATTTTGAAAAAATAAAAAAATAAAAAAGAGGGTAAAACGTCCTAAAAGAAAGATCAAAGGACCTAAAAAATATAGACCCCAAAAGAAAAAAGATGAAAATAAAACATGAAAGTGTGCAAGTCCAAATGCCACTACTTTTTACTTTTTGCAAAATTATTATGGCAGAGTGTCGATAAATGCCATAATCCATGATGAGTTAAATTGTTTAAACTTGACTTGTCATGTTTTCAATTTCCATGTTTTAGATAGTGAATAAAGATTGGTCAGACAATTTAATCCTCGCTAATTAGTAGATAGGTAGAGAATAATGAGGAGCTCATCAGTTTAATCTGAGCCCTCGGATGAAATAAAGTAGAATTAGGTAGTTTTATGCTTTCAAAAGAATAAAATGTTTCAAGGTAGCAAGCTTAAATGCACCTACTAAAAGGAATAAAAAATGTTAGAGTAATGTTGGGTAGGTAGAAAGAAGTGGGAAAAAGCAAGTAATATTCATCACTAGGAAAAAATCCACTAATTTCCCTTTCCTATAGGTGTTCAGTATTCTATACTTCTAGTAAAAAAGGCTCAGAGCATTTCTCTGACTTTTGTTGGGACCGAACCCGAGGCTTGATGATTGGATAGTTGAAAATGTTGAATTCTTATTATAAAATCCCCTTTACCATTATTTATTCCTAATTCATACAATTAATTCATCTTCATAAGTAAAGAATCCTTCTTACTTAATGAAACCTAAAATCCCATTTAATTAACCTCCTTCATTCATAAAAAATACAAAAAAATCTCAAAAAACACTCTATCCTAAGTAAATTGATGAAATGATGAAATGATAAGCTTTGCTTTTATTTATTCACTCTACTTGGTCATTTAGTGTATTTTTGTGTATTCCATCTCCCCTTGTCATATTAACTTTTAACTTATGTTATTAATTCCCTAAAAATACCTTATCCTATCTATATAAATCCCTTTATATCTAAATAGCCCTAAAAACCCACTATTATAAAGTTTTTAGACCAAAGTTATTATCCACATGCTAAACTAAAAACCCAAATAATACTCCCTTTGGTATAAAACTAACCTTAATTAAATACCCTGCCCCCTATGGTTATTAGACCCTTCAACAAGTCTAAAAACTATATAATAAAATAAATAATCAAAATATGGCTTTCCATGCATATCCTATGTATTTGGAAAATGCATAAATATCGCCCCACCCACCACATTTTTATCCTAAGTGATAAAACAAATTAAGTCTTTTATAAAGGTTCAACCCCCATGCCTTTGAAAAACACACTTACCAACCTTTTCCTCACATCAGCTTTTAACCCAAGGTTCTATCACGATTAATACTAAGGTTTATTTTCATTTGAAATTAAACCTTCCCTTGTATCCTATCCCCACTATGTAAAGCCCCAAGCTTTACATAGGCTAAACCATAATTATCCATATTACCCCGCCTCATGCGCCTCCGCCCATATATGTAAAAATAAAATAAAATCTTATATATATATATATATATATATATATGCCACAATTTAACCCTTTTTAACCATATATTATCCCGTATACATAAGCCCCTGCTTACACATACTTTAAACCTTTATCTATTGAAAAACAAAAGGTTTAAATCTTGGTCCCACCATCTTTTTGACCACATCTCCCAAGCAAATTGTGGCCATTCGCTTCCTTTCAACAGATCTGACGGCACAAAATCAATATCGCGCCCACAAACTAATCATCTGCATAAAGCCCAAACGGACGCGAAATGGGTTGTTTCACCATTTTCGCCTCTTGCGACGTGGCATCCTCTCATAGGATCGCGTTCGTTTCAAAAAAAACCACTTACCGCCTAAGCTCAATGCGAAAACTGTTGGCAGTTTTGTTGTTTTGAAAATCCAAACCGCTCCCGCCATTTGATAAGACCTACATTTAATGCATTATATGGTGATTCATATCAAATGTTAAAACCTTTGATATATCACTTTGATGTTTATTTGCGTGTTTCAAACTCTTAAAAAGCTCCACTCGACTGTGTAAGAACCCTTTGCTCAAATTGTCGACTTATACAAAGATAAAATAAAATTTGACCACAGATTCCCCATTGAAGACTAGTAAAGCCATTCGCTACACCAACAATCCAGACCAGTCCTCGGAATAAACCAATATCTTCTCAAGAACCGTTCAAGCAACCAAATACATGCGTTTAAAGGTATTTCTTGACAATTAAAAACTTGCAATTTCAATTTTAAACCATTAATGATTAAACCAGGCCTGTAATTAAGGTTTTATCCTAACCAATTTGCCTAGAAAAAGCCCGAAAAATAGGCCAAACCCTGTCCAAATTTTCCCAGAAAATTTCGAGTCCGAAACAACCTCTTTTTAAGTCAATATCCTCAATTTGTGACCGTTGAAGATCAATTTCAAAGACAGAAAAGGGTTTAAAGCTTACATATACCCTAAAAACCCCTTTTTCAGTCAATCTATTCAGGAAACCCTCATTTTCTGTCTTATTCTAGTTTATATCCTTTGACAAAGAAAAAACAACTTCTGCAAACAATTTAAGCTTGCATTAGTTATTCCAAAATGACCAAAAAGCATATCACAGCTAGACCTGGAGGTTCTAAACCAACCAAGCCTGGAATATCCAAACCTCCTAAATCTATAACACCTAAAGCTGTTAAATCTACTCCAGTCTTCACTGCTAAATCCACTGAATCAGTAAATCCCCTCCAGCCACCTGTAGCTGCTGAAGAAACCCTTCCATTGATTGATATGGACTACAAGATTTTTGATCCAATGGTAGAATTCAACCTTTTAGAAATACATAATTGGTGCTATGCTAAATACTTGGACAAGGATGAAATGCCTATTTGGGAAACTCATTTGCCCAAATATGTAGTTCCATTGACCCACCCTGGACAAGACCTTGTTAGATTATGTCAAAAACATTATCAGCCAAACCAAAGGGCCATTGTTAATGCTGACGAAGAGATCCTTTTTACCATCACAGCAGAGTCCATAAATCAAATGTTGCAATTACAATCTGATCCTCAATCAGTCCCCCTATCTATAAAATTTTTGACCTAGTTTTACTTAGGCGTGGATTTCCCAAAGAAGTTTATGATATTTCAAGACTTTTTGCCTTCCCATGTTGACATTCCTAAGTTGAACCCTCCCTATTCCACTACCAAATTTCCTGAAGGGTCTAGGCATATTATTTCAATGCTATCTTTTATACTGGGATATTATTTCAATGCTATCCATTCTTGGCTTTCTATCCACCTTATCTGTAGGCCAACCTCTAGCACTCATTTTTTATTATGCTAGATTCATAGTAGACAGTATTCATCATCAGCTGACCAAACTACCCACTGAAGGGGTTTTCAGATACTCGTCCTACTTGTTTCACTTATTTTTATTCTTCCAAGCTGATAATTTTCCAATTGCATTACAAAAGATGGACTTAGAGGGAAAGCCTCTGTCCATTGTCTTCTGGACTTCCTTGCTCAGGAAAGAGAATAGTGAGTTCACTTATACAGATTTTTCAGACCTTTTCCTCCATCCAACAATGAATATTTTGTACAAAGCAGAGCAGCCCGGAGTCAATGAAAAGATGAAAATAATCTTGCAACTATCACAACAGAATAAAATGGGAGACTGGTTTTTTTATGAGAAGCATACGGAGATAAGAATTTTTTGATCCAACTTATTACCTTATAAGTTGCCAAAATATATGAGCATGAGAATTTTTGCATTGGAGTATTTAACACAAATTCTCAATTCTGACTCTATTAACTTCTTAGCTGCCAGGAAAAAGACTCAATTCAAGCTGAAGAGTCACATTGGTCCTTTCATCATAAACAACATAGAGGCAGAAAAAGAAATCTCAAAGAGACTAGTAGAGTTCAAATTTCAAGAAAGTTTTCCATGGAACTATGATCCTCAAGGGATCTTGAGCAATTTAAGGGTAAAATGTAAACTTACACCCTTCATACATGAGCCCAAGCCATAGATTGAGAAGTTTTCCAATCAAGAAGATTGGGTGGAGAACACACTGATAGATACAGTCACTAATACAGAGACAGTAGGAAAAATGGTTACAACACAAGCCCTGGAAGTTGTAAAGCAACCAGAGACTTCAGCCAAAAGAAGAAGAGAAGAAGGAACATACACAGCAGAAACAACTACAGAAACAAAATTAAAACCGATTTATAATAAAAGGCTTAAATTCAGTTCAATTGGGAAAGAAAAGGTAATTGACATTGAAGATACAAATGAGCCAGAGGTAAATAATGATGAAGCTACAGTGATAATCAATGAAACTCTTGCGCAGATTGAAAAAGAGAAAACAACAGGTAAAAATGATACTCAAATGATTGAAAAGCCACAAAATATGGAGGCCTCTTCCTCACAGACAGCTGAGGAAAAAGACTTAGATATCAAGGAAAAGTATAAGCAGGTAAAGCAGAAGAATGAGGAAATTAAAACAAAGATATATTCTCAATTCCTCAAGGAAAAACCTGGGAATCAAAATAGGCTACTGGCAGCCTTTGATTATACTACAAACAAAATGATTATGTCATTTTTGCAACCAACTACATCAACACCAAAGACAGTGGCAGATTATAAAAAGGTGGAGTTTGAAGTAGACACTAAAAATGTTCATGAGCTAGACCAAATTGAATTTCATAGACATAGCTATGAAATGTTGTATTCAACTGTGGTGACAAAGGCAATGAGTGCTACCAAATTGTAGAATACTATTCTCAACATGCAGGATCAAATGAAGCTAGACAAAGGATCTTTGTATGCAAAGGACCTAAGGATTAAAGCCTTAGAAGATTTAATTTTACAAGTGGGATATGATCCATCAAATGTTCAAGCAGCAGAATTGTTGATTACAAAAAAGAATTATGATATTGCAGCTTTGAGGAAACAGCTTAAGCTTCCTCAAAGTGAGCATCCACAGACCAAAGAAATCCTTCAAGAGCAAAGTGAAAAAGAAGAGATCATGAAGCTCATCCTCAAACTAATTTCTCAGATCAAAGAAATGGAATCTCAAATGGACCATCTTGTCCAAGAGAAGGAAAGTGTGAAAGAAACTGACACTCCTATCATTCCTTCAGTTATACCAGTGATTACCACAGTAGTGGCTTCCACATTAGGAGAAAAACTAGCACCAAAGAAACCACTGGCAACTGCAGTGCCAGTGAGTTCAACTACTACTTCAAACACAAATTCTTCTAGAACACAAGTTCAGCAAACAGATGAAGCAGGTCACATTGTAAAGGCTATGGAGGAATTGTCTTTGAAAAATAATGAAATCAACAGTTTAAAGAAGATGATTGATAATCTTGAAGCCACAAATAAGTTAGCTCAAATAAATGCTAAAACCCATGAACAGAAGGCAATTAGACTTGGGGAACAAATCAAGGGCTTAAAAAAAGATCTAACATTCATTGAGAAAATTTCATTTGTAAAAAATCATCTATGGACAAACATAATTGAAGCCATTCACACTCAATGGCCTTCAATTCAGGTTATATAGGAGCAGAGAGAATTATTACTAGCAGCTCAGGCAGAGATTCAGAAGACCAAGGATGAGGTAACTGATAAGCCAGCTCAGGCTTTAAAACTCATCACATTCCTAAACAGCAAGAAGAGAGAAAAATTGGAAGAATTACAGGTATTAGATAGAATAGAGACCATCTCACAGATTAAGAAGGTGGTAACCAAGAAAAATTTGATGAACTGCCTGGAAGAGAAATGTGAATCAATGAACATTGCCATAACAAAGTTTATGGCGAAATACACAAACTTAAGACAGAATGGCTTGCTAGACATCCATGTCTTTAATGAAAAATTGATGCCCCAGAAGGATTATGATAAGAAGACCAAGGAATTTTCCAAGGAGCAAGTCAGCAAACCATTGCCACAAGGCACTCCCATAGGAAAAGTCCTCCTTTAGTATTTTGAAGATTTGTTCTTTCTACAACATGAGATCAAACATCTTTTTGTGTTCAAACCCAATTTTACTAAATACACGGAGGCAGATGAGAATTTTAGAAAGCTAAAGAATGTCAAAATTCCCAGTGAACAACAGTGGCAAACATTTACAGTTTTGATGTAAAAATGAGAGGTAAAACAGTGAAGAAAATTACCTTAAAAAAAACAGTCAAGAAGAAAAAGTGAAGTAAAAGGACAGACTGCTGATTTTTTACTGCACAAAGATATATTTTTACAACAGTAAACAGTGGAAATATCAGTCAAAAGTGTACCAGTGTTAAAGAGCAGAGTTAAAGAGTATCAGGGAAAGAGTATCAGCTAAGGCAACTCAAATGAAGATATTTTCTAAGTAGACAGCAAGCAGGACAGCTAATCACTCAAAAAGCTCCTTGTTAGATAAAGTAGTTCTATATATTTTGGATAAGAGGACAGCTTGTTGATTTGTTAAGTAGTTGTCCCTCTTATTTTGTAAAGATATTTTCTATTTCCTAAAGATATTCCTAGATTTCTCCTAGGATATTTGTAACTACATTTTGTATAAATACTTCAACATTAGAAGTATTCAGTGTGGAATAAAATTGCTAGACTTTACTATAGATTTTTTTTTGCTGAACATTGGAGGCTATTATGTGTTGATTTCGAAGTAGCAGACTGGACAAAGCTAAACTGGCATCATAATTCAGGATCCCTGTGATAAGCTGATGAGTGAAGTACTCCCTTCTTGTCATCGTTTTCTTTTATGAGTTTCATGCAATTCATTATATGTTTATTCTATCTGAATGTGTAACTAGGAATATTACTACAGGTTAGTCTAGTGCTCCCTGTTTTTAATAGTTACCATTTTAATGTTTTTTGCTGATTTCCGGTGTTAGGAATTCTTGATTGCTCCTACTCCCATTTGACCCCTGCCTCCTTCTTACATTTTTTGGATCAAAGGATCCTTCATAGTCCTTTATCCTGATCATACCATTTCACCAAAAAACACTTTTCCAAATCTCTGAGGGTTATCTATCTTGCCATGAATACATTGTACCTTTTTGGCCTTGACTTCTAGTGTTGCTAGCTAGATTTAGACTCCATGGCCCAATGGATAAGTTGATTTCTCTCTAGTTTACCTCTAAGTGATTTTTTCCCACCAAAACCTTTAAAAACAAAACCAATTGTTCTATCATAACTGGCCTAAAAACATAAATGAAAAACAAAGATAAATATTAAAGAGAGAGCCCTCTCTGAATTCAAGGAAGGCTAGATCCTAGAAATTGAAGTAGGTTTGTGGTTACCTCTAGTGTTCTTAGACTAAAAACTCAAATCCCACAACTTAAGAAATTACTAGAGTGATAACATACTCGTGACCATACTAGGGAACTAACCAATCTCCAGTCTTAAATTTAGTCTTAAAGGAAGATTTTTCAATTATCTTTTTACTTTAAGATTATTTTTATAGGTTTTGGGTATTCAAAACAGTCATTCTAGCTTCTAGGAAAACCTACTATACTAGGTCTAACCCGGATCCTAAGCCTGCAATTATAGTAGATAACCCGGAGAAGATTGGAAAAAAGAAAAAACAAACTGTCAATTTAGAAACTGAAGTACCATTAAGAAAAGCCAATTCTTTACCCAAAGAGTTAGTGAGTTTAAATGATATTGATTTTGATCTGAAGTTTGAATATTCATTGTTTAAAACTATATCTCAAACTGATTTGAAAAATACTGTTATAGATCATGTTTTCCTTTCATTTTTGAATGCAAAACAAAAAAATATTTCAGTAGGAACAAAGTCAAATAAATCTGAATATCAAAATACAGTTGAAAAGATTAATGTTTCATTGATTAAAGATATTAATGAAGCTATTGAATTAGCTCATTTGTTGTCTTACATAAAACCTCCAGTTTCTCAATTGCATACAACAATAATACGAACAACAGATTCATCTTTATATGTTGTCACTTCATTTATAGATACTTCTGCAAGTTCATCTACAGACCATTTCATTCCTAACTTGCCTTTGCAACCTAGGATATTATTTCCTTCATCCACTCAATCCACTGCATCCAATACTTTGCATTCAGATTTTATAAGCACCGCATCTTTATTTCCCAAAAATTCCATTTACATACCAGCTTCATTTCCCAGCTCTTCAACTACAGTTGTTAATTCATCAGCTGCCATATCTATCACTGCCCCTATCATTACTGTAATACCTCCCAGCTCAGCAAAGCTTCAAGCCATGGCTGCTAGGTATGCTCCCCTTGTCTTACCCCAAAACCTCCATGATATGCCTCAAGATTACCAAAAAAATGTACTACTGTTTGATGGCATTTCACAATATACTGCTCAACAACATGTAACTAAAATGACAAATTATTGTGAAATTTATCAAATTGATTAGTCAGATGTCCAGATGAGGTTATTTGCCTAGAGTTTGACAGAAGAAGTTAAAAAATAGTTCAAAAATTTAGCTGTTGGTAGTGTAGCTGATTTAGCTGCATTTCATAGAATATTTTTAAATAAATAGGAAAGAAAAAATAACCCCCTTAAAATTTTGTCTAAGTTTGACGCTTTGAAAATATCTCCTACTGAGTCTGTCCAAGACTGTTGCACTAGGTATAACAGTGTCTATAATTCTAATCCTGCAGCACTTAAACCTACACCTTACTCTGTTCTGCTCAAATTCCCTGATGGATTTGATACAGATATGGCCTATCAATTAAGAGAAAGAGATGCCCAAACATTAGAATAGATGCAATTAGATGTTGTTAGTGTAGAAATCAACATTTTAGCTAGGAAGGCCAGACTTAGAAATGAAAGAAGAGTTACAATTAAAGAAGAAAGTTCAAATTCAGATGTTAAATTGGATTTATTTACTAAAACTTTAGAAAGGGTGGTAGAAATATTAGATAATATAGATAGAAAACCTCAATGGGATAATCAACCTCAGATTAGAAATCCCAATTTTAGAAAAAATAATAACCCTGGAAAAGCTAAAGAAGCTGCTCCAAACCAAAACATTAGGCCCCCATTTTAGGAGAACTATGCTGAAAGTTCTCAGAGTAATGATGAAGATGAGGATGACATCAATCATCTAATGGGAATAGATGAAAACAACACCATTTTCCTCACTCAGGAAGATCTGGAACTATTTGAGCTTCAACAACTCAAATTAAACTCCAGTGAATCCTTTGACTACAAACAAGGTTATGACTTTGCTATTAATGAAATTCACAATCAGTATAACCTTAGAAACAAGAAAAATAATCATTCTTCTACTAAAAACAATTCCCAAAATCAAAATAAGAAAAATGTAGTAGCCCTAAAAACAAAAATTTTGCAAATTCTCCCAAGGGAAAATAAGCAAAATTTCAATCCTTCCAGTCCTAAGAAATCAACAAGTCCCAAAATTGTTGATATTACTGATGAACTAGCTCAATCTTCCAAAGATGCAAAGAAAGCTAATACTCCTAAAGCTTCTAATTCAGTAAAAACAACAAATTCTGATCCTAAAAAGATTTCTGCTGATTCTAAATCAACAAATCCTAGAATAGATAATCCCAGAACACCTGCTGATAATTCTAACTCTGATAAAATTTCTGCTGCCACACAAACAGTCCTAGAAAAGAAAATTAAAAGCAGCAAAACTCAAGAAACTCAGACATAGAATCCCAAGACAATTGAAAATAAAAATACAACTGTTGAAAATCAAGAAAAACGAACTCAGATTACAGTTACTAAAGATGAATTAGTACAAATTAGTAAATCTCAATCCTCATTCAATATTCAGTCTGAAATTGCTCAGTTAAAAATACCTATTCCTTTAACAGAATTGGTTAAAAATGACTTATACAAATTAACTATAACTGAAACTTTGAATATGAATGATGGTGAAGATGCCATTAACTTGAATGATGATCAACCAGAGTTGATTTTTGGCCCTTATGTGAATGGAAAGCATTCAGATGGATCATTCCCTCCTTTCTATATCAGTCTTACCATCCATGATCAGATTTTACACAACACTATGTTAGATTCAGGAGCTTCCCATAATTTAATGCCCAAAGCTATTATGGAAACTCTTAATATAGAAATAACCAGGCCTTACAAAGATTTTTCTCATTTGATTCTAGCAAAGTTAAGTGCTTAGGATTAATTAAAGACTTATGTGTGAATTTAGTTCAGTACCCTGGTAAGAGTATGGTGATGGACATTGTAGTAGCTGACATCCCACCAAAGTATGGTATGCTTCTTTCTCGCTCATGGGGAGCAAAGTTGTAGGAATCTCTACAATTGGACATGAGCTATGCTACAATATCAGTGTTTGGTCAACCCAAAAAGCTATATGGGAAACTTTAATGAAATTCATGGTTAGTAGTGCTGAGAGATCCATAAATTATCCTATTTATTCTACACAAACTGACCTTGACTCTTTTATTTTATGTAACTCTGATAAATATGAAATCCAAACTGAACTTATTGATAAAAAGCCAAAACCAAACAATGACAACATATTTCATGAGTCCCTTTGGCACTTAGAATTTGATGGCTCTGTAAACAAATCAGGAGCAGGAGCAGGAGTATGGATTACAAATATGGAAACTAATCATTCAGGAGGTCATGCCTTCAGACTCAACTTCAATTGCACAAACAACATGGCTGAGTATGAGGCACTCATTCTAGGCCTCTAGATCATCAGAAACTTAGGAGGAAAAAGAATACTAATCATGGGAGATTCAGAATTAATCATTAAGCAAATAAATGGATATTATTCTGTTTATAATCCTAGACTAGCCAGATACAAAGATACAGCAATTGATTTAACTGATGATTTATTGGAATGCAAGTTTGCTTCTATTCCCAGAAAACAAAACATTCAAGCACATTGTCTAGCAACTTTTGCTAGTAATTGTAACTTACCAACTCATAGGTATACTGTTGAGGTTAAACATAGACCAATTATCCCAGACAACCTCAAGTATTGACATACTTTCTCTCAGGATGAACAGATTTACCATTTTTTGAATAATGAAGAAGAATTTCAAAATTGTAAAATAGACACAGACAGTAATATACATTCAGATTTTGATTGTAAAATAGATAACATAGATATACATAAATTTAACAAACCAAATGTATTTACTCAATCTGACATAGACAACTTAGAGAAGGTAGATGTAGAGGAAATCATTGAAGAAGAAATTGACATGTTAGATTTGAAAGATAATTTTTTGCCTAAAGGTTTAACCCCTTTGGAAGACCTTTTTGATTCCAATGATGTGCCTAAAAAGCCAAAAATGGAACTAGTTAGGTCTGACATTGAGGAATGTAACATTGGGACATAATTAAAACCAAAAATGATTAAACTGTCTAAATCTTTACCTCAACAAGAAAAGGAACAATACATTGATATTTTAAAGGAATATCAAGATGTGTTTGCTTGGAGTTATGAAGATCTTAAAGCTTATGACACAGACATAATCCAACACAAAATTCCCATAAAATATGATCAAAAGCCCTTCAAACAAAAATTAAGGTGAATTAATCCTGTTCTATCACCTTTTATAGAAAAGGAAGTAAAACGCATGTATGATGCTCAAATTATTGCACCAATCAGATATTCTGATTGGGTTTCAAACCTAGTACCAACAAGAAAGAAAACAAGTGAAATTAGATCATGTGTCGACTTTAGAAATCTTAACAAAATGTCTTTAAAGGATAATTACCCTTTACCAAAGATGGATCATATATTACAAAGGGTAGTTGGTGTAGAAATTAGCTGAATAAATCACTTATTCACTGAAGATTAACCTGGTCATATATCAATTTCGAATTGCATACATAACACATAACCTTCTTCTACAATTAATTGTCACATGCGGAAATAACAGAAGCAATCTCACATCAAATCAATCACACATTAACTCGGTATGTATGGGGAAAGCCTATAGCTGAAAACCCCGCAGCTATTGTGTATATTATAATGGAGAAATCATGTAACCAACAAAGTACAATACTCCTCACAAGTACTCAGTACTTTCTCATAAAGTCACACACAATCTAGCTTAGTTTTGAACAAGTCTCGGGTTCAAAACTCACTGCTGACTGCCTTTCCTCTATTGCGCAATCATGGCCTGTATATGAAGAGATCCAAGGTTCAAATCCCCTTGGCTTGACTGCGCAATTGTCATGGACAATTCCTCCAAGTGTAATGCAAATCCCATGCAAAACTGATCCTCCAACTGATAGCTTTACTCACCCTTTCATCTACCTCTTCCACTGGTCTCCACTGAACTGATCATGCATTGTAGTGAACTGAAGTGTTCTTGAGTTGAATAATGAGTTAATATTTAGTAAATTAAATATTATTTAATTTACTCCACTCATATCTAGTTGATTAGTTAGTTAACTAATCCCAACTAGTTCAACTAAAACAAACAGAACACAACTCCACTACTTGTCCCGTTAACTCCTCCAAAACTCCTGCCACTGAAGTCTAACTGAAACCAACCATGCAAGATGCCATCAAACCCTAGGAACCACGTGATTCCTTGTGTCAGTTGCATGAGCCACCTCCATGACTCAAACTGAAGTGCGCCAAGAGAGTAAACTGCTGTTTATAGTCAAAATATTATTAGGGGTAAATAATATTTGACTTCCATATTTTTAGGAGATCAGTCTAAAAATAGCCTGGGTCCTAAAAATTAGGGTCTCATCTATTTTTACCGACATGTCGCATCCATCAAGAATCTCCAAGTAGAATTCCCAAATTATGCTCCGTATGTCTAAAAATAGACATAGTCTAAAAAATAGACTTTGCGCCAGAATTTGCCTGCGGGCCCACTTAGTGAAGGCGACTTCATTTCACTAAGCTCCATCATCTTGCTGCATTCTCAACACTCCCTCTCAGCAAGATATGGATTATCTGCAATCCCTATCCTGCCTCTGTGGAATTCGAACTTGCTCTTGGTGAGCGCCTTTGTCAGGATGTCGGCATCCTGATCCTCCGTGGGAACATATGAAAGCATCATGATCCTCCGCTGAACACAATCTCTGATGTGATGGTACATGATGTCGATATGTTTGGACCTATCATGAAAAACTGGATTAGCCGAGAGCTTGATGCAGCTCTGGTTATCACAGTAGATCACTGTAGGCTCCAAATGCAACATGAACAAACCTGCGAGGATCTTCCTCATCCAAATAGCCTCACATGCAGCCAAGCTTGCTGCCATGTACTCGGCCTCTGCTGAACTGAGTGCCACGGATCTTTGCTTCCTGCTGTACCAGGAAACTGCTGTCGACCCAATGCTGAAAACTCCTCCAGAAGTGCTCTTCCGGTCCGTTGGACTCCCTGCCCAATCTGCATCAGTGAAGCCAGAAAGCTTCGCTCCATCCTCTTGTCTGTACCATAGACCATATCCCGATGTGCCTCTGATATAGCGCAATACATGCTTGCCCACCTTCCAAAAGAGCTTGGTAGGCTTAACCATAGCTTGCGAAAGCTGGTTAACTGCATAGCATATATCAGGTCGTGTATTGACCAGATACATAAGCGACCCCACCAACTGTCGATAGGCAGTGGCATCCACTACCTCCGCTGAAGTAGCATCCTCCTTCCTCCAACCACCAGGAAGAGGAGTGTCAACAGGCTTGCAGCCTTGCATGTTGAACCTCTCCAGAATCTCCAGGGCATACTTGCCCTGAGAAACAAACAGTCCTCCACTGCGCTGCCAAATCTCCAATCCCGGGAAATAATGAAGGATGCCCAGGTCCTTCATCTCAAACTCTCGTGCAAGATCCTCCTTGCATGAAAGTATCAACTGCTCGTCGCCAGTCAAAATCAGATCATCTACATACAGTACGATGATCAACAGCTTCCCCTCCACCACAATCTGGTACGAGTTTGGATCCGCCTCACTCTTGGAGAATCCAAGCCCGGTGAAGTAGCTGTCTATCCGAGTGTACCAAGCACGAGGTGCTTGCTTCAGCCCGTACAGTGCTCTCTTGAGTCGGCACACATGCGACTCACTGCTGAAGATCTCAAAACCTTCAGGCTGCTCTATGTACACCTCTTCCTCAATAACTCCATTGAGGAACGCAGTCTTCACATCCATCGGATGAATGTGCCACCCCATCTGCGCTGAGAGAGCAAGGATCGTCCGTATGGAAGAGTACCTTGCGACAGGTGCAAAAGTCTCCTCATAGTCGATCCCCTCGATCTGTGAGAAGCCACGGGCGACAAATATCGCCTTGTACTTCTCCACACTCCCGTCAGCCGCCTGCTTCACCTTGTAGATCCATCGCGAACCTACAACTGATTTCCCAACCGGTCTTGGGACAATCTCCCATGCACTGTTCCTGATGATCGAATCATATTCTTCGATCATGGCATCAACTCATGCGGGTTCCTCCACGGCTTCCTCAAAAGAGGATGGCTCCGTCACAACACATTGACTCATAAGAGCCATGTATCCAGTGTACTGATCAGGTGACTGTCTCTGTCTGCGCTGTGCTGTAGGTGGTCCTACAACCTTCTCTGCATCCCGAGCCAGTCGCTCAGCTTCTGTAGTGCGCATGCGCCCTCTGATGGTTGGCGCTGCCTGGGTGGTTTCTTCCACCTCCTGAACCTCCTCTTGTGGATGATCCACATCCGGAAGCTCCTCCTTAGGAACTAACAGCTCCTCATCTGCATGCAAGTGTAGCTCCCTCTCAAGCGAACACTGCATGGCTTTCTCCTCCTGAAATTTTATATCCCGTCGCACAACAGTCTTGCGACTGTCTGGCACATACACCCGATAGTTGTGAGGTGTATCGGTGTACCCCACAAATATTCCAACTTCAGCAGTTGGATCCAGCTTCCTTCTCGCATCCTTCGTCACATGCATGTAGACAGGAGATCCGAAAATCCGCAAATGGGAAATATCAGGCCTCTTGCCCGAATAAGCCTCCTCTGGTGTACTCATGCCAAGAACCTTGTGAGGACAACGGTTCTGCACATACACTGCTGTATTGCATGCCTCAGCCCACAAGTGAAGGGGTAGGCCCTGATCATGCAACATCGCCGTGCAGCACCCACGATCGTTCTGTTCTTCCGCTCAGCCACCCCGTTCTGCTGTGGGTTATGGGGTGCGATGAGCTCTCTCCGAATCCCTTCTGCGCTGCAGAACTCCTTGAATTCAGCCGAGATGAATTCACCGCCGTTATCACTCCTTAGAGCAATCACCTTCTTCCCCGACTCCTTCTCGACCAGTGCTTTAAACTCACAGAACTTCGCGAATGTATCGCTCTTCTTCTGCATGAAGAAGATCCGGCACTTTCGAGAGAAATAATCAACAAAGATCACATAATACTTGTGCTTTGCTGTCGAAGCAACTGAGAAAGGACCACACACGTCTGTGTGAACTCTCTCAAGGATCGTCGTGGCGCGACTATCCTTCTCGTGAAAGGTGGCTTTCACATGCTTCCCTAAAGTACACCCCTTGCACTGATCTGACTGCGCAAGAGTGCCCTTAGGAAGTCCAGTAGAAATCTGCTGCAGAATCTTCAAAGCTCCATGGTGAAGATGGCCCAATCTCCTGTGCCATAGTTCGCCCTCATCATCCCGGCTCACCACATCTCCGGCCTTGCATGCCATAGCTGCGCAGTCATCTACCTGCAACTGATAAAGGTTCTGAGTTCGAACCCCTATCTTCCGGGTCTCTCCAGTAGTCTTACTGCGCAGGAAAGCTTTTCCTTCGCTGAAGACCACATCATAACCCTTATCCTCCAACATCGCTACTGAAATCAGGTTCTTCTTCAATCCCGGTACATGCATGACATCCTTTAAGACAAAGGGTTTACCAGACTCCCTCTGAAAGGATACGGTACCGATACCAGTCGCACTGTATCTACCGTCATCGCCCATCTCGATGTGCATACCCAAATCCTTGTCCTCCGGATCTGAGAACAACTCCCGATCTCCCGTCATATGAAATGACGCACCGCTGTCCAAGAACCACACCGATCCCATCACACTTGAAACCAAGCATGCAATCAGTGAAAATTCAAGCTCGAACTGTGAAGCCAAAGCTTCTCCATCTGCAAATCTTCCCGCTTGCTTGTTCTTCTTCTTCTTTGGACAATTGGTAGCATAATGTCCGTGATCATGGCAGTGAAAACATTTCACTTTCGCCATATCCTGCTTCTTGCCCTTAGCTCCAGAATGAGAGGTTTTCTTACCCTTCCCTTTCTTAGCTTTGGACACCAAAGCGCAGTTTTCTTCATCGGCTCCCTTTGATGAAGATCCATCTCGAGTAGTCCTCCTTATCTCCTCCTGCATGAGATCCGCCCAAAGGCGCTCCCATCCCGGCAGCTTCTCCCGACCATTGACACTATCTTGATATGAGTGCCAAGCCTTCGAAAGACCAAGGAGAGCCAGGTCAACCATATCCTCTTCATCGACAGTAACTCCCACACTTCCCAGCTCATCTCTGCATTGAGTGAACTTCGTGAGGTATTTGGCGATACTGTCGCCCTTCTCCATCTTGATGTTCCTGAGCTTATCTTTGAGCGCCAGCTTCCTTTGGTCACTCTTACTCTGGAATAGATCCGTCAAAGCTTTCCACATTAAATATGGAGTAACCTTTCCATGCAGGCTGGATACAATATGATCCTTGACGCCCTCCAACAGGATCCTTCGACATTTCGCGATCTTCTTTTGCCATGCATCGACCAAAGCTGCATCGGTGGGCTTTGGGACATCCGCATCCACGAACTCCTTCAGACCATTATCTTCTAACACTGCTTCCATGCGATCCTTCCATGCAACATAATTCGAACTGCCTTCAAGAGCATATTCGAGTCGCAAACCGTTGAAAGAAGACATCTTCAACACTGGCACCAAGAAAACAATTCTTCTGCAAAATTCGAATTCCAAACTCCAAGCTCTATCGCTTCCGATCTACACTTGAAAACAAATTATTTCCAAATCAGAGATTGACTGCAAAGGGCATTCACCAGATCTTTCACCTTACAAAGAAGGATGAATATTCCGGAGGCTACCTGGCCCGCATGCAGACTCTGTCCGAGGAAATAAGTTTGCAATCACCGTAATAGACTTCGACAATTAATCTTGCTCCGATACCATGTAGAAATTAGTTGAATAAATCACTTATTCACTGAAGATTAACCTGGTCATATATCAATTTCGAATTGCATACATAACACATAACCTTCTTCTACAATTAATTGTCACATGCGAAAATAACAGAAGCAATCTCACATCAAATCAATCACACATTAACTCAGTATGTATGGGGAAAGCCTATAGCTGAAAACCCCGCAGCTATTGTGTATATTATAATGGAGAAATCATGTAACCAAACAAGTACAATACTCCTCACAAGTACTCAGTACTTTCTCATAAAGTCACACACAATCTAGCTTAGTTTTGAACAAGTCACTGGTTCAAAACTCCCTGCCAATTGCCTTGCCTCTATTGCGCAATCATGGCCTATATATGAAGAGATCCAAGGTTCGAATCCCCTTGGCTTGACTGCGCAATTGTCATGGACAATTCCTCCAAGTGTAATGCAAATCCCATGCAAAACTGATCCTCCAACAGATAGCTTTACTCACCCTTTCATCTACCTCTTCCACTGGTCTCCACTGAACTGATCATGCACTGTAGTGAACTGAAGTGTTCATGAGTTGACTAATGAGTTAATATTTAGTGAATTAAATATTATTTAATTCACTCCACTCATATCTAGTTGATTAGCTAGTTAACTAATCCCAACTAGTTCAACTAAAACAAACAGAACACAACTCCACTATATGTCCCGTCAACTCCTCCAAAACTTCTGCCACTGAAGTCTAACTGAAGTCAACCATGCAAGATGCCATAAAACCCTAGGAACCACGTGATTCCTTCTGTCAGTTGCATGAGTCACCTCCATGACTCAAACTGAAGTGCTCCAAGAGAGTAAACTGCTGTTTATAGTCTAAATATTATTAAGGGTAAATAATATTTGACTTCCATATTTTTAGGAGACACAGTCTAAAAATAGCCCGGGTCCTAAAAATAAGGGTCTCATCTATTTTTACCAACATGTCGCATACTTCAAGAATCTCTAACTGGAATTCCCAAATTATGCTTCGTATGTCTAAAAATAGACTTTGCGCCGAGTGTACTGCTGAGGCCACGCGTGAGCGACTTCATTTCACTAAGCTCCGCTAAAATCTTGGCACATTTTCAACGGTTGGCTCCTCTAGAATTTCTTTGTTAGATGGTTTTTCAGGATACAACGAGATCCTAGTCCAAAAGGAAGATCAGGCTAAAACAGCTTTCACCACTCTTTGGGGCACTTTCATGTATGTGAAAATGCCCTTTTGTCTGATGAATGCAGGAGCAACCTTTCAGAGAGCTATGGATATAGCCTTTGCTAAGGAGATTCATGACTTCTTGGTAATTTAACTAGAAGACATTACTGTATTTTCCAAATCAAATAATGAACACTTGGATCATTTGAGACAGGTCTTTATTATAAGTATGAAATTTGGCATCTCTTTGAATCCCAAGAAAACTCTCTTTGGATTAGAGGAAGGTAAGTTACTAGGACATATAATTTCAAAAGAAGGAATTAGAATTGATCCTGCTAGGATAGAAGCAATTTTGAACATTCATCCACCTAGAAATATCAAATAATTACAAGCTTTCTTAGGTAAAATTAACTTTTTGAGAAGGTTTATTTCAAACTTAGCTGAAATCATTAGAAAATTGAATAATATGCTCAAAAAAGACTCAACTTTAAAATGGACCGTTGAAGCCAAACAATCATTTGATTCTATAAAACAGGCTTTAACTAAAAAATCAATCTTAATCAGCCCAGATTTCAAAAAAGACTTTATAATTTTTTCTTTTGCATCAGAGCATACCATTACTGCAGTTTTACTGCAGAAGAATGATCAAGGTTTTGAACAGCCTATAGCTTTTTTCAGTAAGACTCTCAGAGATGCACCTCTGAAATATAACATAATGGAGAAACAAGCCTTAGCTTTGGTTAAGGCCATAAAAGATTTCAGAGTTTACATTCTCTATTTCCACATAATTGCCTATGTCCCTAATTCTGTAGTTAAAGACATTCTTACTCAGGATGGCCCTAATGGAAGAAGAGGTAAGTGTATTACCACTATCCTAGAATATGACATAGAAATTAAACCAACAAAACTCATTAAAGGACAAGGATTAGCCAGATTAATGGCTGAATCCAACTGCAATGCGTTAGACATAAATTTTATTGCTCGGATTGATGACCAGGAAGAGATGGCGACTCCAATGATCAGTGAAGCCTTTCTAGATTCACCTTGGTACTCATATATTATCTTTGTAATTACAAACTTACAAGCTCCTCCTGGATTATCTAGGACAAAACCCGGATTTCTTAAACTTAAAGCAATGAGATTTTGTATTTTAGATAATGTGCTTTTTTGGAAAGAACATAATGGGATATTACTAAATTGTTTACTGAAAGCAGAAGCTGACAAAATTCTTGAAGAATTTCATTCAAGTGACTGTGGAGGGCATTTATATTGGAAAAGTACTGCAAATAAGATCCTTAGAGCTGGTTTTTACTGGCCTACCTTATTTGCTAATGTTAAGAAATTTGTTACTTCATGTCATAAATGTCAAATTTTTGAAGGAAAAAAGAAATTATTACGCTTACCCTTAAAGCCAATTTCAACTGAAATGTCATTTCAACAATGGGGTTTAGACTTCCTTAGAGAAATTCACCCCCCATCCTCTGGCCAGCATAAGTGGATTTTGACTGCTACAGATTACTTTACTAAGTGGATTGAAGCCATTCCTACCAGACAAGCCACTGACACAGTCATTATCTCTTTCATAGAAAACAACCTTTTATGTAGATTTGGATGCCCTCATAAAATAATTATTGATAATGTAGCAGCATTTAAATCTAAGAAAATGGTTGCCTTCTGTCACAAGTACCATATTACACTAGGCCACTCTACTGATTATTACCCTTAGGGTAATGGCCTAGCTGAATCTTCAAACAAAAGCCTTGTAAATATTATTAAAAAATTACTTGAAGGTAACAAAAAGACCTGGAATAAAAAGTTAGTCTATGCCTTATGGGCAGATAGACTTACTACCAAAAAGTCAATTGGCACTTCCCCTTATCAAATTGTTTATGGGATGGATGCAGTTTTCCCATCATCCTTAGGTGTTCCAGTAATGAAGATCATTCAATAATCACAAATGGAAATCAATGATATACAAAGGAGGATAAATCAAACTATTCATCTACAACAAACAAGGGAAGAATTCTATGAGAAATCCCAAGTCATTCATGATAAAATTAAAAAAAAATTGATAAAGGAAGTAAAGAAGATGACTTTTACATTGGAGATCAAGTGTTAAAATGGGATTCTAGAAGAGAGGAAAAAGGTAAGCATGGAAAGTTTGACTTTCTATGGAAAGGATCTTATGTAATTTATGGATATAGGGGTAACAATTCTTTCTTCATCAAAGATTTGGATGGAACAAATATTCAAGAAGGACTAGTTAATGGTAGAATGCTCAAACACTACTATTCTTCTGAGTTAACCAATAGTTAGTCCCAGTTACTTTTTATATCATTGTAAATATCTATTGAATTTTTTAGATTGGATTGGATATTTTCTTTCCAAATTTGAAGCCCGAAGAGAAGGCCCTAAGCTTTGAAGAGTAAAATGTCATAAATATGAGTTTTTGCAGAAAACAAAAGACAATTACTGGATCATCATGGTCAAAATTGAAGGCTACTAATCTTAGATTTCTTGACATTTCACCAGGAAATGCCATCCCCATGTGAAGTCGTTGTTAGGGTCCTATAAATATAGGATTCATAATTTTGAATTGACTTATGATAATCTTGTAAAATATGTACATACCTTGCTTTTTGCAAGTTATTTTCCCATATTTTGAAAAAAAAAAAAAAGGAAAAGGGTAAAAAGTCCTAAAAGAAAGATCAAAGCACTTAAAAAAAATATAGACCCCAAAATAAAAAGATGAAAATAAAACATGAAAGTGTGTTAGTCCAAATGCCACTACCTTTTACTTTTTGCAAATGATTATGGCAGAGTGTGAATAAATGCCATAATCCATGATGAGTTAAACTGTTTAAACTTGACTTGTCATGTTTTCAATTTCCATGTTTTAGATAGTGAATAAAGTTTTGTCAGACAGTTCAATCCTGACAAATCAGTAGATAGGTAGAGAATAATGAAGAGCCCATCAGTTAATCTGAGCCCTCGGATGAAATAAGGTAGAATTAGATAGTTTTATGCTTTCAAAAGAATAAAATGTTTCAAGGTAGCAAGCTTAAATGCACCTGCTTAAAGGAAGAAAAAATGTTAGAGTAATGTTGGGTAGGTAGAAAGAAGTGGGAAAAGCATGTAATATTCATCACCGGGAAAAAATCACTAATTTCCCTTCCCCTGTAGGTATTCAGTATTCTATACTTCTAGTCAAAGAGGCTCAAAGCATTTCTCTGACTTTTGTTGGAACCAGACCCAAAGCTCGATGACTAGATAGTGGAAAATGTTGAATTCTTATGATGAAATCCCCTTTACCATTATTTATCCCTCATTCATACATTTAAGTCATCTTCATAAGTAAAGAAACCTTCTTACTTAATGAAACTTAAAATCCCATTTCATTAACTTCCTTCGTTCATAAAAAAAACAAACAAAAACCTTCAAAAAACACTCTATCCTAAGTAAATTGGTGAAATGATGAAATAATGAGTTTTGCTTTTATTTATTCACTCTACTTGGTCGTTTACTGTATTTTTGTGTATTCCATCTCCCCTTGTCATATTAACTTCTAACTTGCTTTATTAATTCCCTATAAATACCTTATCCTATCTATTTAAATCCTTTTATATTTAAATAGCCCCAAAAAACCACTATTATAAAAATTTTAGACCAGAGATATTATCCACATGCTAAATTTAAAAAACCCAAATAATACTTCCTTTGGTCTAAAAACTAACCTTAATGTAAATACCCTGTCCCCTATGGCTATTAGACCCTTCAACAAGTCTAAAAACTATATAATAAAATAAATAATCAATATATGTTTTTTCACGCATATCCTATGTATTTGGAAAACGCATAAATATCACCCCGCCTCATGCTCCTTCGCCCATAAAAAATAAATAAATAAATAAATATTATATATATATACACACCACAATTTAACCCTTTTTTAACCATATATTATCCCATATACATAAGCCCCGCTTACACATACTTTAAACCTTTATCCATTGAAAAACAAAAGGTTTAAATCCCGGTCCCACCCTCTTTTTGACTGCATATCCCAAGAAAATCGTGGCCATTCGCTTCCTTTCAACAGATCTGACGGCACAAAATGAATATCGCGCCCACAAACTAATCGTTAGCCCAAAGCCCAAACGGACGCGAAATGGGTTGTTTCACCATTTCCGCCTCCTACGATGTGGCATCCTCTCATAGGATCGCGTTCGTTTCAAGAAAAAACCCCTTACCGCCTAAGCTCAACGCGAAAACTGCTGGCAGTTTTGTTGTTTTGAAAATCCAAACCGCTCTCGTCATTTGATAAGACCTGCATTTAATGCATTATATGGTGATTCATATCAAATGTTAAAACCTTTGATATATCACTTTGATGTTTATTTGCGCGTTTCAAACTATTAAAAAGCTCTGCTTGACTGTGTAAGAACCCTTTACTCAAATTGTCGACTTATACAAAGATAAAATCAAATTTGACCACAGATTCCCCATTGAAGACTAGTAAAGCCATTCGTTGCACCAACAATTCGGACCAGTCCTCAGAATAAACCACTATCTTCTCAAGAACCGTTCAAGCAACCAAATACCTGCGTTTAAAGGTATTTCTCAACAATTAAAAACATGCAATTTAAAGTTTACACCATGAAAGATTAAACCAGGCCTATAATTAATGTTTTCTCCTAACCAATTTGCCTAGAAAATGCTCGAAAAACAGGCTAAACCCTGGCCAAATTTTTCCCTGAAAATTTCAAGTCCAAAACAACCTCTTTTTAAGTCAATCTCCTCAATTCGTGACCGCTGAAGATCAATTTCAAAGACAGAAAAGGGTTTAAAGCTTACAAATACCCTAAAAACCCCTTTTTCAGTCAATCTATTCAAGAAACCCTCGTTTTATGTCTTATTCCAGTTTATATCCTTTGACAAAGAAAAAACAACTCCTACAAACAATTTAAGCTTGCAGTAGTTATTCCAAAATGACCAAAAAGCAGATCACAGCTAGACCTGGAGGTTCTAAACCAACCAAGCCTAGAGGATCCAAACCTCCTAAATCTATAACACCTAAAGCTGTTAAATCTACTCCAATATTCACTGCTAAATCCACTGAATCAGTAAATCCCCTCCAGCCACCTGTAGTTGCTGAAGAAACCCTTCCATTGACTGATATGGACTACAAGATTGTTGGTCCAGTGGTAGAATTCAACCTTTTAGAAATACATAATTGGTGTTATGATAAATACTTGGACAATAATTAAATGCCTATTTGGGAGACTCATTTTCCCAAATATGTAGTTCCATTGACCCACCCTGGACAAGACCTTGTTAGATTATGTCAAAAACATTATGAGCCAGACCAAAGGGCCATTGTTAATGCTAATGGAGAGATCCCTTTTACCATCACAGCAGAGTCCATAAATCAAATGCTGCAATTACAATCTGATCCTCAATCAGTGCCCCAATCTATAGAATTTTTGACCCAGTTGTACTTAGGCTTGGATTTCCCAAATAAGTTTATGATATTTCAAGACTTTTTGCCTACCCATGTTGACATTCCTAAGTTGAACCCTCCTTATTCCACTGCCAAATTTCTTGAAGGTTCTAGGCATATTATTTCAATGCTATCTTTTATACTGGGATACTTTACAGATGGATACTCTTCCTACTTGTTTCACTTATTCAAATACTCTTCCTACTTGTTTCACTTATTTTTATTCTTCCAAGCTGATAATTTTCCAATTGCATTGCAAAAGATGGACTTAGAGGGAAAGCCTCTCTCCATTGTCTTCTGGACTTCCTTGCTCAGGAAAGAGAATAGTGAGTTCACTTATACAGATTTTTTAGACCTTTTCCTCCATCCAGCAATGAATATTTTTTACAAAGCAGAGCAGCCCAGAGTCAATGAAGAGATGAAAAGAATCTTGCAACTATCATAACAGAATAAAATGGGAGACTGGTTTCTTTATGAGAAGCATATGGAGATAAGAATTTTTGGATCCAACTTATTACCTTATAAGTTGTCAAAATATATGAGCATGAGAATTTCTGCATTGGAGTATTTAAGAAATTCTCAATTCTGACTCTATTAACTTCTTAGCTGCCAGGAAAAAGACTCAATTCAAGCTAAAGAGTCGGATTGGTCCTTTCATCATAAACAACAGAGAGGCAGAAAAAGAAATCTCAAAGAGACTAGTAGAGTTCAAATTTCAAGAAAGTTTTCCATGAAACTATGATCCTCAAGGGATCC
The DNA here is from genome assembly GCA_034641835.2 of Pinus albicaulis. Classification (NCBI taxonomy): domain Eukaryota; kingdom Viridiplantae; phylum Streptophyta; class Pinopsida; order Pinales; family Pinaceae; genus Pinus; species Pinus albicaulis. Next base: position 1,520,679,499 of record CM076582.1, on the reverse strand, counting down.
TGAGCAATTTAAGGGTAAAATGTAAACTTACACCCTTCATACATGAGCCCAAGCCAGATATTGAGAAGTTTTCCAATCAAGAAGATTGGGTGGATAACACATTGATAGATGCAGTCACTAAAACAGAAACAGCAGGAAAAATGGTTACAACACAAGCCCTGGAAGTTGTAAAGCAACTAGAGACTTCAGCCAAAAGAAACAGAGAAGAAGGAACATACACAGCAGAAAGAACTACAGAAACAAAATTCAAACTGATTTATAATAAAAGGCTTAAATTCAGTTTAATTGGGAAAGAAAAGGTAATTGACATTGAAGATACAAATGAGCCAGAGGTAAATAATGATGAAGCTACAGTGATAATCAATGAAACTCTTGCGCAGATTGAAAAAGAGCAAACAACAGGTAAAAATGATACTTAAATGATTGAAAAGCCACAGAATATGTAGGCCTCTTCCTCATAGACAGCTGAGGAAAAAGACTTAGATATCAAGGAAAAATATAAGCAGATAAAGCAGAAGAATGAGGAAATTAAAACATAGATATATTCTCAATTCCTCGAGCAAAAACCTGGGAATCAAAATACGTGTCTTCTCAACTTAGTGTTCCTAAATTGATGTCATAAATTGTCAACCAGGGCTAGTAAACTGTTGAAGTGAAGTGCACTATATGTGCCTAGGTATCTTCTTCCTAATTCGTTGTGTTTAGTGTTTTTCTAGTGTTTTTGGTTTTGTGTTTTTGTGCTAAGAGGAAAAGAACTAAATTGTTGGCAAAGAGAAGTTATTGGTCACACTAAAACAGAGCAAAGTCTAGTATAAACTATGTATGGCACCTAAGAACAGAAAATTCTAATTCACCAATTGCAAAGCTTGACAAGGAAAGTAACTCATAACATTAACTCAGTCCAATTCATTTCATTAGAGGTATGTTAGAACAACTTGAGAAAAGGATAAGTTTGATGCAATGAGGTTCTTTTAAGTAAACAACAACTTACAATATCACAGAGAAAATCTCATCCATAGTTAGAAATTTGTTGGAACACGTTGAGAAAAGATTATTTGCAACATAGTAAGGAACTCTATGCTAATTTAACTTATGACACTAAAATCAACCCATTCTGCAACTCAAAATGTTACTATTAAGCCTCATTCAAGGTTAGAGATCTCTTGGAATAGCTTTGGAAAAAGGTTGTTTGTAAAATTATGAGAAATTGCAAAACAGTCAAGAGCTCAAAATGATATTGCTAATTCTTGTCCATATGATAATAATGTGTTAGAAGAGACTAAGAACAAGAGCAGTTTGTAAATAATGAAGGCCTTTAAGTCGAATTTAACAGAACTAGAATACAACTAGCTAATAAAACTTGAAATGCAATGAACAGAACTGAACTAATACGCAATTAGCCTTCGAAATACTACAGCTCTATCTCATTCAGTGTTAGTGATATTTTGGAACAATTCATGAGAACAAGATTGACTACACTATTCGATGTAAGTAAGCATAAAACATGAAGTTCAGAAAACTGCCTAAATTAAGAACGAAACAGAGCTAAAGTTACTTATCTAAAAATATGCACAAAACCTTTCGGACAGTAGGGGCCCTCTACTATCGGATTGGCACACGAATCTCCTCAAGATTGCTTTAGATCATGCATTAAATTTGTACTTCTTTCATTAAAGGAAAATGCTTCAAAAACAGAGTATTACAGTCTTGGACAACTTAACAACAAAACATCAACTAGCTAACTGTCTCTCGGTTCACCGAGTTATTTTTATAAACAAAATACATAACTGTCATTGAGAAGAAATAGGGATAGGTGTCTTTTTCAATCAAAATCGAATTAGAACTCCTGTTGAGGCCTCGTACTTTGCTGAAGACATCTGCAGAGTCCTTGTCCTGGTAGAAGTCTACTTCTTAGTTTTGGTTTCCTCCACGTGCATAACCACTTGCAGATTTTTGCTCAGACTTCATAGAGGGCAAGGAATGATGTAGGTGAGTTCTGGAATTCAACCATATGTGTTTTTCCTTTAAGTGACACCTGTAACCTATGTGAACATAAAGATAGCTGCGGAATATGCGACTAGCTACAGAATGGCTGCATTCTGTAGCTAAGTCTAGTCAAAAATCACTACAACAACAAGACCACAAAAGTTTAGTAAGTCAGTTATTGTATGCATTCTTAAAGTGACTTTAATCAATCCTATTGATCTTTTAAGCCTATAATTGTTAAAGGACAAAGGAAATGAAGTGAAATTTGGTGAAAGAAAAGGACATCTTTGGGGCTCAACAATAGGCTACTGAAAACCTTTGATTATTCTACAAACAAAATGATTATGTCATTTTTGCAACCAACTACGTCAACACCAAATATAGTGGCAGATTATAAAAAGGTGGAGCTTGAAGTAGACATTGAAAATGTTCACGAGCTAGACCAAATTGAATTTCATAGACATAGCTCTGAAATGTTGTATTCAACTATGGTGACAAAGGCAATGAGTGCTACCAAATTGCAAAAAACTATTCTTAACCTGCAGGATCAAATGAAGCTAGACAAAGGATCTTTCTACGCAAAGGACCTAAGGATTAAAGCCTTAGAAGATTTAATTTTACAGGTGGGATATGATCCATCAAATGTTCAAGCAGCAGAATTGTTGATTAAGAAAAAGAATGATGATATTGCAGCTTTGAGGAAACAGCTTAAGCTTCCTCAAAGTGAGCATCCATAGACCAAAGAAATCCTTCAAGAGCAAAGTGAAAAAGAAGAGATGATGAAGCTCATCCTCAAACTAACTGCTCAAATCAAAGAAATGGAATCTCAAATGGACCAGCTTGTCCAAGAGAAGGACATTGTGAAAGAAACTGACACTCCTATCATTCCTTTAGTTATACCAGTGATTACCACAGCAATGGCTTCCACATTAGGAGAAAAACTAGCACAAAAGGAACCACTAGCAACTGCAGTGCCAGTGAGTTCAACTACTACTTCAAACACATATTCTTCTACAACACAAGTTCAGCAAACACATGGAGCAGGATAGATTGTAAAGGCTATGGAGGAATTGTCTTTGAAAAATAATGAAATCAATAGTCTAAAGAAGATTATTGACAATATTGAAGCCACAAATAAGTTAGCTCAAATAAATGCTAAAACCCATGAACAGAAGGCAATTAGACTTGGGGAACAAATAAAGGGCTTACAAAAAGAGCTAACATTCACTGAGCAAATTTCATTTGTAAAAAATCATCTATTGACAAACATAATTGAAGCCATTCACAATCAATGGCCTTCAATTCAAGTTATATATGAGCAGAGAGACTTATTACTAGCAGCTCAGGCAGAGATTCAGAAGACCAAGGATGAGTTAACTGATAAGCCATCTTAGGCTTTAAAACTCATCGCATTCCTAAACAGCAAGAACAGAGCAGAATTGGAAGAATTACAGGTGTTAGATAGAACAGAGACCATTTTACAGATTAAGAAGGTGGTAACCAAGAAAAATTTGATGAACTACCTGGAAGAGAAATGTGAATCAATGAACATTGCCATAACAAAGTTTATGGTGAAATACAAAAACTTAAGACAGAAGGGCTTGCGAGACATCCATGTCTTTAATGAAAAATTGATGCCCCTGAAGGATTATGATAAGAAGATCAGGGAATTTTCCAAGGGGCAAGTCAGCAAACCATTGCCACAAGGCACTCCCACAGGAAAAGTCCTCCTTCAGCACTTTGAAGATTTGTTCTTTCTACAACATGAGATCAAACATCTTTTTGTGTTCAAACACAATTTTGCTAAATACACGGAGGCAGATGAGAATTTTAGAAAGCTAAATAATGTCAAAATTCCCAGTGAAGAACAGTGGCAAACATTTACAGATTTGATGTAAAAATGAGCGGTAAAACAGTGAAGAAAATTACCTTAAAAAAACAGTCAAGAAGAAAAAGTGAAGTAAAAGGACAGACTGCTGATTTTTAACTGCACAAAGATATATTTTTATAGCAGTAAATAGTGGAAATATCAGTCAAAAGTGTATCAGCGTTAAAGAGCAGAGTTAAAGAGTATCATGTGAAAGAGTATCAGCTAAGGCCACTCAAATGAAGATATTTTCTAAGCAGCCAGCAAGTAGGATAGATAATCCCTCAAAAAGCTCCTTGTTAGATAAAGTAGTTCTATATATTTTGGATAAGAGGATAGCTTGCCGATTTGTTAAGCAGTTGTCCCTCTTATTTTGTAAAGATATTTTCTATTTCCTAAAGATATTCCTAGATTTCTCCTAGGATATTTGTAACTACATTTTGTATAAATACTTCAACGTTAGAAGTATTCAGTGTGGAATAAAATTGCTAGACTTTACTATAGATTTTTTTTGCTGAACATTGGAGGTTATTGTGTGTTGATTTCGAAGTAGCAGACTAGACAAAGCCAAATTGGCATCATAATTCAGGATCCCTATGATAAGATGATGAGTAAAGAACTCCCTTCTTGTCATCGTTTTCTTTTATGAGCTTCATGCAATTCATTATATGTTTGTTCTATATGAATGTGTAACTATGAATATTACTATAGGTTAGTCTAGTGCTCCCTGTTTTTAACTTGTTACCATTTTAATGTTTTCTGCTGATTTCCAGTGTTAGGAATTCTTGATTGCTCCTACTCCCGTTTGACCCCTGCCTCCTTCCATTTTCTGGATCAAAGGATCCTTCATAGTCCTTTATCCTGATCATACAATTTCACCAAAAAACACTTTTCCAAATCTCCGAGGGTTATCTATCTTGCCCTGAATACATTTGTACCTTTTTGGCCTTGACTTCTAGTGCTGCTAGCTATATTTAGACTCCATAGCCCAATGGACAAGTTGATTTCTCTCTAGTTTACCTCTAAGTGATTTTTTCCCACCAAAACCTTGAAAAAAAACCAATTGTTCTATCATAACTAGCCTAAAAACATAAATAAAAACAAAGATAAATCTTAAAGAGAGAGCCCTCTCTGAATTCTAAGAAGGCTAGATCCTAAAATTTGAAGTAGGTTTGTGGTTACCTCTAGTGTTCTTCGACTAAAAACTCAAATCCCACAACTTAAGAAATTACTAGAGTGATAACACCTACGTTGTTATAGCTTCCTTTACATTGTGGTATGACCTCATTGCTGCTAGTATGTTTTGGAACTTAGGTAAAACTCCCTCCTTGGGCTAGCACTCGAAGTCCACCAAAGTAAGGGTTGGGATCTCTGCTCGGAAACACCTGTATGCTAAACAACACTTGCAGAATTCGCACTTTATCAAGCGTGCTATTTCAAAAGACAAATTTAGAAATAATGAATGAATGACCAAGTGAGTGTCTCTAGCCTCTTTTGTTCCAATGCCTCCAAAATGCCCATGTGGGCCCAACTCGTACTTCCCACATCAAATTTGCTCCAATGGCTGCGTAGTTCCCTTGTGGGCCAGAATTCGTACTAAGTGGCACCCACACTATAGTAATGCCACAATGTTTCACACCAACTCTAATGTTTAGGTGCTCTAATGTCCAAAATTTACATGTGGGACCCCATCTACCCACATTTCCTAAGTGCAAATCGATATGATAGCAAAAATGGAAAAATTGGATATTTCACTTAGAAAAATGCTAAGTGGAAATATCACAAACTATGCTAATGTTAGTTGTACTAATGACCTAGTGCTTATTAACATAACTGATTCTTATAGCCTCGATCTTTATAATGGCATATGAGCTTACAAAAAGCATCCTAGAATTTTGTTTTTTTATGCAAGTTTCATTCTTGTCCTCTTTGAACAGAATCGAGGCATATTTAAGCTCGTTGATAATTCTATTTCGTGATAAGACTCTTTAAGATACAATTTTAGAATTTTTAAAATTTCATTACACTGAAAACATATATATTCAATTACAAATGGGTCATTTTAAAAACTATGCAAATTATATTACAACTAACATTGTGCACTTGAGGAATACGATGTAAATGTTTTGATGTTAGGGGTCCTTTCTCAATAATGTGATGTGACATTAATTTATCTTTTATGCAAAAAAAAGGAGATATTTTTCATATTTTTATTATTTTTCGAGTCTTTCCAAGTCTTCCCAAGTTGTCCAATGATATGCCATCCAAGTATTTTCCAACTATGAGTTGTGCACTTTTTAAAAAGTCTATGGGAAGGAGGACTTCCTGCTAAATTTTTTCCTATTATGTCAATGTACACAAACAAGTTAACAACGAAAAAATAATAGCATGATAAAAACCCTAAATAAATAGCTCCAAAAAACAGTAAAAAATAGTTTAAAAAATCCTAAAAACAGATGTTATAACACTTTGAACTGTTAACAATAGCGAAGAAAGGAAAAAATAAGTGTAGAAGTATGTCTTAGGCCCAAAACAATATTGTAAGTTTTTGGCATGAAGCTTGATGTGAAAAAATTGCAATATGTTGTAATGACCCAGTTGTGTTGGTGGATGCCCTAGATGTGATGATGCATGGCCTAAATGGGTTGGAATTTCCTATTGTTAGTAAAAAAATTACAATTTATGTAAAAGAATGAGAATTTTTATTTTATTTTATTTTCTATTTGATGAATCATAGGATGCTCAATTCATGCATTTGTTCCAAAACAAAATCACAATCAAAGAATACACAACATTTGGATGGGTCAACCCATACTTGCGGTGAGAGATGGATTGCTAAAATCCCAAAGGGTATTTTGGAAACTTTGTATATGTATTAACTGAGCGAGAGCCATACCCAAGATGGATCGTAAGATGTTAAACTCATGCATTTGTTCCAAAAGGAAATCACAATCAAAGAATACACTAGAAGTTTCAAGTCTTAGAATCAAAGGTCAGACTCTCTGCAAAACTGGACAAATATCTACATGTCAAATCCAAGGTTGAAAATCCAAACTAAGATAAGAATGTTTGAACCTAACTCTTTGTAAAAATCTATTATTGTATCTAGAAGAGAAAAATGGTCATGATGAAGCTATAAAGAAAAATATATTTGGTTCTACTAAAAGGGGTTATGCATATGAAAGGAAATCCAAGGGTGGAAAGTCTTAAAAGTCACAAATTAGAAACCCTAGTTCACTACTTGTCCCCAAAACCCTGCCATAAATGCCCCCATCTGTAGTTTGAGGGACATATTTGCAACCCTCAACCATCAAAAGGCTCGTGTAAAAACAAAAGATCTTTTCTTCACATACACATTGCATACAATAAGAGTGTTGCATCTTGAGGCTTCCTGTATGCTTTAGCTATTGCAAGGGGTGTGGGAACTACTTCTCAAACCTTTAATGGTTGTTGCAAGGGGTCTTCTCCATGTATGCTCCAATGACAAAGGTCAACATCAGCAACTAGTAAGCATCTCTAAGACTCTTCATGTCACCCAAACAGTCTTCTACACGGCTACTCCATGAGGGCTTCAATAATGCTCATTCTACGTAGATAATCCCTTCAAGTTTGCCTTCAATGGTTCTGCCACATAGTTGCCTCAAAAAGTGCACAACAGTCCTCACAATATCCTTAAGTGTCCTTCATTATATTTTTCAAAGTCGACTCCATAAAACTTGCTTTCAAATTATCCCAAAATATGCCAGAGATTCTTTCAATCCCAAAAAGGGACCTTCCTTAAATGGATGCCCCTTTTTTTTATTACTTTATTGTTTCTCCTATAAAATTCCTTTTTTTTTTTTTTTTAAAGGCATCTTATAATCCCCGTTTGATAGCATAAAGGGTCTTGCAAGGCTTAGTTATTCATTGAGATGTTGTAGGAACGCATGTCTAACCCTCATATAAGAAATAGATGAACCTATACATTCTTCATCTATACACCTAAGGTATATTATGGTTTTTCATCAATTATATAAGGCTCAATGATTAGCAATGCTTAGGAATTGACATCAATTATCCAGGGCTTAGGTATTTTCCATGCATCTAGGGTTTCAATGTTAGGGCTTCTTGCATAAGTGATCTCGTTTCTTCTTCATATACCTAGGGCACCTTCCATATATGTTCATCCATCAATTATATAGGGCTTCTTCATCTTCAACAATGCTAGGGCCACATTAATGCACTTGGAACCTAGGGTTTCAATCATTGTCTTTCATATACCTAGGGCTGGCTTCAAAAATTCATCTATGGTTTGTCATCATATTGACATCAATGACAACTTTATCCAATAGAATCCATTATCTGTGAACTGAGTTTTGGAAGGTGGTCTTTGATATAAAATCAATCATATATGATTTGTATAAAATCTTGTAATACCAAACCTTTTTTGGCTTGGAAATCCATTTAAACTATGTATTTGAAGAAGACCATTGAACACAAATGCAGTCAATATTGTGTGCAAGAGGAGATATAGGTTCTTGAATAAAGCCATCTTCATTCTTTCCATATTTAATCCTGAATCCTGAAAAAAATTTGTTTAATTTATGGTGATCTTCTATGGAGATAGGATTTTGAAATGGTTTAATGTTAATTATGTGTAGGGTTAACAGTGTCCCACTCATGTACTGGATTTTTGTTTGCATAACAAGATTTGGCCACAAATTATAACCCAAATGGATATTAGAATTAACCTCTTTTGTTGATTTCCAGGGGCAGGAATGTTGAGATTTTGTGTATTGGGGTAGCATCGGATGTCCTCTAGCTCACAAAATTTGTGGAGTGACTAGAGTACGCCTGATCTACAAGACCCAGAAAGGGATTTGGGAAATTTCATCTAGTTTGGGAGGTATTTAATTAATTAATTTAATGTATTTCCTAAGTCTAAACTTAACAAAATTAAATAATTAAAGTTAATTAAATTAAACATGTGATGAAATTGTCTTAAGTCACATGGATCAAGCTTTATTTTAATCTTAGCCACTGATTCAATATCTGATCATGGCCTTTGGTTTCCCAATGAGAAAAGTATAAAGGAAAGGCTTCGGGTCATTTGTAAACACACACATAGGCAGAGCATTGAAGCTAAGCTGGAATTATAGGGCGTGGGTTGCTAAGAATTTCCAAAAGTGTTTTAGCTGCAAAGAGGGGAATTTAGGCAAAGGAGATGGTCTGATCCCAATGCCTAGAATCAGAAAGAGGCAAAGAGTAGCTTCCAGAGGAAGCGCAGAGAAGTAGGAGCACCAACAGCAGGGAGGGCAGCAGCTGCACAGCACAGGGGCAACTTCAGCTATGCAGTCTCTCCCGGGACAGCGTTGGGCAGCAGGAGACCCTCTGGGTTAAGCAGAGTCCCTCAAGGGTAGCGTAAGGTCAGCGTCACCCATTCTCGGTTTACATAGCCCTCTCCAGACCAGCACAGGGGGATGCAGAGGTTGACGCATGGACTTCAGGGGCAGCGCTGAGGTTTCTAGGGCCAAGATCTGGCCATCCTATAAATCTCGTTTGAGGGTGTGGATCAGTCAATATTTTGGCTTCAGAACAGCAGGACAGATGCAGATCCATATTTTCTCTGTCGATTTTTCCAGACCTGGAACCCATATTTGTTGTATTTAGAAAACTCTTAATAATAAAACACTTCAGTAGCCAAAAGACCAGTTTTCCCACATTGAGTTTTTCCGGGGACTATTGTCCAGAAAATCCTTGTGTCACTATGTGTATGTGTGCATGCACTTTTTTGTTTTAGATCTAAATCGGTGAAAGTCTGTTATGTGTTTGCTTCGATGTTAATCTGAAGTTTCAACATTAATAACTTAATTACGTAGGAGAAGCATAACCAGATCTAACAGTAGATTTCTGCATAAGTAAAATTCAGAAATTTTCACATGGTATCAGAACGATTGCAGGTCTAGTAGGGTCACCTACAGAATACTGAAGGATATTGCTGCAGAAAGCAGCAAGAAGAGCAGCAGCAACAGCAGAAGGCCAGATCTAAAGAGACAACGTGGTTTCAGAGGGATCATAATCACGTAGAGGGCAGGGTGACGTAGTCTTACATTGTCTCCATGTAGGCCCACATACTTACTGCGCAGAGGCAGCACAGAGACAATGCTGGGATTTTCTGAAGCCAGCCAGGGTGACACAGATCTGAATTTGTCTAATTCATAATTGCCTGAAGCAGAGCTGCAGAAATTCAGAAGGTGATGGTGGGGTTAAATTTCTGAAGATTTCATAATTTTAGCCTAAGCACTAGTGACAAAGAGTGGGAGGAGATCAACTTCTCAGAGAGTTTATATCCAAAGTAACTTGCAGATCAATCAGAGGATTGAAGAGGGTTGAACCATTGTTGATTTGGAATATTTGCAAGGAAGGAAATCAATTTTTAGAGGGAGTAGAGGGTGCCCATTTTGCAAAGGACCCAAGATGCATATCTCTGGCATAGAGAAGAGGAGATCTGACAGATTTATGAGCATATGGCTCCTCATGGATTGCATGATCAGGATAGATTAGATGGCCTATCCAACTTTGCAATTTGGAAGGCTAGAATTCTGATAGTACTAGAGGCATATCATCTAAGAGACCGTGCAGAATGAGTTGTGGCCACGCCGACCGATGCAAATCTCCTGATGAAGCATAATGAAGCTGCGGGACATGCCAAGCGGCTGATAATGGATGGATTTAAGGACCATGTTGTCCCACACATAGTTGAGAAGAAAATAACTAATGATATGTGGAAGGCCTTAACATCCCTATATGAGGGAAAGTTCGTCCAGAGGAAGATAATTCTAGAGACTTAGATGCGGTCATTCATGATGACCAAGGGGGAAGACATGGAACATTTTCTCTTTAGATTAAATTCGATCAGAGACCAGTTGGTTGCCACAGGTGAAAAGGTGGAGGATGAGGTGATGGTGAGGACTACTCTTAATGCCGTCAAAGATGAGTGGGAAACCTTTGTCTAACTATCTTGGGCAGAGCATACCTTCCTGACTAGGACAACTTGTGGGCAATGATGCGTCAAGAATAATTCTGTAGATTCACCAAGAAGCAGTACAGCATGGGATTGAGTAAGGTGAAGAAGGAAGACGAAGAATATGTTGCCTTGGCATCAAAGAGGCAATAGGGAAAGAAGAAGAGGGATCTATCAAAGATCAAGTGCTTCTAGTGTGGTGAACTATGACATTTCGCTAGCAATTTTCCTCAAAAGAAAAAGGACGAGGAAGCTTCTTCTTCCAAGGCTGTTGTGGCGGATGATGGGTCTGAAGATGGTGCAGCCACAAGCACTCATGAACCACGAAAGTGGCGCAACATGGAATTGTAGAGAAGCTACATAATTACGGCGGTATCCTTGAGCAACTCATCTCTTGGAACACATATGAGCTACGAGAGCCTTAAGATAGTATCGGGACAAGTGGAGCAGTGGGTGCATAGATCATGGATGAAGCAGAGGAAAATCTGAAGTTTGGAAGGAGAAGTGCAGTGCAGATGAAACAACAGCGTAGAGGCAACAATAGTGTAGGGGCTGATGTGACTTCAGTAGCGCAGAGCATAGCTACAACAGCATGGAGGCTTCAAGAGGATAGCGCAGTGCAACAACAACGTGAGAGATTTCAGCACAAGGGGTTGATGTGACTTCAGTAGTGCAGAGTGAGTCTTCTTACGTAGTGCAAAGATGTAGTTGTGCATCATCCTCTAGATGAAAACAAAGATCAGCAGCCGATGGAGCTTCAGTGATAATGTTGCAGCCCAACTGACTTGTGTGTCAAAGATTGGGCAGGAGATTCAGTTGGTTCTCTCAGCAAATGAAGATGCAGTGCAGCAGATGGTAGCACGTATGCAGCAGATTGAGAGGGAGTTGCAGTACAGATGTGGCAGTGGCGATGATAGCGTCATGGGCAGCAATACATAATGGCAGCAATAGTGTAGTGTTGAAGGGAAACAGGCCCAACATCAACAACATAGAAACCAGTGCCCAAAATCTTGTGATACACGGTGTGATGTATTGCTAGAGCACACTTCATGCTAAGAGGGAGTGTTGATATTTTTTGTATTGGGGTAGCATCAGATGTGATCTAGCTCCCAAAATTTGTGGAGGGACTAGAGTAAACCTTATCTACAAGACCTAGAAAGGGATTTGGGAAATTTCGTCTAGTTTGGGAGATATTTAATTAATTAATTATTTTAATGTATTTCCTAAGTCTAAACTTAGGAAAATTAAATAATTAAAGTTAATTTAATTAATCACGTGATGAACTTGTCTTAAGTCACACAGATCAAGATTTCTTTTAATCTTAGACATCGATTAAAGATCTGATCATGGCCATTGGTTCCCCAATGAGAAAAGTATAAAGGAAATGCTTGGGGTCATTTTTAAACACACACAGAGGCAGAGCACTAAAGTTAAGATGGAATTCTAGGGCATGGTTTGCTAAGAATTTCCAGAAGTGTTTTAGCTGCAGAGAGGAGATTTTAGGCAAAGGGGATGGTCTTGTCCCAATATCTAGAATTAGCAAGAGGTAGAGAGCAGCTTCTAGAGGCAGCGCAGAGAAGCAGCAGCAGAGAGGGCATCAGCTGCGCAGCGCATGGGTAGCTTCATCTATGCAGGTGCTACACAGTCTCTCTTGGGGCAGCATTGGGCAGTAGAAGACCCTCTGGGGTTACGCAAAGTCCCTCAAGGGCAACGTAGGGTGTGCGCCAACTATTATGGGGTTACGCAGCCCACTCCACGCTAGCGCAGGGGGCCGCAGAGGCTGACGCAGGGGCTTCAGGGGCAGCACTGGGGCTTCTAGGGCCAAGATCTAGTTGAGTCGTGTAAATCTTATTTGAGGATGTGGATCAGTCAATATTTTGACTTGAGAACAGTAGGATAGTTGCAAATCTATATTTTCTCTGCCAGGTTTCCAAGATATGGAACCTAGATTTGTTGTATTCAGAAATCTCTTAATAATAAAACCCTCCAGTAGCCAGAAGACTGGTTTTCCCACATTGGGTTTTTCCAGGGGCTATTGTCCATAAAATCCTTGTGTCACTTTCTCTATGTGTGCATGCACTTTTCTGTTTTAGATTTGAACCAGAGAAAGTATGTTATGTGTTTGCTTCTATGTTAATCTGAATTTTCAACATTAATAACTTAATTGTGTAGGAGAAGCATAACCAGATCTAACAATAGATTTCTACATAAGTAACATTCATAAATTTTCACGAGGAAATCATAGGTTATTGAATACCTAAGCATTGCAGGTTTTCTTGAGTCATACTTTTATCTTTCATTAGAAGTAAAATTAATGCATTGATTATTAGCCATCGAGAATGAGCCTAAATTCCTTTTAAGAAAGGATGTAGAGCTCATACTGCTCCATCCTTGAACAATTGGAAATAACCCTCTTTCACTTAGGTTCCCTATCCCTTCAGTTTCTCCAGCTCTTGAAAGAATTTTTGGTCAACAAGATCCCTTTGGATGGAATTTACCTCTTTTCTAGTTGGGTTAACCAACCATTCCTTGACATCTTTCCATGGAAACTTTGTCTCGTGGACTACAAAATCAGTTACAGGAATGAGGTTCATTTCTGTTGGTAAATTAGCAGAGAACCAATTTGATACAAATACAGGGACTGTTGAGAGTAGCTGATGTCCAGCCTAAGAATCCTCCAAAAAAATTCCCTTTTCCTATTATAAAAATCCCTAAAAATATAAAACTAATTTGTTTATTAGGTGTTTACCGATCATCATGTTGTTCCAGATTGTAGATTTTTTTTTCCATATAGTCCAATATGAATCACATGCAAGTTGTTTTTACTGTGGCAAAGGAGCTATAGTGTTCCCTGAATGGATACTATGTGGTGGTTGGATGAATTACTCCTACTCATTTAGGGGAAGGGAAATCTACCACAATTGTCGGCCAAGTCAAAATTGAATTTTTCTAGTAAACATATTGGACTTTCATATCATGGCACACATTTGAGACAGATATTGCATAAAATCCATATCTATGAGTGTTAACATGATTTCCTGGGATTTTGTCTGATTACCAACGTCATGACGTTCATACATCTATATATTATACTATGCATTTATGCTAATTGCACTTAATTGTGTACTCAATCGTTTTTGTCAATTTTTTTCTTCTTTAATTATACTCTTTACTTATTCTTAGCAAAAATTCCTTGATGGTTGATAAGGAAATGATCCTCATTGTAATTATTAGTTCAGATTTTAGAGCTAAATACATGGAAAGATTAGTATGTCTTGAAACTATCCCAGTTGAAATTTTGAGATCATTACTTTCAACATGTAAGCCATTTTCAAGCACAACATCAATAACCTAAATTTATATGAATAATATAATATGCAACTGAATATTTAAATTCAAACAACAACATAAAGGACGTGTACTCCATGCTTGGGAATTGGAAGATGCCAGAATTTTTCTCCAGAGACCAATCACTACAAATGTCAATATTTACAACATAAAAGTTTGATATTCAAATTTTAATAACTTTTTTTTTTTAAATGTAATTCAAACAGTGTCGAACTACATGAAATAGAGGCATTGTTGTCCAAATGGTTAAGGTCATATTGTATTAAGAATATGTAGGTTCTTATCATGGTGATTTTCTACATAGTTTTCCTATTATCAATTTCGAGTACAATTATAGATAGTTGCATATAGAAAAAATAAAAAATTTAAAAAAATAAATAAATAAATAAATAAATAATTGTCAAAGTAAGGTTTATTATGCTTTAAATTTAATACCTTGGAAAAGTCTTTATCTACTTAGTATGGTTATTCCTAATTGCTATTTAGGTTGAATATCTACATGTTTAAGTCAATGGATTTAACATTGATTAGCTACTCAAAATTATGGATAAATCAGTATGTACATGCAAAAAATCTATGGAGATCGATTTTATTCGAGAAAATTTGTTGGAATCTGCGTTGCTTTTATTTTTAAATGTGATTGTAACATTTATATATCAACACATAAAAGACTGGTAAGGTTCTGAAACTAGTTAATAAAGAATTTGATCATTAAGTGTTAGAGATATGATTTTTTCGTATTATTTTTAATAATTAAACCCACCAACCATTGGAACATGAAAAAAACAAGGAATTTATAATTATTAGCAATGACAGTCAATTTCTTGCGAGTTATGGAATGAATTACAAGGGATGTTAATTGAGCATTGGAACATTGGTTTAAACGGTGAAATGTAGGTTTTGGCCAGCAAGAAGAAGATTTATCTCATCATGGAGTATGTGAGAGGGGGTGACATGTCTGATAAAATTGTGAGTTTCTCTCGTGGATTAAGTTCAACCATTTTGTGTGTTGTAAGTGATACTAAATTTAGACCAACACAGTTTACGGACCCAGATAAAGATATAGTAATTGTTTGTATGATGTCCTATATTCTAGAACATGTTAAATGCTCGCATAGTAGTTTGTTATTATCATTTGGAATTTCAAAAATCAAAGTTACAAGTGCCTGGTTATAAAAATAACACACCTAATTGAATCTCATTGAGGATTTTCTTGTTTCTAAACAGTTTTATCTTCAAAAATAACTGAAGATGTGCTAGGAAGTATTTCCATCGGCTTATTGATGTTGTAAATTATTGGGGTCGCGATTCGACACAATGGAGGTTGGCATGCCATGCAGTTTGAATATTTGGTCCATGAAATTTGCGCCACCAAAGTTGGGGTAAATGGGTGGGGTAGAGCACAAAAATGGGAATATTTTGAAAGCCTATCAATAACCACCATGATAACGGATTTGTTTCCAAACTTTGGGAGACCTGTAATGAAATCCATGGAGATATCTTTCCACATGGAAGCAGGGAGTGGTAAAGGTTGTAAGGTTCTTGATTGCTTTATTGTTTCCCCTTTGTTGTGTTGGCATACATCACATTCAACAACAAAAGTAATAGTGTCTTTTTTCATGCCCGCCCAAAAGAAGAAGCAGTGTGCATGTGCATAAGTCTTTTAAAATCTTGAATGTACACGAAAGTTGGAGAGGAGCGAAACTCGGCCAAGGTGCAAGGTTTAGAGCTGAGGTCGGGGAGAGCAATATCTGATCCTTGTAATGAAGGACCTCATCCTTCCAAGAGTAATCGGCTGAGGCATTGGGATCTTCTCTCAATTTATTAATGAGCTAGGACATAGAGGGGTGGGAGAACCATTCATGTCGGGTTTCTTCAATCGAATCTGGCCGAGGTAGAGAGAGTTATAAAAGGGTTCCATCATCCTCAAATTGGCGCGATAAGGCATCAACTACTAGATTGTCACATCCTTCTTTTTAAATAATTTCATAATCATATCCCAACATTTTTTCCAACCATTTACTTTGTTATGGAGAGGATGGACATTGCTTGAGAAAATATTTCATACTATGATGGTTAGTATGGATTGGAATCGTCTCCCCAATAATTATGGGCTCCAAATGTTTACTGCATGTAAGATGATAATCATTTATTTCTCATATGTTGATTATCCCAAATATTTTCCACTAGGTTGTTTACTAGTGAAGGTCAATGGTCTACCTTCCTTCATTAATATTGCACCAATGCACGTTCATGAAGCATCACATTCAATCACAAAAGGTTTGGTGAAGTCGGGTAAGGCCAATACTGGAGTGGAGCACATGGCGTGTTTGAGAACCAAGAAATCTTGTTGCACTGTGTCAGTCCATAGGAATGAATTTTTCTTCAGAATATTAGTGAGAGGACGTGCAATGCATCCATAATTGCTGACAAATTTGCGACAGTAACTTGCGAGACCCAAAAATCCCCTCAAACTCTTCAAGGTTTTTGGTTAGGACCATTCCTCCATTTTCCGAATCTTCTTCAGATCAACCCTTACTCCGTCACGTCCCACAGTGTGTGCCAAATAATCAACCTCTTCGATGCCAAATGAGCACTTAGATATTTTGATAAATAATTTGTGATCTTGGAGCAATTTTAGTATCTGGTCAACATGTTGAAGGTGATTGTCCCATGTGATGTAGATGAGAATGTCATCGAAAAAGAGCATAAAAAAATTTCTAACATAAGGCTTCAGAAGTTGTTTCACGAGGCTCTGAAAAGTGGAGGGATAATTACAAAGACCAAATGGCATGGCCAGGAATTCATAGTGGCCTTTATGAGTTCGAAAAGTTGTTTTGGGCACATCATTTTCCTTCACGTGGATTTCATGATAGCGCGAGTGGAGGTCAAGCTTGGTAAATAATTAGCACCATGGAGTTCATCAAGAAAATCATCAACTACTGGAATATGAATTTTGTCCTTGATAGTGAGCATGTTAAGGGCCCGAAAGTCAGGACACATGTTCCATTCTCTATCTTTCTTTAAAACCATGACCACAAGAGATGAATAAGGGTTGGTGTTGGGACAAATAACCCCAGCTTCAAGGAGCTCCTTGATGATTTTTTCAATCTCATCCTTTTGGGAAAAAGGATAGCAACATGGGTGGACATTTTGCGGCTGAGCCCCCAGGACCAGAGGGATGCTATGATGATGCTCACCTCGAGAAGGTGGGAGTCCCTTGGGTTTGTCAAAGACTCGCTAATGGCAATCTAAGACCTCTTACGTATCTGGATGAATAGGGGGTGGAGTGGATTCAATGGATTTGATGGAATTAAATTGAGCTACTACCCCATGATGGCCCTTTTTAAAAATATTCTCCATTCGATGCTAGTTTATGATAGTAGGAGCACCTGTGTGGAGTCCCCGCAGTGTCTGAGTGTGACCTCCCTACTTAAAGCTCATATATAACTCTTGGAAATCCATTGTGACAAGGCCTAGTGTGCGAAGCCATTCTACCCTGAGGACAATGTCACAACCACCCATTTCAATGGAAAACATGTGGGTTTTAAGGTGATAATCCCCCATTTTAAGCTTAATGTTTTCACAACGGGCTTCACATTTCATGCTTCCCCCATCAGCAATCAATACTTGGAAATTAGAGACTGCCCTTATAAAATAATCGATCACTTCAACTAAGTTCTTATGGACAAAGTTATGAGTGCTTCCGCTATCTATCAATACCACTACTGGCCAATATTCAATGAAGCCATGAATTTTGAGAGTTTGGGGTGAAGAAATTTCAGCCAAGGCTTGTAGTGATATAATTAGCTCATCTAGCATAGCTGCGAGATCATGGTCTCGATCTACTTGAGTTTCAGCTGCTTCTTCCTCAGCCACGTCATGGATGGGCGCTTCATCTACTAAATTTTTTTTAGTAGCATCAATTTGGAATAAATTTGGTTATCTTCATTTATGTCCTGGGGAGTACTTATCATCACAATAGTAGCAAAGTACTTGTTTCCTTCGCTCAATGATTTCTGTCGGAGACACCTTTTGAACCTTTAGTGTTTGGGTGGGGTCCATAACCTAGGTGGGACATGCCTTTGCGACAAAATTTGGGCAATTGGACTGGGCTTGTAAGGCACCTTCCACATCTAAGGTTTTGCGGCATGCATCCAACCACGTAGCAGGGTGATGCATTCAGGCATGGGCTTGGATTGCTTCCTTCAGGCCATTGATGAAACATTCCAAATAAAATTCATCTCCTAGTCCACTAGTTCTGATGGCCAATTGTTCGAAAGCGACAATGTAGTCCTTGACTGTACCATTTTGTCTAGGCTCAGTGAGTCATCCCAAAAAATGAGAATCCCAATCAAAATGGTCACAAATGGATTTTGAGAACATGTGCCAAGTTATCTTCCCTGGGTAACATTTATGATGCCACTGCCACCACTGCCATCTTTCTTGTTCCAAGTAAAGTACTCCACTCGTAGTTTAGTTTCATCGTCACATATATTATTAAGGATTAAATACTATTCCATTTGAGCCACCCATATTTCTGGTTTTGAGCCATAAAATTTGTACATGTCTAGCTTAGGCATCTGTTGGCCTGAAAAGTGGGACCCTCCATGGAAGTGAAGGTGATGGTTGGTTTCACCTTCTTCGTATGCATCAACACTTGGGTATTCCCTGCTATGTGTCAACAAGTTAGCCAGAGCCTCCATGATTTTGTCGGGAAGGGCTTGAAGGAGGCTCTCAAGGTCGTCGATTTTGTCATTCACCTTTTTTGCAACCACGACTTGAGATCGGATTCCGTACATGCACTAGCCCATATTTGGGACCTGAAAAATATGAGCTTATAAGTGAATGGTACCATCGGAATCAGCTCGCCGAACAGAGTCTTATGGGCTAGGTCTCCGGAAAGCATCCTGAAATGGATCTAGGGGTTTACAAGTGAGTCCAACAAACGTGACCATCTATTGTATTTATTGTGTGCATGCCTCCCAAAATCCGCAGGTTTATGCGCCCAACGACAGATCCCGTGGTTTAAATACGTTGGAACACGTCTCTAGCCTAAAAAGAATTTTGCGAAAATTGAAGGTCCCACTGGGCTAGAAAGCGCTCTGATACCACTTGTAATACATTTTACCTGTTAGACGAGCTAGAATACAAGAAATACGAAACAAAATAGCCGAAACATATAGATATCGCATGGAAATAGACAAGAGGCAAAGATATCTTATTATTCAGAACCATAATACAATGTTCACTTGCCTCCTCGAGGAGGAAACCTCCAACAAAGAGGAGCTCAATTACAATACCACACAATGCTTATTCCTTCTATCTAGGACTATGTATAGCCTAATGACATCCAAAACCCTAACTACTCGTGGTCCTTGACATAACATGGGTTAACCACTTTATTTATTAACTATGGCTCATTTATAATTAAATGTGGTCCCTTTTGGAGAATGTGGGTCAACCACTTACAATTATTATGGGCTTTATTGACACAAATAACTAACTATGACTCAGACTAGGCCCCCTTGTTCTTATTACATAAATAAAGGGGGTTATGATTTTACCCTAACACCATAACCATTGCTATAGCTAGCTCTCGTTACCATTCCTTGTTAACCCACCATATTACAATCTACCTCACCAGAAACCTTGATCCCCCATATCAACACGTCTTATACGGTTGATGCCTCTTTCTTGTCGACTTCACCACTCATACTCTAAAATTGAGGTAAGTACCTTGGATAGGTTCCCCCTTTAAGGATTATCCTCGGGTGGCACAATGGGAACTAATATTTCCCATTGATGTCATCGATCCCCCTGACATTCGACATCAACACCAGTTTTTAGGTCAGGGTGGTATCGTACTTCATAATTGTTGCATCTATACCATTTAGTCGAAGACTCATGCACCATGAATCATAATACAAATGCTTACACAAATAGTGCGAGGGAGATTCCCAATGTCGAAGACATATGCATATGAAGGCACATGTTAAGCCTTGCTGATGCATGGGGGCACCTGATTCAATCTATTGGTCCAAAGAAACTCCCTTAAGGGCATTAACAGTTATCATCACCAACTATCAATATTTACGTACTACAGTGTGACGTGAAAGGCCCAATCTCTATCATATTGTGTTAATTAGTCATCATAATAAGCAGGGGACATTCCTGCCTCATAAAAATCATGTTTTATTCTTCATTTAGGTTTCCTACAAATAATTTTTACCCTTCAGTCAAGGGATCCCTCTACTCATCTCCTCTACAAGTTATTCTCTCTCTCTCTCTCTCTCAAATATGTTATAAAGACTCTCTGTAAGAACAAAAACCGTCATGTATTTCGGCTATACGCTTGCTCCTCACCTCATACATCAGGGGGCAATTGCTAACACAAGAAAATCATACACAATATAATGAAGGATTTTCTAGCTAAAAACACCATGGAAATGACAAAAAAAATAAACTTAACCTAAGGTTACTAAAGACAAAATTGGACTGAGCAACATAAACAAAGGGTAAATGCTCGACCGTGCGACTTTTTATTCGAAATTCGTGCGGTCCAGGGAAAGGCGAATGGAATTCCCACACTTTGCGAGGGGATTCCTTGACATAGAAAGTCATTGAAAAATGACTTGGAGTCACCCTAAATATATGCGGCCCTCAATGAAATCATCTTGTCCTTCTCTTGATTCATTATCACTCTTGAACCAATCGAGGGAATATGGGTTCAAATGTTTCTATATAAAAAAGCCACTGGAGAAGCAATACATGAGACATTGTTATGCTAGCTAAATTGCTACCAAGAGCAACACCAAATTTCATTGTTGAAGCAAAGGAAGTGAGAGCACTAGCATATTGTCCATATTGCCTCTAAGCAATCCAATATCTTAGTGAAAGAATACAAGCCCACCATTGGAGAGTCTTAACACTTCTTTTAAGAGAGAGGAGAATCTTGCAAAGAGATTAAGGAAAGGGACCTCCTTGTTGAGGATTTTGTGCTCCATAAATCAAATGATTCTCTTCAAGTGTTTTAGCATTCTATTGTATTCTTCTGCCACCACCAGTCAATAAAGGGAGTCTTTCTCCATTGTTATGTTGACTTGTTGCTCCATTGAACATTGTGTTGTATTTGTCTCTTTTGTTTAATCTTATGTTTGTTGATGCATTGTTTTCACAATTTGAAATGGTTTTTTTTTCTTTAAGTTTGTCCAAAAACATCACCAGTTATCTCTATGATCCTTTGCAATGAGGAACAACCAACTGTTAAGGAGGTGTTATTTGGTACTCCATTGGCACAAAAAAAACAAACACGGGAGGCAACAAAGACAGAAGAAGAAGAGAGAAAAACATAGGAAAAAGAGGAAACAGAAGCAAAAGAAGGAGAAGCAGAAGTTGAAAGAGAATAGGAGGAGAAACAATTGGAAGAAACATTAGGCCCTAAGGAAGCTAATGAACGCAAAGAAGTAGAGGAAAAACCACATCAGACAAGATTATCTCCGGGGGATATTGAACATGAGGTAGATGCAACCCTAGCTACATTGGGCACTCATGTTAATGCCGAAAGGAAGCAATAAAGACATGGGAACCTATATTTTAAGATCATAAAAATCACCAGAATCAGACAAAAGAGACCACAAACTCCCACAAGGGTCCCATCATCATTGAAGAATCACCAAGTAAGAAGGAGGAGGTAGGACCCATTGAAGGAAAACTTCAAGAGGTCACCTTCACTAAACCCAAAACAAAGACACATGTAGTATTTGTGAATAGGCCTACCACCATGTCAACTAGCCTCAAGAAGCCCAAGACACGAGCAACCCTCCAACAAGCATAAAAAGAGAAGCTATAAGAGGGGTAGGGTTTACTACAGGAGAGATAGAGTGTGCTACAAGAGGGACAAAGTATTCCATAGGAGCTACAGGAGAAGAAAAATGAAATACAGGAAGCAACAACCTCCCCAAAAATAATTGAAAAGGACTTCCCAGAGCTGCAATAGCCTAGTCCACAACCCAGCTTGGGGTCTTACTATAAATTCGTTGAAGGGGGAGGATCATCCCTGAAAAATTTGCAATTCCACTCCTTTATGAGCTAGAGATAGAGAAAGGAAGAACCCATAGGTGGATGTAAATTGCTAAGTCACAGAATATGGAAGATGTGGGACTTATGGAAGAAAAATTCAATGAGATGGGAAAATAATTGGCTAATTTGAGACTCAGGGAATCTATGATAAAAGAGAAGCTACAACCATATAATATAAGGCTAAAAGAGAGGCTCCAGGAAAAAGAAACCCAACTTGCCACCATGGCAAGTCTCTCTATGGAGGCCCTATAATGCAGGAAAACTTCAAAATATTATGCTCTCTTTCTCAAAGAGAAGTGGCTACAATTCCAAATCAGAACTCTAGCACAATATGACTCTCTACCCTTCCACGACTACATGTAGTTTATTGAGTTTTGCAAACAAACTAGTATGGAGGACAGAGAAAAGATAGTTGAATTCTACATGCATAATTTTATCTTGACATATATGAACTTATGTGATCGCAATTCAAGATTAGGGGACATGCAACTAATGGCTTTGGAATCTTGGTTGACACATGAAGAAACAAGGGCTTAGGAGGTGAAAAAAGTAATGGACAAAGAGGAGAAGGAACCTTTATACATCATAACAGAGTTAATGATCCCTGAGGTTTTCATTAGCAATCATAACCTCATCTACAATGTGATGTTTTCAAGCACCAAATACATTGAAACCCAAGAGCAATCCATTCTTCACTTTTAGTATACCTTTAGAATGTTAGGAAAATAAATTAGAAAATCTTTCCAAAGGAGATGGCACACCTTACCCCATGGTCTGCAAGATATAATACCACTCTCCCGAAAGGCTAAGGAATGCCTAGGAGAAAACACCATTTTACAAGACAATCAGGTAGAGAATGAGGATCTGATGGATAGGACTGAAACTCAATCCACCTTTGCTATTAGGATTATAGGAAGGAAAGGACCAAGCATAAGAGTAAAAGGAATGGAATGAGGTGAGAAAAAAACAGGATTTTACTTACAAGAAGGCACACCATCTGAGGTACCTTGGGATGTCAAGGAGGTTACCAGGGCCATGAGAGAGCTGCACATGGATGATTGAGTTTCTTAGAGGATGAGCAATAATTTCAGCAGGGGGGTGATGATGAGGCTCATCAATAGGTATATTATGAGGGCCATGATGCCATCCTACAACCTTAGAACTATATTTTTCTCGCATTTATTCACATTCTTAGTTATATTATGCTTAGTGAGAAGGGTAAAGGTGTTTTTCATAGTATGTGGCCTAATGTGGTTTAATTGCAGGGAAATGTAGTTTTTTTTATATATTTTCCATGCGGGGGCTCTAAGGAGACCACATCCTTAACTCGTTAAATAAGCCTAAGATCACAATACTCTCTCTCATCAATTTGAAGTCAGTCGCAGCGAAGCCACTACTATTATAAGTGAATCTTATGAAGGACAAGATCCACCATTCTCAAGATGAAGAAGACAATCACTCCTATTTTCAAGGGAGCCGCTATCAACTACCTTTTCATATAACTAAAAAACAAGAATAACTCATTAGGATTCGAGTTTTGTTTTCATCTAGGTAGTTATTGAGCTCAAGAGTCTAGCACTGTTATTCTTAACTTTTATCTGATGTATAAGACTTTTACTGTATGATAATGAGAAGTTGGTCATTGAGTTACATTTGAGTTAGTTCCAGGGGGATAATTCCCTTGGGTTTGGGCCCAACCTAGTGGTTTAGGTCACTCTTGTATATTTGTATTTTGTTCTTAGTTTCAAGTAGTTCATAACCTTCTTTCATTTCAGTGGATGTTTAGCTACAAAAATCTGTGATTGGAAGCTTTTGCACCACCTATTTTGTGGGAGATTTGTTGAAAGGATTCATATTCTAAGTAAAAAATATTATGTTTATGATTTCTTAGAAGTAGATGAATGCTAGTTTCCCTTTTTCATAGTTGTATTGTGTCAACTAGAAGCTAGATATGTGATTTGAGTAGAGTTGGAAACATAAAAAAGATGCCATTTAAATTCAACTCATCGTTTCCATCACATTCCTTGTTATTGTGTTAATGATCAATGGATACATGTGTGTGACTGATAGTAGGGCTATATTCATATACATGGAAGGGCGTCTCTTTCACCCTCACTTTGGACTCCTCCATCACCTCTTCTCATCTCATAAGATTTGGATCAATGACCTAAGTGATAACTCAAATTTCAAATTGTTCGAAAGTGTGCCGAATATGAGCGACCGGATAGATCTCGTTTTCCTGATTCTAGTGCCACGAACGGTTCAAAAAACCAACACTGTATGAATAAGTTATCGCGTTTTGAAAAGTCCAATAAACTGCAAAATTTCATGAGTTTAGGTCTTATGTATAAGGGTAAATTTTTTTTAATAAATCTATGAACCTTGAATTTATTATTATTATTATTATTTATGATTTAATATTTATATATATTATAAAATATAATATATTATATGTTTTATAAACCTATTATATAATATATAATATATATTACATATATAATATATATTTCATATATATTAAATATCCATCATAAATTAAAACCATAGTTCCAAAGGTCCACGTATCTAAATTCAAATAGTGCCAAAGGTCTTATGAAATGGTTCGAATGATTGAATTTTAATACAAAGTCCACGTAAATAGTATACGTTGGATATATTAACAAAGACCATTTCCATTTATTAATGTAATTTTAATACAAAGTCCACGTAAATAGTACACGTTGGATATATAAAGAAAGCCCATGTCCATAAATAAAAGTTAAACAGTGATCAAGGCCATTTCTTGAACACAAGACTTCCACCTCGCGAGCCAACACTGTTGGTCTCCGTTGGCACTAGACCAACAGTTTTTTTTGTTGATAAAGATGCCGCAGTCCGTAAAATTAAGGATGAAAGCGCCATTAAACGGAGAACCGGAGGGGGTTTAAGAACTGGATTAATATTAATAATCCGTGTTTAATTGCAAAAACAACGCTTTGCGCTAAGTGTGTATTAAAGTCTGCTTATCATTAAGATAAGCACGACTCATCAATAATATAATCACGGATTAAACTAGTGACGTATTTGATGGAAGCGTGCCAAAGTTGGCAAAGATGTTATTTTTTTTATTTTTAACTCGCAGTTTTTCCAAAATTAGTGGAGGAAATTGGGCAAAGTTGTTTTGGTCATAACTCACTCAATTTTCGACCATTCTGAGAGTGTGAATAGTTAATTTCAACTATATTGGACGTTGCAGAGCCATTAATAAGGGTTGCAGAGCCATCAGATAATTTCTGAGCAAGATTTTGCTTCAGAGAATTTTCAAGGGCCACTAGGGGCAGCACAATGAGGCCTAGCCAGGTCAGCTAGAGGCCATTCTCAGGGATCCAATAGTCATTTTTGGATTTTCAGACATTCTAGAGCCATTGGTGAGGTTTTCAGAGCCATCAGAGGACTTCTGAGCGTTATTTTTCTTCCGAGAAGTTCCAAGGGCCACTAGGGGCCAATAGGGGAATGAGGCCTAGCCAGGGCAGCCAGAGATCATTCTTAGCAAACCAGTAGTCTATTTTGACTATCTTGAACCTTATGAATCCAATGGAAGGATTTTCAAAAGCTTTTGGAGGCTTATAAAGGCCGAGATGCTTCAAGGAAGTTTTTAGTGAGCCTAGAGCCACAAGGTGCCACCAAGTGTTGGGGGCGTAATCAGAGCAGTCAGAGGCCAATTTCAGCAAGTGAATAGTCTATTCTAACTATTTTGGACATTATGAATCTATTGAAGGGATTTTCAAAGCCATTTGGAGACTTGTAGAGCCAAAGAAGCCACAGGGATGTTTTAGGCAGCCTAGGGCCAATAGGGGTTGTAGGCCTAGATTGGGGTTCCAGAGCTCATTTGGAGAAAATGAACAGTCTATTTTGGATGATTGATATATTCTGGAGACAGTAGAAAAGGTTTCAGGGATGGAAAATGACTTCTAAGGGAGTTTGTGCTATAGAGAAGCTCAGGGAATCTTAGGGGCACCAACAGAAGAGGTCAAGTCAGAGGGAGCCTAGGTCCATCTCCAAATAGATAGCAGCCATTCCAGGGGTATGATGGTATTCTAAACCCATTGGTACAGTTCAAACAACCATTAGAGTTAAGTAGAAACTTGTAAAATAAATTTTCCATCGTAATCACAAAGAGCCAAGTTAATTGACAAGGGCTCCAGGAGACATAGCCCACGACATACAGGTGAAATCATTTATTAAATTTATTGTTATGTGTTGATGATTATTTGCTGCACTTTATGGTTGTTGTACATGCTTATTATCAACAAAAACAAATGTTTAATTCCTCACACTTAAAGCATTAAAACAGTTTAAAACACATACACCCTATTCAAGTATTCAATTCTGCACTATCAAGTATAAGCAAGATCTTAATTTGTTTTAACTGAGTGGGAGGTGTTTGCATAGCATAACAAGTCAGCCACCCATTTCGGATCATCATCTTTCAAACCCTTCTCCAAAAGTCCGTTTTCAAAGTCATTTTTCTTAGAAACTCTAAAACACCATGGGAACTCATCATAGTGCAAGACAGACCTCTGAGAGGTCCTGAGCTTGAATAGGAGGCTTACTAAGCCTTCTTTCACTCTTCCTAACCTATATCCACATCTCCATACATTCAGGACCTCGTCCCCAACCTAAAAACACTCTAAGAAGCCCTCTTGTAGCATTACAAGCCTTCCTATAGCAGCCTCTTGTAGCATGTCTGTACCACCATTTTCTCTCACCAGATTTTCTCCCCACTTCAACACTAACTCAAGTAGGAGGGATAATGACCTTAAGTTATGATTTGATGACCAAGAGAAGTTTCGAGACCTCCCCAACCATTCCTTTTCCTCACTGCAAAAATAGGGTAAAAATAGTATTTCAATTACAAGCAATTTACAAGTTAATTTTTTTATTTCTTTTAGCAAGTGTGAGTATATATATGTACATGTAATTTTGAGAATTAGTTGATGAATGATGCATAAATAATATTCTCCTTTCTGCAAGTAGAATAGTTTTCTTTCACCTTCATGAAAAGCTAGTTAGAACCTACAATTAGCAGTTTTGCTTGCCTAGTTAAGATTATTTTTTCAATTATACTTTCATCATCAAGGTTTCATTGTAGGCAAGTAGAGGGGATGGTAGTTGGATAATTTTATCTAATATCATAGTTGAGGGTGGAATGAGTATAATCCCATCTACTGTGCATATAGAAATGTCACCTTTAAATTTGTACGAACCTCAGGTTGACAATTAGAGTTGAGAAGCCCTTAGGAGTTACAACACTCTTGGTGCAATACAAAAGCTCGCCACTTTTTGGTGTCGTTGTCGGGGAGGTGTCTAAGTAGATGATTATTTATGCTTAAGCATTGTTTTCTACTTTCTTTTTTACATTCAGTAAAAAGGAAGTGAAAAAAAAACAAAAACAAGAAAAACTTTCTTTCATGCCTCGTAGGAGTAGGGATAATCAAGGAAAAAATATACCAAAAACTCCCACACCCTCAAGCAGTCAACATTCATTCTTCTTCGGTGACTGTGAACATCCCTCTCTGACTGCAGGGGAGTTAGAAGACCCTCTAGGTGAGAAAACTAAAACTTTTGAAGAACCTATTTGGGAAGAAGAAGAACCTACTTCACCTATCCAAGTTATGGATAAGAACACAAACAATAAGATTTTTCCCATCACAGAAACCAAGAACATGAGCCCTCCTCCCCTTCCACACTTCCACGGCCTAACCTCTGAGGACCCTGACACCTTCATGTTTGATTTTTTTGTTGTTTGTAGGACTTATGAATATGCCTCTCATGAACAAAATTTGAAATTGTTCCCCTCTAACCTTAAGGATGCATCCTTATGCTGGTGTATGGGTCTGCCTGGGGGCAGCCATTAGAGAAAATTTGATGTCTAAAATGGGCCTCCGAGGAAAAATGTACAACCAAATTAAACTTTATAAGAACCAATAGGATTCAATATAATGATTTCAACCATGGGGGATGATTCACCATTTTTGGGGTAAAAAAGTAAAAATATTTTAAAATAATAAAATAATAAAACTACTTTTTCAACGTATCTCCCTAAAGTTTTACTCAAATTTCGAGTGGGAGTACTCTTTAGATGCAAAATTAAATTCCTCATCCAAGGAGTACCCATGTTGCATACTTTTGATGGACTCTGCTACAAGAACAATGAGAAATACATGAAAAAATGTTATCGCAATCACATTTTTCATGTATTTCTCATTTTTTCGTATAGCAGGGCCATCGAAAGTATATATCATGGGTACTCCTTGGATGAGGAATCAAATTATGCATCCAATGATTGTTACCGCTCAAAATTTCAGTAAACCCACAAGGAGATAAGTTGAAAATACGAGTTGATTTTTTTTTCCCCTCTAAAATTTGATGATGTAATATATTCTTATTTTATTATTTCCACTATTATTTTATAATTTCCTTAGGAGGGCCAGTTTATACCTTGAAATTCCCCTAATGATCACTACCTCGACCCAAATGCAACAATACTTCAATAGCAAGTACAAGGAATACTTTAGGTCCAAAGAAACCAAAGAGGAAATCTTTAGGATGACCCTGAGACCTGATGAATCCTTAGAAGACTATGAGGAAAATTTTAAACGTAACTATAGGAGGGCCAATTGCACCCTTGATCCCGAATCATTCAAGTTACATCTTCTCCAAGGGATCAGGGAGGAAGTGTTGGAGACCCTCAACATGCTATATGGAGGATATGTCTATTAGTTATCCTACGATGACATCAAAATTGTGTTCAAAAATCATTGTAGGGATGCTATGAAGAAGGGTAGGGATAGTTAAGGTTTGGAAAGTTCCTCTCCCTCCAAAACATCCATAAAAAATATATATATATGGAACATGTTGAAGGATTTCAAAAGTAAAATGTTACATACCTTTACACTGCAGATGGATACCATGTAGATCAAGAGGAAACAAGAGGAAGTAGAAAGGGCTCTAGCTATTTTCTTCCCTTGATGTACTAAAAGACATCTTAAGAATGAATTCCCATTGAATGTCCTAGAATTTTGCTCAGTCTGTGAGGAAAACCATGGAACATATAAATTCCCTTCTTCGGCAGGCTTAAAATTTGTATACCAAGGGGAAGAAGGTGGGTCTGAGCAACTTTGTTTCATTAATCAAAGGAGGCCTCGAGGACCTCAACCATACCAACAGGGCATGCAATTTGTACCTCATTCTTATCTCAATCCATATTAGAATGCACCTTTGCAACCCTGGTACTCTTCCACTCATCCAACATGGTCCACACCTTCTTGGCCTTATTCTCCTCCATATCCTCCTCAACCTGTCAACCATCCTTTTCAGCCATATCCTCCCCAACCTCCTTAATGGAGAAACCCATCACAATGGTATCCAACCTCCTACTTTACTACCTCCACCCCAACCTCAACCATAACTCACTCATCCTGCTCCACCTAAGCAACCTTAGATGCATGCTCAACCCAATCCGAAGCTAAACAACAAGCAAGCACAACATGTATACATTGGAGTGACACCTTATCCTGATTATGTTGTGGATATCCAAGGATCAACCTTTTATTAGGATAGTGCTTCCTAATAACCACCCACTTATCCACTTGAAGAGCTTGAAGAAGAGAAGGAAGAGAGTGCTCCTCAATTAAATCCACCTCCTTTTCCTGAAATATTGATCCACTCTAGTTATCAAACCCCAGAATGGATTGAAATTCTGGGAGAATTGAAGAATTTGTGTGTCAAGATACCCCTTCTCTAGGCTATTGAGGATGTTCCCATCTATAATAAGCCTATCAAGCATAAATGTTTCAAAACTCCCGGGAGAAAAAGGAGAGACACCCCCACCATCAATGTTGTTGGATAATTATATGATCTAATGCTGGGGAGAGCGATCTTTCCAAAATACGTAGACCCTAGAATCCTAGTAGTGGATGTGCACATTGATGGCATCATATTCCTCACACCCTGGTTGATCTTAGGGATGCAAACAATGTGATGACTAAGGAAACCATGCTAAATCTAAACCTCCAAGGGGCTTTAAGGAGGACCACCACAATGTTGCAACTTGCAGATAGATCCACAATAGCTCTTGAGGGAATTGTTGAATATGTCACGGTCTCCATCGACTCTTGGGAGTATCCTACTGATTTCCTGGTTATCCATCCCAAAACCAAGTTTAATGGCTATCCTCTTATCTTAGGAATGCCTTGGTTGTCCACTATTGATGCCTACATTAGTTGTAGGGTTGGGAACATGACTATTAATAATGGACCCTTATCAAAACAATTGGTATTGTACCCTCCTTCTCAACCTTCTATTAAACTTTATTTACCCTTGTGGTTAGAAGATGGTGAAGAGGCTGAATTGTATCACAAAATACCCTACCCAATTTGTACCCTGGATGTTTTTATATGGGAGGGGGGGGGGGGACTTGATGAAGATGACCTCATTGACCATATCCTTCAGAACCAGCCTCCCACTACCACCCCACTTGATGACCTTATGAAATAATCTGGGAGTAGTCCTTGGACTAAGTTATGCTCGGTTGACTCAAGTCCTAAACATGTCAAAATTTTAGAGTTTGGCCCATCTATAACCTTAAAGATCAACCCCTCTCTCTTGGCCAAACAAGAAGAACAATTGTGCAAGATATTGAGAGACCACTTAGATGTTTTTGTTTGGGATTTTAAAGAAATGAAAGGGGTGCATCCCTCGATTTGTACTCATCATATTTACATCAAAGATGGATGCCAACCTGCACGCAAACCCCGGAGGAGAATGAAACCAACTCTTAAGGACATTGTGAAGGAAGAATTAACAAAGTTGTTGGATGCAGGGTTCATATACCCCATCTAAGATAGTGAGTGGGTGTCCCCTCTAGTTTTAGTCCCAAAGAAGAATGGGGAGTGGAGTATCTCTGCTGACTATATAGAACTTAACAAGGCCACAAAGAAAGACCATTTTCCTTTTCCCTTCAATGACCAAGTCCTATATGGTCTTGCATGAAATAAGTTCATCTCTTTCTCGGATGGTTTTAGTGGTTACAATCAGATCCATATCAGCCTTTAAGACCAATATATGACCACATTTACATGCCCTTGGGGCACATTTGCTTATAGAGTTCTCCCATTGCGTCTATGTAATGCCCTTGCTACTTTTGAGAGGGTAGTTTTAAGTATCTTTGTTGACCTTGTTCATGTCTTTGTTGAGATATACATAATTGATTTCACTCCTTGTGGATGTGACTTCCAGGAGGCCCTCTCTAATACGTGTAAAGTCTTGAAGAAATGTATTGAAATGAATTTTTCATTGAGCCCTGATAAATGTGAATTCTTAATGAATGCAGGGACTATCCTTAGCCATTCCATATCAAAGTAAGGGGTACAGGTGGACCCAAATAAGATTTCCATCATCAAAAGGGTCCCTATCCTTCAAAAGCAAAAAGATGTTAGCAGTTTCTTGGGATTAACTAGGTATTGTAGAAGTTTCATCAAAGATTTTAGTAAAGTGGCTTCACCATTGTTTGGATTGTTGGCCAAGGATTTAGATTTTTGTTGGATAGGCAACCGCCAGGAGGCCCTTGAAATATTGAAAGAAAAGTTGACCATTGTACCCATCCTTATGGGTTCCAACTGGGCATTGCCTTTCCATATCCATATTGATGCATCAGAAAAAACTCTGGGGGCATCCTTGGGACAAGTAGATGATAAGTTGCCTCATGCCATTTATATCATTACTAAATATTTGTCTAAAGCTGAGTTTAATTACATTGTCACTAAAAAATAACTCTTAGTTGTAGTACACTCCTTGAACAAATTCAAGCACTATATCACTGGATATCAAACTTTTGTTCATACTTATCATGCAACCATTAAGTATTTTATGAATGAGTCTGATGTGAATGCTAGGACAATAATATGATTGTTATTGTTACAAAATTTTGATTTTACTATCATTGACAAACCAGAGAAAGAAAATGTGGTTGGATATTTCTGGTCCAAACTTACTTTTCTTGCAGGTAATGAAGAGATGGTGGATGGTAAACTTCTAGATGAGCACCTCTTTGTTATCTTGATGCTTTCTCCTTGGTTTGTTGACATAGCCAACTACCTGGTTGTTGGGAGGTTTCCTCCTAATAGATCATCTAGGAAGAAGAGCAAGATTGTAAGGAAGAGTGCCCCTTTCACTTGGATTGGGGGAAACCTTTTCAAAATGAGACCATATTATATCTTTATGAGATGTTTAAGGGAAGAAGAGGTATTTTAGATCCTCTCATCGTGCCATGATGGACCTTATGGGGGTCATTTTGCTGCTAAGAGGACAACCTTTAAAGTTCTACAGGTTGGTTACTATTGGCCCACTCCACATCAAGATGTAAGGAGATACACCACCAATTGTGATTAGTGCCAAAGGATGGGGAAACCCACACCCAAGGATGAGATTCCCTTACAACCTCAAGTGGCCTTAGAGCCATTTGACAAGTGGGGCATGGATTTCATTGGGCCAATTGATCCACCATCAGGATAGAAGAAGTACATCATTGTGTGCACTCACTATTTGACAAAGTGGGCCGAGACAAAGGTTGTTAAATTAACAACTAAGTAGAAAGTGGTTGAGGTTTTAAGAGAAAACATTTTCTACAAGTTTGGGCATCCAAGGGAGATATTAATCAATCAAGGAGCACGATTCACAACACATCTAATCAAGGATCTTGTGAGGCAACACCATATCAAACACAAGACATATACTTCCTATCTCCCTTAAGAAAATGGGAAAGTGTAGGTCACAAATAGAGCATTAGAGAGCATCCTCACCAAGCTTGTTAGCAACAATAAGAGAGATTGGGTAGAAATATTAGTCTAGGCCACTTGGGCCTATAACATGACTTTTAAGACAACCATTAGGTTTGCTCCATATGATTTGGTTTATGGGAAAAAACTCTTTGATTTCTATTGAATTTGAATATAACACTCTGAGAATGGAAGCCTAATTGGACTTAGATGTCACCAGAGCACAACAAGAAAAACTGCTCCAACTTAATGGCTTAGATGAGTTGAAGTTGGAAGCTCTCTTACACACCGAATCCATGCAATTGAAAAGGAAAGTTTGGCATGACAAGCACATCAAGGAAAATATTTTCAAGAAGGAGACTGGGCCTTGTTATATGATTCCAGGTTCAAAGATTTGAAGGGGAAGCTAGTGACAAGGTGGTTGGGTCCATAGTTTGTAGAAAATTGTCAGCCTCCACATGCAGCCTCTCAAGATCGGCCTTCCTGCCTAAAAAACACAGTCAAAAAATGAAGGTTGACCCAAAGTCAATGCTGTTCAGATTTGCCCTAAACCAGTTCGAAATTGCAGCTTCATGTTTTCACATGTGTGGAGGAGAGAGAAGCCTCTAAGGCAGTATGAACC
Organism: Pinus albicaulis; assembly: GCA_034641835.2. Lineage (NCBI taxonomy): Eukaryota > Viridiplantae > Streptophyta > Pinopsida > Pinales > Pinaceae > Pinus > Pinus albicaulis. Next base: position 1,520,645,774 of record CM076582.1, on the reverse strand, counting down.
AATCAAATGAGATAGAGAAGTGTGAGATGAGTGAATGATGAAATGAGCATCATGTCTCTCCTTTTTATATCCATGACTGTGGGTGTGTGACACACCTTTTGGGGCTTGTGAGCCTACATTAAAATTATGGCCAACCTTGACAAATTGCACATGTGTGGAAAATAAGTTCAAAATACAAGCTCTGCTCATCCAAACAAGACGATCTTTAGATCAATCTTGCACTTCTTCGAAAGAGGAATCCAAAAAAAATATCATCTCCATCATATGAGAAATTCAACATGGAGTTTGGCCCTAGTTTCCAAATTTAACACTCCCTCTCAACTAGGGAGAATTCCATCTATCCACGTGTGCAATGCTATCATCTAGTACCATCATGTACTATCATATGTCACCATCATCATGCAATCTTGTGTCATCTCGTTGTCTCTGCTCTGCTATAGAATAATCATAAGAAAATATCATCGAGAGTGAGTCACAAAGACTTTGCCACTCTCCACTGACCCGAAGTCAGTTCAAAGGTAAAAACCTCATCAGACTTGATCCCAGATCAAGTTGTTGGACACATCCCATCCTAGACATAAAGAATACGACAATACCCGATGCATCCATCGATAATGCTATTGGTCTCTATCCTCATTTCCCAACTCATTGGACAAATGTAAGGTACTTCCCATGAGTCTCAGACTAGATGGGTAGGATGATTGTGGGGCATAGATCAAAGAGAGGGCGAATCAACTCAATATCATAAATTTGGGGAAGAAGCACACCAACAAGGTAAGGCAAACCTAACCCTGTGGTTGCTTATAGATCCAAGTAGCTATCCCCAAGCCCCTTGGAGCTCCCAGAGCTCATAGTCCAACTCAAGCGGGACCCTCACAATAAGGTATGTCCATGATACCAAGCTTCTCACAGAAGGTTAAGAATTTGACCTTCCCCAGAGGCTTCATGAGAATATTTTCGACCTTCTCATCAGTCCCAATATGATAGAGCCTTACGGCGCCTCACTGTACCATGTCCCGGACAAGGTGGTACATAATATCAATATTCTTGGATCGGTCATGGAACACGAGATTCTAAGAAAGAAGAATCCCACTTTAGTTGTCGCAGAGCCCAAGCAAGAGTGAGAAGAGCAATCACCATAAATGTCATAAATAATCCAAAGTGGCGATGTGCAATCCATTTTGTCACCAACTAGTGAGGAAGGTTCCAAAAAAATTTCTTCAGCGGATTTCTCTTAGCTAATACGGTCTGGAGTTGGAAAATCCATAAATGAAATTTATTTTTTCCTCTATTTGAAAATCAAATGGAAGAAGGTTCTATCAAGGTACGAAATTCAAAACTAAAATCAAATCAAGAGGGTTTCATTAAGGTAGGAATTTCAAAATCAAATTGACTACTGGATTTCATGTTTTTTATAGTTATGAACACTCCAAGAACAATTGCAATAATTTGAATAAAAGACGTTCATGAATTTAAGAAATTTGTAGTTTTAAATCAAGGAAGTTAATGAATTTAAGAAATTTGAGTTTTCATAAATTTCACACTCAGTAACAATTTGAATAGAGGAAATCTACAAATTTAAGAACTATGTAATCTTATTTAACATGGTCTAATTTCACACTAAGGTAAGAGTTTTAAAACCAAACCGACTATCAAATTGGACCATTTTCATAGTTGACCACAAGAACAATTGCAATAATCTGAATAAAAGAAGTTCATGAAATTAAGAAATTTGTAGTTTTAAATCAAGGAAGTTCATGAATTTAAGTATTTCAAGTTTTCATAGATTTCACACTAGGTAATAGTTGTAGGAATTATACAAACAATGTGTATACCAATGGATTCAATCCGATCATGCAATGTACTAAAGCAAGATATTGAATCCTTCTACAAATCAATTGCGGAAAATAAGCACGATCGCCAATCACAACAAGTAAAGAAAGAATCAAATCAAACCGCAACACATATATTTTCTTGGGGAAAGCTTACTGCTCAAAACCCCTCTATCTTCTATTGTATATTCACCAAGGAATCATGAAACAATTACAATGCACTCTTCTCACAAGAGTATCCTGCACTCTCACAACTGTCTCACACTGATCCAGGCAAAATTGGACCAACACTTAGCCAATTCTCAGCCTGTCTTCAGCCTGCCTTACTCACACAATCCCTATGGAATGAAATCCCTATTCTTTAGGAATTTCAGTCTTCCTTGACTGCGCTGAGTATCATGGGCATCCTATGGTGTTTTAACTGCATCTGGGCAGCCTGCTAATATCACAATTGATAGTTAACTTCCCTTTAACCTTTGTCTCAACTAGGTCTCCACTGGAATTGACATGCATGCAACTATTAATAGCAAATCATCAGTTGCATGGTAGATCACTGATTGTGAATTAAATATGATTCAGTTCACTTGATCTCTCACTAGTTACAACTAGTTCAACAGACTTTAACTCACTTAACTGAGTTAACTGATTTCTCATGCATTAAACTCATGCACTTAACTGCAACTTGAACTCTAAAACACATAGAATCACTTTGGATGCCTCACCAACCACCCTCAACTCGAAATTCATGAGCTAACTGAGTTTATCACACTAAGTTAACTATTACAAGTGATCATGAGATAGTATTACTATTTGTTGTCCAATTTAATTAAGAGATAATTAAATTTGACACATTTCCAATTTATTAAATAAATTGAATTTCAAACTAATGTATCGCTAGAACCCATCACTACATGACCTGTGGTCTCACACTAGTGTAGGTGCTGTCATGTTAATTCTGGATGCCAAATTCACTGTTTCTTTTTGAAAACTTCAACAATAGTTACAATAATTTCAATAGACGAAATTTAAGAATTTAAGAACTATGTAAACTTATTTAACATGGTCTAATTTCACATTAAAGTAAGAGTTTCAAAACCAAACCGAGTATCAAATTGGACAATTTTCACAGTTGACCACTCAAGTAACAGTTTCAACAATTTGAACAAAGGAAGTTCACGAATTTAAGAAATCTGTAACTTTCACATTTCTTACAACTCCAGTAACAATTTTTTTTTGCGGCCCAGAAATTGACAACTCTAGTAACACTTGCAACAATTTCTATAAAGAAGGAAGCTTGTAAATTTATGAAAGTTGTAGCCTTATTTGACATGGCCCGATAAGCCCCTCAAATTTCATCCATGGGCTCCGCGAATGTTTATACTTCAAAGTTAGCCACAAAATCAAAAGGTTAATGTGCTAGATTGACCATAACTTTCACTTGTGCTTCTCATCCGACATTATATTGGAAACGAGATTTATTTGAAGGGAAATCATGCATAAAGATTTGTTCTCAATGAGAAAGAGAGGTATCATTAACCTATACTAAGTGATAATAAGTTAATAAGATAAATATTTTGATATAGTTAAAAAATTCTTAAAACTAATGATAAATATTTTATTATATTTTTTAAAATTTACTAGTTCAAATCAAAAAAAATTATATTTTATTATATTTTTAAGAATTGGCTAGTTTAAACCAAGAAAACAATGAGAAAGAAATAAAATAATTTAATATATTATATTATTTTTATTAAAAAATTATATTTCAACGATTTTAATTTACAAATTTAAAAATAAGATAAGTTTATATTACATTTCATATATATATATACATTATCATATATTTATATATATATATATAAAAGCATTATCATATATTTATATGCATAATTAATTAATTATTTAATTTTAATTTACAAATTTAAAATTAAAATAAGTTTATATTACATTTAACATATTATATATATATATTTATAACATTATCATATATTTATATAAGTGGTTATTTATTTATTTTTCTTTTTATTGTTATAATAAATTGTAAGAAAATATTTTCTTTAATCATAAAATGCTTTAGTTATTTATTTTTTATTACCATAATAAGTTGTAGGAAAATATTTCTTTTAATCATTAAATATTTCATTTCAATGAAAACGATTATACTTCAATTAAATTGAAATATTAAATAATAATTAAAAGAAAAAAATTAAGTATGATTTATATATGATGATGATGATCGTGATGGTTAACATCCACTGAGACCAAACTTTGGTCTATTGGACCTAAAGAAACAAATTATTTAGTTTGTTTTAAAATTGTACTCCTATGCTCAAAGAGCTTGGAGAGAAGCGCTATGAGCTCACTATAATTTTGACATGTTAAAAGGCTAGGAAGGTCGGTATTGCAAAAAAAATTATGAAACTGAGATCTAATGTGGGTGTATGCAGGGCACTCTACGAGGAAGTGATTTTCATCCTCAATGTTCATATTCTCACAGAGATGGCAGATCTCTTCCACCCATGGTGTTTTAGGAACTACCAAACGACCTGTTTCACTATGGAGCTCATGAGAGTTTGTTCTTATCTTGGCTATATTAATTTTTTTCTTTGAGCTCGTTAAACCAAAGACATACTTTTGATCTTTTAGAGTAGGGTTGATGACCTCCTTATAATATCTTAATTTTCTGTTAGCCTCTAAATCTTTCTCACACTACATTTTCTCTTTAAACTTAGAAGTAAAAATATTTTTCATGTTATTAATATTTTTCAGTGCAACATTTTTGTCGATCTCCCAATGGTTTTACCAGGTGCTGGCATCTTTATACCAACCTCCTTTGAGCGTTAGTTGGTTTTGGATGGAATTTAAAGCTAGCTTAGGAAGTCTATGATCTCTCATGTTATTGATTTTGTGCTTGTACAACAGGATCCTAGTCATAGCTAGGCTCTCGATAGGGGAAAGACCCACTTCTACAAGGAGAATAGGATAAGGTGTATTGCTTTTAATTTTGAGGTTATACATTATAAAACGCTTCTGGATTTGCTCAATATTTCTCCAAGATTCTCTAGATATATTGCAACCCCAAACCTGACATCATACAAGATAACAGGAGTGTGTGTTGGCATTATGATGTAAAATGTTGTCCTTGATAGCAACCTACTCGATGAGTTGTCCTCGATGGCAACCTACTTGATGAGATGCCTTTTGATAGCAACCTATTTGTTAAAGATGTAAAAATGATGTATCTACATGTCAATTCGGATATGACGAGAAAAAATGAATTCTAGTCAATAACATAGAAATGATAAAAGTAACATTTCACAATGTATACATAGGTTTGATGAAGGCAACCCATGCACATACGCAGGTTTTATGAAGGCAACCCATGTATACATCTAGAATTATGTATCCGTAGTTTTGATGAAGTGAAGTCACGTATACATGCGGGTTTGAAGAAGCCAAGTCGTGTATCTACTTAAGCACTCAATTTATAATACCAAGGGTCCTTACCATGGTATTAGCCCACAATATTGAGCATTGTGTCATGTATTTGATTCTGTCCAAGAATACCATTGACACTAGTATGGTTTTGGCTCATGGTATTTGGAAAGGATAAAACTATATAAGGAGATGAAGATCATAGTGCAAAGGTGTACATGTGTTTGGGTATTGAAGGAATAATTCACTCTGAAGTATATCTGCATGTGATGGGCTACATTTTATTGATAGATATAAAATAATAATGCACCCATGAATACAATGATGGATTAAGATCTCTAGACCTGAAATCACTATGTATTTGCTATATCTGTTTATGAAGTGTTTAGATACGTGATACGAAGAATGTTCTATTGAGTGAGGGTGAATCTAAGCTAATTATCTATTCGAAGGATTACGCGATCTTATGTGTTGCATATCTATACGCGAGTTCATCTATGGAAGCGCATATATACACATGTTCATTTCAACAAAAGCGCGTATGGAACATAGGGTTTTTCTGAAGTATGTGGAAGGAAATTTCTGATCATTTCTGCTATATTTATGTTGTCTGTTAATGATGTCTTCATGTAGATATGGATTGTTTGAATATTGTCTAGGCTGCTAGTTGATTATGTATAAATATGATCAGTGACTGGTTGATTGAATATGATGGATGCTGCAAACTAAATAAGGGTTATGAAAATATGACAAAATATGACTGAATGCCTCAGATCTGTTATGAGTCTGATAAGATTCTTAAAATTCATTATACATAGATCTATACGTAGGTTGGTGTGCAGGAAAGCGTGTATACACATAGGTGACAGTAAGTGAAGTAGCATATACATTTTGTTTTATGAATGATCAGGGTTGCAATTGATTCAATGTGTTGATGCAGTAGTCTTGGTTCAGATCTGATATTCTGGTTATAGTGATCTCACTATGAATTGAGTTGGTAATTGGTTATGTGACTGTTTTCTTCAATGGTTGGTTCAGTATTCAAGATATTGGTTGATTGATGATTCAATGAATGATTTGATACAATTATGAGTTTCAGTTTAATGTATGTTCTTTGTTCTTAAATGAGTGGAGTGGGTCCAATCTGAAAATCTGTTGAAAATAAGCCTACAAGTTGTGTTGTGTTGAAGTTGTTGGATCTAGTGTGAAAATTGATGAAACGTGGTGGTGGTCGTCTTTGAGGGTCGAAGCCTTGAGTGAGGGGGTCGTAGCTACCTTCCAGTAGTTCTTCAGTAGCAGATCGAGGTAATGGCTCCTTCGAGTGCCTGGTAAACGAGAAGTAGGGGGTCGTAGCTCCTTCCGACGCGGTGGTAAACGAGATCAGGGAGTTAGAGCTCTCTTCCCGGTACAGGGCAGGCTTGAGAGAATGTTGCAACCTTACGCGGTGGAACAACACCTCCCCGTCTTGGGTAGAGAATACCGTACTTGATACAAAATTGTGGCAGGTTTTCATTATAATAAATATTGAAGACGAAACCGACAACAACGGTGGTTTTCTCCGGGACTTGGGTTTTCCACCTTAAATCTTGGTGTTCACATGTGTGTTGCTTATGTGTGATGACTTACTTTGTTCTTCACTTCTTACTACTTATAAACATAGCTATGATGAATGAATGATTCCTTGATTTAGTAAAGATTTATCTGCATAATAAGATCTTTGGACATACGCAAGTTTCATTAAAGATAGCCATGTGTATACGCTAGTTCGGTTCATTAAAGTCACGTATAGAAATCAGTAAAGAAAAGTAAAAGTTTATAGTAAGTTATAAATACTGATTCACCCCCCCCGAGTTCGGTTCATTAAAGTCACGTATAGAAATCAGTAAAGAAAAGTAAAAGTTTATAGTAAGTTATAAATACTGATTCACCCCCCTCTCCCCCCCTCTCAGTATTTTTTTCCCAACAGAGTGACTAAAGTTTGAAAGAGGAACTTCTTTTTATCTTAAAATCAGTATTTTATATACGTATATTTAATTTTTCCAAACAACATATTAATTTTACTATATATGTGTTTTATTAAAATTAAAATTGATATAATTAAAATTAATTAATTAAATTAAAGTTTATTAAATAATTAGTAAAATATAAAAATAAAATAAAAATTATAAATATCTTTTTGTTTTAAAAGAAATGTATATCATTCTTTTTGTTTAATTAAATATACTTTATATTCATATATATAAAAAATATGAAGAAGGGGGCGGGGCGGGCTAGGGAGGGGTTTGGGGGCGCGTGGGGAGCCTTGGGTTTTGTTTGTTTCGCAATTACCAAATTGTGTAGTCGTCGCACTCCTGGTCTTGACTCGGGGCTCATGGTGGCCGATGGCTTAGGGAACACATGCTCAATCTGGTGTTTTTCTCTAGACGTGGTCGGTTTTGGCTTCCTTTGGATGTGTCCTTCCGAAAGAATATTTTGCTCACGTGCTTTATTTGACCCTATAGCGATTGGCAGCCTCAGCTCTTAGGACGTTTCCTCTGTCATGGCCCATTCCCTACATAAATTTTATGTGTAAATTGCAGACAAAAGTTCAATATTTTTTTACGAAGACGCCTTCTCTCAGTTATTGGGGTCGTGGAGGGACCAATTGACAGGTTCTCTGACTGTTTTCCTATCTCCTATTTTATTTTTTTGTATGTATGCTCTGTCCATTATAATGAGAAGGTCGTTGTGGTGAGGGTCTCGATGCTTAGTGATGTCGCCTCCATCCATTTTCCAAGCTTTGTCTCCATTGTTGTTCGGATATATACAAAAGATAGCCCCTTTCAAATATTCATGAAAAAACTTACTGGAAATTCCACACTCCTTTGGATTAAGGAAATAGACCTAGTGCAAAATTTTAAACAAAGTATTCAAATAGTTTAGGCATTCGTGCATCTTCTCAATGCCTGACTTTTTAGGGTAAAATGCTACAAAACCCATTCCAGATGAATGACTATGGTATCTTGAGGAACATTACTATCATATTGAATCTAAGACTGAGAGGTGGAGCTTTGGGTTCCATCCATCCTAGAGTAACTGTCTCTTTTAAAGATGTAGTGAAGGGGAAGGCCTCCAACCCTACTGAACAAATCCAAAATATTTCAGGTCTCTATATCATGGAGAAAATGCAATAGGTTCCAATCATGCAAGTAAACATCCTCGAGGTAAACTCTCTTTTCACAACTCTCCAATCAAATGCCCATATTTGCAGGTTTAATGGCTTTTGGCCAAAATATGATGCATTGCATCAATGGATTTTTTCCACTTGGACATCAAACAATGACCTTTATTTGTGGTCAAAATGATTTTTTATTCCTCAATTTGATGCTCAGAAAGACCTGGCGTTTGTCCTGAATGAAAAGTCATGGTTTTGGGATTGAGGAGGGTTTTTCATCACTGCATGGTTGTCAAAATTTGATGCTACAAATATGGTGGTTACAACAATGTCATTTTGGGTGAGACTACCAAACCTTCCTCTACTTTTCTGGCATCTAGAAGTGCCTTAACAACCCACCGAATCATCGTCTATCCAAGGCCCTATAAACTAATTTGATATCTAAAGACTATTTTTTCTCCTCATTACCCTACATGTCATTTGAGTGACCCCACAGCTTGGATGTAACATGTACATGCATCAACACAAGTGTGGAATTGTTGCAAGCCTAAACACATTTCCTCCCTTCCATCCTCCACCCTTTTTGTTGTTATCTTTCTTTTGTTGCAACACTTTTGCAATAACATCATAGACATGTTCAATTCCTTCTGTGTATCTTTACACCTTTAGAGACTATTGCTAATAAATATATTGCTTTGCAATATAAAATATAATATTTTTATTAATATATATTTAGTAGATAGGCCCTTTCTCTTTTCGAAAGAGATCAATTTTTTTTCATCGAAACATATTCATTCTACGGAAGACATATGTTACTCGTTTAAAAAATGACACACAGTTTAGCATTCCACTCTGAACTCGTTATTCGCTCGTGGTTTGTATTTTCGGTTGTAAGAACAAGGCCAGTCCAATGCTTCAATACGGTCTTTTCGGTTGTAGAAGAACAAGGCCGATCCAATGCTTGATACGGTCTCACGATGTTGTTTCGGATGGCCAAAGATTTCTTTGCGGGGGGAAGGATTCGGATAATGAAGAAGATGTGCTACTGGCGCGCGAAGAGAATATATTTCTGAGATTTTTGCTATTTCTTGGAAATCGCTTGGCATCCTTGCTTAAGCGTTGTATTATTTGCAACAAAAAGCTCTTTTTCACTGTCTCTAGGTTATGTAGCTGTGACGACAAATTATGGTATGTAATGTACTCTGTTTTGATTTTGATGTGTGATATTGCAAGAAAATTTCATTAATTTATTCTGCAACAACGATAACTCGGGGATTTTGTATGCAGCTAAGGCTTAGAATAATAGATTATATATACAGCTGTACAGGTTCGAACAATTAGGGCTGGGAGCTTAGCCTTGCAACAACTGACTCGAATGCCTGTGGAAGTGGTCGATTTAGAGATTTCCTTTGCAATGGCAGCGGCAGATAGCATTCTTGATGTTTTCGAACCATTCCCTCCATTTCTTTTAAAGAAACGGAAGGCTCATCAATTTTTAGGGCGTTTCATTAATATCTGCAATGTAAACCCTAGGACAAGCCCTATAAACCAAAGCGTGAAGCAGAACAAAAGAAAAGACATGGATCTTATGAGGAGTATAATAAATTCATTTCCTGCGGTTCAGCAAATGAAATTATGCGCTGATGAAGATGAGTTGAAGATGAAGCTGGCAACCTCATGGATTTTTACGCTGGAGGGAAAAGCGTTGCAGAAATCAAGCAAAATAATTTCTGGGACACAAATTTGGGAGTTGATTTATAAAGTCCTTCAATTCATCATGAATGCCAACAGAATGACATTGATATTTCTTTCTGAAAATGATGACAAACTTCTCAAAGTTAGTAATTCGCAGTCGCATATTTACCAGTTCGCTGTAGTGAAGACCTAAATACAGTTAAATTTATCTCTTTTAGAAAACAAATACGTTTATTCCAAGTGCTTTATTAAATACATGGGTACAGATATGCTCCAAAACCATCTTCTAGAAACTTGACCAGTAAACCCATTTCTCATAATGTTTCCATTCCTGTTCATGTTCGCATTCCCTCATCAACACTGCATTGGTATCATCAATCAATCTTCTATACATAATAAACGTTGGGAGAAGAGGTGTACACAAATATCTTATCTCCACGAACCCTATGGGTTCATTTCTTGTTTCACTCCCGTTTCATGTTTCCCACGGATTATGTAACATGTGTTCGATAAATGTCCAGATATCATTTTTTGATTTAATTCATTCTCCAAAATAGTAGTATTTGCAAACCAGGTGTTTATTTCACTGGTAAGGTCCATAAAATGTTAGAGTTGGCAAGTGCAGAGAGGATCCTTTTTTAACCGAGTGGAAAACAAAGTTTCAAGTGGCGCCTGAGCGGAGCTACTAAATATCAGGCTGATGCACTAACTCTCTATCAAGGGCTTAAAATTCTTGACCCAAGGCAAATAAGAAACTTGATAGTCATTGGAGAATCCGCAATAATTATAAGACATGAGCTGCTCTTCTTCATCCAATTGCGATCTAGCAAGGCTCATTCTACGACTCCAAAAGAGTGCCTCTTCTCAGCCTGTATCTGATGTTTACCTGGAAGCATCCCTTCTCAGCCTTGGCAATAGTGGAGATTAGTCGCTTGGTTATAGTTTTTTCCCTTGTGTTTTATGGTATCAAATTAGTGCTGGGATTTAAGTGGTTCTCAGTGCCGACAAAGAATTTTTAAAAGGGGAATTGAAATTAGTTTTCTCAGTCTCTCTAGAGGTTGGAATGCATGGAAAACAATAACCGTCCCGACTGTTACCCTTTGTATGAGATTATGGACATATGTCGCATCTTACAAAGACAAGTGGCCCTTATAGCAGACAATAGGACTTCTATTTTCTCTGCTACAGGTAGAATTCATGTTCAGAGGGAAAATCATACCAATAAATTTTGCAATCATAATGGAGACTCTGTCACGGTATAAGAGGCAAATTGAAAGTTAGAGGCACAGCACTATGTGTTATATCACCAGGTTTCAGGTTTGGCTAGGAGTTCTCAGTCAGCCATCCCTAACTTCAGAATGTTTGTTGGCTCAGGTAGTGAAGAAACCAATGAGGACCAGCCTGTTCACCAGATGCCCTAAGATGTTGGCGTGGACCAGGATTCCCGACCTTCTCCTGTAGAACAAGAGAAAGCATTCAGCAAGTATGTTTTAAATTAATTGCAGGTTTTATCAAGTTTTACTTTCAGATCAAATCTAACTGATCAACGCATTAGTGATTCCTTAGTTTGGTCATTTTTTGTACTGGTGGTGAGCACTGATTTGCATAAACTTCTTGTGATTTTTTTCCCCTCATTCAGAGAAGATCATTTGATCATGTCTTGTGCTTCGCTGTGAGACCTGGACTATATGTGTGGCAGTACTTTGTTTTTTTTTTTTTTCGTGGGTAGTGCTTTTCATTATTTCCTGTAATGGGTTTTACCGTTTTCAGCTAAGTTCAGCATACAAGGATTGTGTAGGGTTTATTTGCTTGTGGGAAGGAAGGCTCATTTTCTCATTTATTGTAATGGACTATGGAAACGAATCAGCATAAGCTAGCCGTGCACTCTTAATTTCCTATGGGTATAGCCCTTTTGATTATTCCGTGTAATGGGTTGTCAACTCTGAATATCACACCCTTACTGTTTTCTTCCCGTTTTCATCTACGACCTCATTTTTCTTGGATATGCCCAGATGCATGACCTGATAAAGAATCATCAATTTGCAGGGGTCTCTGGAGGATCAGGCAAGTCTTGTTGAGGCAATCAAGAAATTTGATGTAGTTATCTTCGCTGTAAAGAGACCACAGCTGATGGATCAGCTGAATATTATCAAGGCCATTAAGGAGGTTGAAACCATCAAGGTATATACTATACAGTATACTCTTGATGAGATTTTAGACTTACATATATAGACCATATGTAGATAACAATTCCAGATATGTTTTTACCTGTTGTTTATGATATTTGCAGAGGTTTTTGCCATCTGAGTTTGGCAATGATGTCGATAAAACCCATGCAGTGGAGCCTGCAAAGACCATGTTTGCTTCCAAAGCAAAAATTCGTAGGGCCATTAAGGCAGAAGGCATCCCTTACACATATGTCGCCAGCAACTGTTTTGCTGGGTTTTTTCTATCAAGTTTGGGGCAACCGGGCCTTACTGCACCTCCAAGGGATAAAATTGTCACAGCTGGAGATGGAGATGGAAATGATAAAGGTATTTACAGTGTTCTCTCTACCCAAAAAATTGTGTCTCCACATTTGGATTTCATGGAAGTCCAGCAAGGAACTGGTATTCGATTTTGAGATATGTATATCTGCTTCACATCAAATCAGATTCATCCTCCTGTTTTTTTTTTCAAATTTGTGCTCTGCTACAAGGCTGTGATTGTATTGGCATCAGAAATGGTTTGGGATGCTTAATGGGAAACAGTTAGTAATTCGCAGCCGCATATTTACCAGTTCGCTGTAGTACCGAGTTCTATTATTACTTTGGTAAATATTCTTCTCATTTTAAAATATTACAATGATTAGCATTCAATTTTTTTTTTACAAATATCATCAAAATTTATATATAATCTTAATCATTTTACAAATTTGTATAACAAACAAAATTATTTATAAAAAACAAAATATCTCAAAATTATAATTATTTTACCATTTCAAAAAAACATGTTAAGAAAATTCCAAAAATATGTTAAAGACATTTAATCAAAATTTTTTATGGTTATATGGTTAGAAGAAAAACATTAAAAATAAAATTCTATTAACATAAATATTTAACCATCATAAAACTTTAAAAATCAATATTTCTACCTATACAGAATAACTAAATTAATAATATTACCATATATATATATAATTTTTTATTTATTAATAAAAAGTCTTTAACCATCACCCTCTTAATAAATATAATAGAAATAACTACTTTGATATTAAAAAGGAGATTTGAACTTTTTTTCATCTTTTTGGGCAACCAAATTACAATATACATGTCTGGCATCTTCAATTATTTTACTCTCTTAAAATTATTTTACGCTTTGTTGAACTAACTTCAACCAACTACATAACTGTTATGGCAAATTAATTTTACGTTAAGTGGATGCTTTCCTGCAACACTAGGTGTTTGGAAACAAGCCTGGTGTTAAATTCCAAACCAAATGGGGGAGGGGGGTCCTGACATGGATGCCATTAGATCTCAGGCACCTGACATGGATGCCATTAGATCTCCTTTTAAGGAACATGGGGCACAAGCACAGTTGTTGGTTACAGTTTGCACAATGGTCAATGGAGGAGGAGACATAAAATAATATCCCACATACAAGGTTTGCATATCAGATTGGAAAAAGCAATGACCCCCGGAGGTGCAGCAAAGAAAGGCATAATAATTTTTTAATATATAATATTAATTAAATAATTTGGTATATACAGACAAAAAAATTAAGTGCACAGAAATAGAGACACATCTGAGAGCGGTCAGATCAAAGATAGGCTACAAATAGATCCTGCAAAATGTCTAAACAATGCCCAAAAATAAAGGAGAAATGGAGTCAGACACAGTCAGAGATATTGTTCACAAAATAATATAATAAAACAAATATACAGAGAGAGAAGAGGGGTTCAAACTTTGGAGGGAGGGAGGGAGGAATATCTGTCTGACCAAATCAAGAATCCATTATTGATGCAAAACACTAATTAAATAATGGTTTTTAGTTGTGGATTAGTTTTTGGGTGGCATTGCTTGACAGTAATAATGATGACGACGATGGAAGTTGGCAGAAGAAAGACCATGGCAAGATCAAGCATGCATGGAGGTGGAGACTGAGATGGAGGGAGGAGATTAGTGCTGTGAAAAAAGACTACATTGGTTCAATGGATTACAGCACGCTTAGTTGAATTTGGGTTTGTAACAGTGGGGTTATACCCAAATGAAGATGGTATTTTGTGTTTGAGGGGAGGGGAAGCTTTAACAGAATTGAGGTTTGGAGAGTGATCTGGACGTTGTTTTATCCATTGGGGTTTTTGGTCAAACAGTTTGCGGGACAACAGAAGGTAGTGATCTTTACGAGGGGTTGTACATTAGATGGAGAGTGGTCGCTGTTGATGATGGTACAGATGCTGATAAGGATGTATTGTTGTGGAGCAAAGGCAAGGAAGGCCTGCTAACAACTAATTTTGTACTTAATCAGCCAGGCGATGGATGACCGATGGTCCTATCGAGGGAGTGAAGAAGGCAGGGGGGAATAATAGGTGGTTATGCAGAGTCACGAGCGAAGCACCATCCTCTCTCTATCTGGATTGCTCTTTTCTCGGACTGGACATTGCTGGGCATTTGGGAGGCACAGCAGATGTACTTGTTGTTAAACACATCATTTGATCAACATCCAGCCATCAGTAAAGGGGTTTTTGGTAACAGTGCCGTGGCACAGAAGATTCCCCCTGTAAACTGCTCAGGCATGAGCCGCCCGCGTCGGCAATTGGGTTCCTCTCATGCGGCCTGAACAGCTGCTGGGAGTTGGGGAGTTGTGGGATCTGTGTTTTTCGCAGTGATCTGAATTGGGTCGTGTGGGTTTGCTGCTATGGAGTCTGGTCTGAATGACCCACATGGTCTGCAGCACCATTCCTCCGATGATGGTAATGGCGATGGCGATAAGAGAATTGGGGTGGAGACAGGCAGCTCTGTATGTCCAGAGCTCTGGCATGCCTGTGCTGGCCCTCTCATATCTCTGCCTCCTAAGGGCAGTCGTGTGGTGTACTTTCCCCAGGGTCACCTGGAGCAGATTGCAGACAATGAGCTTCACAGGGGTGGCCGTGCATTTGATGTTGGGCAACCCTTGAAGCATCAAGAACTAAATGAAAATGTTAAAAATAAAAAGACAAAGTCAAAAAAGGGAACATCAAAAAGTGGGAAGTTTTTGGAAGCTACAAAGAAGAGGTTCTCCCGGAGCACCACAAGACATTGTAGGCGTGGTAAGTCTTCATTTATTTTTGATACTTATAAGTTTGTTTGTTTGTTTGTTTGTTTTTTTTTTATATTTAAATGTTAGTTTTGTTGTAAGGAAAAAAGCGAATTTTTAATTAAGTATATAAAAGTTACAGAGTACATGCAGTAAAGCATTTGGTAGGATATAGAACCCCCACAGCATCTCACTAAACAGTGCATAAACACCCAGTGCTAGAGGAAGCCACTTTCAGAGAATCACAGACAAAAACCAAAAAATATACCAGGCCTCTCCTAGTAGGAGAAAACTGCCCGCCAAGAGACATAGTCCAGAAACGAAAATGCCAAAAAGCATTACATCATAAGTGATAACATTTTCACCTACTATGTACCAAAGAAACACCTCCATAGAGAGGCCACCAGTTTTACATGCATTTACAAAAAACCATATAATCAGCCCAGAGAAGCCCTGAAAAAACTGTGGAGAGACCATAGTCCAAAATGCATAAAAAACAGGTAGTAACAAAAAACCCCGAAACCGAGAGAATGTTGAAATTATATAGCAAAAGGTCTAGTGTCTGAGACACTGCCATCTTCAGTATCAACTATGCGCCAGCAATCCAGATCCTGTTGTAGGCCCTCCTTAGAAAGGAGGTTGGTTGCTATGTTTCGTTCCCTGTAGATATGGCACACAGATATAAAATCAAATGACATCTTTAAAAGAAGAATTTCTTCAATGATAGGGATCAAAACAAAATTCAGAAATCTCTGATTATTGTTGAACCAATTTATAACATTCTTGGAGTCCCCAAAAATTTGAACATTGACAATTCCCAAATCTATGAGCCAGCAGAGGAGCAGTTTTAAAGAGAGTAGTTCAACAAAGTTGTTTATGCTAGGGCCTATGCCCACAAAGGCTTTTAAAGTTCTGTTTTCATCTATATGGATCACCAAGCCAGTGCCACATCTGTTTTTTTCATCCGAAGCGCCAACAAAATATGCCCAAGAAATATCCCTATTGATCTGTTCGCTGGCGATAGTTCTGACAGTCTTGGAGATGTCTTTTTTGGGAAGAAAATCCAGGATGGAGACACATTCAATCATGATGGAGATTGGGGAAGGAACTAAATCCTTGAAGATACCTTTGTTCCTTGCGAACCAAAGACCCCAAGTGATAATTAAAGGAATATTCTTTTTGTTGATATCCGGAACCTCATTCCACTAGGAGAGCCAAGCAGATTCAACTGAAGGTCCATGCCAAGTAGTTTGGATGCCTAAGAGGGAGAGGGTGGCCTCCCATATTTTTAAGGCAAAACCACATGAAAGGAAAATATGATTAATGAACTCCTCTGAACCCTTGCGCAAGATAGATCATCCATGCCCTTGTTTATTCCTTTCATTAAGTTATCCCATGTAGGAGCTTTGTTTTTGAGCACACACCAAAAAAAGTGTCTAGCTTTTGCAAGACTATTCAACTTCCATAATAAATTATGCCACCACATCTACTGACCTCTTTCCCTCTGATTCATCAAGAAATTATAGCCAAATTTGGGAGCATATTTCCCAATCGGTGCATGTACCCAATGAAGAGAGTCCGACCTGTCATAAATCCTTACATTGGATATTCTCAGCTCTTGACTATAAATCCTCCTTTCCATACCCCATTGAGGCTCCAGATGCATATCATCTTCTGATTTCCAGCCCTCAGTCCAAAAATAAGTTGTCTCTGGTATTGCAATTTGTGACAAGTAATAATACCCCATTGAGTGAAGGTGGTCCAAAAGCCCCCCAGAGAGAGCAAAGCGCTGATTGCAACCCATCCAAGGATCACTGCCTAAGACAACCTTCTCCCCATTTCCAACTTGCCATGCCAGACCATCTTCGACCAGTTTAAAGGAGAGAATGGTGGCTTTCGATATCACAAACACATTTGAGATCGCTTTCCTAGGGTTGTGAATCCATTCTTCCAAAGGAGTAGGATCAATATATTTATGTTTAACCACTGCATTCCATAGGTTATCCTTAGAAATGATCCTCCAACCAGATTTAGCTGCTATAGACATGGCAAAAGATTGAAGCACCTCGATCCCCCAACCACTCCTCTCCTTCGGCGAAGCAATTTTGTCCCATGCTACCTAGGGAATCACATGCCCCTCCTTAGATCTAGCCCAGAGGAAACGACTACAAATTTTCCTAACTTTTGATAAAATACCTTTGGGACCCAGGTGAGCACAATCCAGTAGACTGGGATGGCCACAAGCACCGATTTAATGAGAACCAGTTTGCCAGCCCTAGACCAACCATTTGTAGCTCCATAAACTTAAGTTTTAGTTTTTATTTGTATCTTTCAAAACATAATTTACCATTTCACTGTTCCTATTGTTTGAATAGAAAATTTTCTAAAAATATTTATTTTTTTACAGTTGAAAAACATTTACTTGACATCCCTGAAGGTGATCTTGACTATTCAAAGTTGGCCATGAAGGATCTAATCCGTCTTGCAGAAGCAAAAGAAAAAGAATTGGTATTATTTTTAACTCTTGCTCAATACTTTTTTTGTGTGTTAAAATTCAAGATGATTCCTATAATATCCTAGGGTAATTTTTGCCCTTAGGGTGTTTACTCTAGACTAAGGCTTTCCACATCAATCAAAACAAAAAAATCATTTAACAACAATACACATTCATACAATAGTAAACACTTCCATTGCATGCATGAATAACAGGTTTCCTCAGCAAGATGATTATAAACCCACAATAGAACTAGGGCTAACTGCCCCAAAAAAATAGTAAATGTATCTACTCCCAAAATTTGCCACATTGCAATGTTGATATTCAGTAAAATAGTATTCAAATTATTCAATTCTACTGTGCTATTTCATCCACCCAAGTGGCTTTTGAAAGTCACTTCTAGAATTGTATGGTGCTCAGAATCTTGCACAGGTAACTATCGTACTATTAAATTACCTGTTTATAAATTATTTTCTGCTGCGTAACATGTTCTGATCAGGGTTACATTGTCGTTTTCTGTTGCAGAGATTAGGCTCCTGAGCGAATAACCTCCTTACACTGTCACGGAGACTAGGCTTCGGCTTGCAACCCTGTATCTGCTTGCGGCCTTGGCCCCTATTTCTGAATGCACCTTAGCTTTCTTAAATCAAACCTACCTTCCTACGTTGCACACAAAACTCCCTCTGCAAGCCAAAGTGGTGCCAAATCCATTCTCGGTCAATTGTTTTTAGTGAGCCGCAAATCCAATATTACAGTAGACCAAAATTGTGCTAAATGAATAGTCCACAAAACCCCAAACCAAGCCTTCTAGCTGAACAAATACCTTTCAATTTGCCCAAATCATATCGATTACTCCAAGAAATTAGCTATGGTAGAGCAAGGAAAAGGTTGACTAGGTAGGGTGGGATCACCTCCCACCAAAACTAGTCCAAGGAGAAATGGGGTCTTAAAACCCTATGAGCCTCAGGCTCAAAGAAAACAAAGACATAATCCAATCCAATGATGCCTCAAGTGATTCTAATACTTTTGTATTTATAGATTTCCTCGAGGTGGTTTTTCTTTTTATTTAATTGAGTAAGGTTCACACCAAACCCTGACTCTGGGATTTTTTGCTCCTTGCTCCAAACTTGCCCAAACATTGGGTATTTTGGAGTTTTCCCATTTATCGAGGACCATAGCCTGTGAGAATCGATAGGCTACTTTGTCACTTGGGCCTATTAATCCCTTTGGGAACATTACAACCTCCCCTTCTCGACATTGCTTGCAAGCAATCACAATCTCTATTGTTCTCGGCTTTGTTCTCCTTCTTGGATATTAGAAATCAAACTAGTTAGATGTTCATCCATTTTGATGGCTCCTTGAAATTCATGTTTCTTATAATCATGTTGACCATAACTTTCCCAATGTTCATTACCATTGTCCCTGACGAATTCCGATCTTTCACCTATCCCTTTATCTTTATTTTCATGAGCAATAAGTGAAATTCAAACTAAGACAACCCAAATTTCATCCTTCTTCACAAGTTCCTTTGTTGTTATAGGAAGCATTGATGTGATCATAGTGCAGCCAACAGTAGGTCCATCTTATGACATTGTTATCTTTTGGCATTGTTCTAGTTGGTATATGCAAATGAAGCCTAGAATTTGCAAGGAATTAGTTAACTGGTTCTTTCTCTTGTAGGATAACTTTGGCTACGGTATGGGCTATCAAAGTACTTTTTTTCATGACACCTCCAAGCTTCTCGGTCAATTGCAGTGCACCTTTACCTTCACCTTGCTCTGTACAAGTGGTTTCTATGTAAAGCGTTGAACCACCCTTGTTGCCCATGCAAGACCCATCACAACACTAGTAGGTGTTTGATCATAGAAAAATTGGTTCTCCCACATAATCAACTATATTTGTTGCATCAATTATAACCTTCTCATACGTGTGATCAGGTTCCACTTTCTCAACATCATAAGCTGTTACTTCATCACGAGAATTGATAGAAGGCTCTGCTGGCTCTAATGGTTCATCTTCAGACACTTTTGCTGATGATGGTGCTTCATCGATTCCTTGATCAGTCAAAATACCTTTTTTCTCATCAACGTTCTGGTCCTCATTGTCTAAATCCTTGGAATCTTGCTTCTAACTGCTGCCATTAGTAAAAATTGTACTTGTCACACCTTGACGAACCAATTTCAAAGCAATATGATGATAAATATGATTTTATTAGTGCAAGAAGTGTTGCGTTAGTTATTTCAACCTGTTCAGGCTTGACACAAGACTCTAAAGTAGTTCGTTCCCAGTAATCACAGACAATGTGCATCATTTCCTCAGTGATGTAACCCACAAGACTAACAATTTCCATGTGATCTAATAGTGGATTAGGAATTATCTCTACCACATTTGCAACAAATTTAAGGCAGTGCAACATTTTTCTAGGCATAGCACCAACATAGGTTCATCAATGTCCCTTTATTTCAGTAACACCAACCAAACCTCCCACTGAAAATTTGCAGATTTTTCGATTTAAAGCATGGGCATTTGATTTACCAATGCTAGTTTTACTCATACTAGGAGGTCCTGAGAGGCAAATGATCTTATCGTGAGCTATTCCTTTGAGTTTGCCAACTACTATAAATCCCACAATTTGTCCCTTTGACATCGAATAAATCATAATGGTTTAAATCGAAATTTTCCTTGCTGTAATGACCCTAATGTAGAGAGGTTAGCCAATCTAGTTTGAAACGTAGTTAAAAAATCTAGAATCGGGCATCGAATTGGTCACCTATCTAACTGTGATTCGAACCGGAACCAGATCAACCTGGATACAATAAACTAGAATTGAAAAAAATACATAAAATATATATATTTTTAATGGGAAAACTTATTTTTAAAATTACAAACCATGATTCCAAACCATTAGAGACAAAAAATGGGAATTCTTTTCATCTATATACCAATTAAGGGTGCATATATCAAAATGGCACCGAGTGCAATATGTATCAATGATATCATCAACAAAATATATAACCATTGAGGTTCTGAATAGTATCTAAAGTTTGAAAACAATGCTAAAACTCAAGCTACTAGACCACTAGGCTACTACAAAGTACAAATCATTGATAAACTTTATCACTCATCAAACTTATCACAACTACTAGACATGGGATCATCGACAGGAGCTACATAAAAATCATTTGGCTCAGAGTCTGAGGACTCCTCACACTCCTCTCCAACCTCCATGGTAGTACTAGGCCTTGCAGAACTAGAAGAATGAGTTGGTTGAGCTTCACGACCATTGCTCCCCTCACCAATACCATGTGTCATGCTTGGTCTTGGTGGTTCGCTTCCTCTAACTATTGGTTCAACTACCAGATCTACTTTGGGATCAACACCTCCCAACTCCAGGGTATCAATATCAAAATCAACATCAAACTCAACTGAATGAGTCTCCTCCACCCATTATGAAGTTTGATCAATATCATCCAACCTTTGTTGCCAGGAAACGTGGGTGCGGGTGCGGGGACGGGGACGGGGACGACATTTTTTGAAACAGGGTGCGTGGGTTCGTCTGGGTATTTTTATATTAATATATATTATAAATTATAAATTATAATTTATATATCATTTATAATACTATATTTTATAAATTAAATTTATAAATTATAAATTTAATGAAAATTAAGACTAAACAAACTAAGAAAACGGCTACCATCAGAATTCTTATCAGAATTGCATCAGTCAAACATCTGGGGTGTTTTTCCCACTCAGTGTTCTTAAGCTTGTCATGCCTGCCATGCAGACACAGATTTGGTAACGTTAGAAAACAATCATTCATTAACTGAAAAATGATGCAACAGAAAAATTGCTGCAATATCCACACAAGTTTTCTGCGGCAGTCAAAAACAACTATTTCAAAATCTACACATAAATTTGATGAAGATCCTACCCATAAATTTAATGAGGAATGTGATTTTTGAAATCTACACATACACTTGATGAAGTAGGCCTATTAGTATTGTAATTCGGATACTCAGATGATTGATTTTTGCTAACTATGAAAACTCAGGCAGACAGGCTGTTTTGCATGCTGTCTACTGATCAAACTTCCTTTTATTGAAAGTCCCACAAAGGCAAGTAAAATTTTGGATAGGTATATTGTCAGTACATTAAAACAACTCCAAAATCTCAAAGCATGCATTCATGCTCTTGTCCACTACAAATTGCTGGTTGTGGAGTAAGAAAATAACTTTTTTTTGGTAATGAATAATTAAAACCCCTTCTAAAAGCAACTATTTACAAAAGCATCTTATAAAGTGCCAGCATACTAGATTTCAAATAACTTGACAGGATTCAAGCCTCCTAGCATACAAGTTGCTTCTTCCATTGTGTAACTGTATCGAGAAGGGTCAAAACACCATATCAGTTTCTTGTTCTTTATAGAAAAGAGCAAAGGAAATGCATAGCAAATATGGAAGCATTCAAAATTAATTTGCATGGTTATGGATACACCCCAGATGTTTGACTGAAAAACGATGGGTTCTTCATACCAAAAGAACCTAAGAACCCGAATTTTTTTGTTTGAAGAACCCGGTTCTTCTGAGAAGAACCCGGTTCGTTTGGGTTCTTCAGGGTACTTGGGTGCGGAGAATCCGGTACTTGGGTGCGGGAACCCGGTGCGGGTTCGGTAACCCCACCCTCGGGTGCGGGAACCTGTGCAACGTAGCATCCAACACAATGGGATTTGTATCAGGTATTTTATTCAACAACTGGTTGTGCCTTAGTCGAAGGTTATATTGCACAAAGACACGATTATTCAATTGTTTTGTTCCAAGCAATTCTCTTCTTTGTGTGAATCCATTAAAAAATAGACCAATTGCGCTCACACCTAGAGGCACTGCAAGTTTGGGTGAGAACTCTAATTGCAAATTTGACAACTGAGGGCAGTGGCTTCCAAATGACTCTCACCAATGTGCTACAAAGACAAAGACTAGAGTTGGTTCATTGTTTAATAATTTATGATTAGTTTAAACAATTTGCAAAATACAAATTACAACTTCAATTTTAAACAATTGAACTTACAAAAATAAATAAATAAATAAACAAATTGGAATTTATTACCTCGTTGATCCACATATTTTGCAATCTTTTCCAGGTTTTTGCCAAATGTGCTTGTTGCCCTAGAGGAAGCAGTGAGTTGATGTATTTCCAACTGCAACGACTCATTAGATGCCATGCACTCAAAGCACTCGTATAACCCATCTATGACCTCCCTAATATGATCTTCTCCTAGCTTAGCATTTATAATGGTACTTTGGGTTTAGGAAATACCCAAGTGCATGTATAAGATGATGGAGTTCATTGCTCCATTTGTTATTAATGATCTCCCAAATAGGCCCATATTTACCTACATTGTCCTTGTAGGCTGCCCATATATGCTCCTTTGCTTGATCCATAGCCTCATAGATGTAGCCAATGGCCAATCCCCCCCCATCCACCAATTGTAACACCTTAATAAGGAGCTCACCAATTTTCACAACCTCTATTGCTTTTTCCCAAAAGTGTCGTAAAAAGCTTTCTTTTTGGTGTGTTTTCCATCTGTATTGACAGCCCATCAAGATGAATTCCAATCATCACTGGAAAACTTTTTCTGCAAATTTTGTTGTTGGGAAGTGAGAGATTGCAATGTGAGGAAGTGAGTTGCAAATCTCGTGATGGTGGGCCTAACAAGCTTCCTGTCCCCAGTGTTTTTCCTCGTTAGGCTCAAAACCCACGAGTGGTTGTAGATGTATTTTTTGATACTCTTGGGTTGCTTTACAATGTTCTTCACCCACTCCACTTTTCTTATGTCCTTAAACATGAGGTCTATTCCATGTGCAACACATGGGGTCCAAAATATGGTCCTATATCTGGCTTCTAGCATCTTTCCAGGAAGAACATAACTTGAGGCATTATCAGTGATGACCTGCACAACATTATGTTCTCCTACTGTTGTAACAATCTCATCAGAAAGCTCAAATAATAGTTTGGCATATTTCACCCTATCAGATGCATCGTTTGATCTAAAAAACATGGTTCCTTGAGGGCAAGAGACAAGGAAATTAATGATAAAAATGGAAACTAGGGCCAAATTCCACTTCGGACAACTCATTTGATGGAAATGATGATTGTATTGAATTCCTCTTTTCGAGAGGACCAAAATCGACGTAAAGATCATAAAATTTGGAGAAGGGAAAATATGTTTTTGAGGTCAAGTCCACACGTGCAAATTATCAAGGTTGGCCACATCATCATGTAGGATTATGAAGCCCCAGAGACATGTCACTTCACCCTTAATGATTTGTATAAATAAGAGAGACCTCCAACCTCATTTGGCATCTTAATCACTCACTCACACAATCATCTCTCTCCTTCTCTGAATGGTTTGTACAACTTATTGGGCATACCTTTTCCTCACACGTGTGGCAGCAGAAGGACAAATTGCAGGATGAATTATAGGGCCGAAATTTTAGAGACTGTTGTAGGTTTGAACGATGTTGACTAAGGGTGATTTGACCTCCTTTGACTATGGTTTTTGTGCAAGATTTGTTTTTTTAGCATGCTGCATTTATTGGCACAAGAATCGAGGCATTTTGTTGACTTTGACCGCACACCAATTGTAGGGCTCACTGTAGAGTTTGATCGTTGTTTTCATGACTGTTTTGGGTTGACTTTGATCACTTTTGAAAGCCGAGTTTGACTGCCTTTGACCGAGCTCCAAAGAGGTTTGTTTGTTGTTGTGTTGACCATTATTGACTTTCTGGTTAGGGTAGAATTTGACTGTAGATTTGATAGGGCTGCTTTGACTTTGATTTGGCAAGTCAATTTTGACTTTTGTTCTCTCTTTATCTCTGCTGAACATTTGATATAATAATAAGAAGAATTGATCAAAGGGTTTTCCCCATCTTGGGGTTTTCCCTAACATTCGCCAAATCTGGGGTCCTCTTGTCTTGGCTTGTCTTCTACATTTTGTTATTTCATGTTTTATCTACAATTACTGTTAATGTGATTGCTATTGGAATCTAAATTAGAAATTGTCATTGGGCTGCTAAAGGACATTGAAGTAATTGTGCTAAGCATAGAACATACCATTGTTAACTAAAGTTGTAGAAATTTTAGACCCCACTCCGGTTTTTAGTTTCACCTTATCACTCCCATATAGTTAAATGCCCATTCCCATAATCATACATTCAAAATTCTGGAAATGAAATTATTTTCTGAAAACACAAATTCAGGTATTTCACAGTGTTGGAAAATGCATAAATAAAACTTAGAAAATTATAACAGCCACACACAGAAAAATAACACGCTGATTTTTGGTCAATGTGACCCTGGAAAAACCCCCTACAACTCTTGGGGAAAACCAGTTTGAGATCTCTTCATTATTTTTGATAAAATGCTTTTACAGTGAAACAAAAATACACAGAAAATTCTAGCAACCAAACAAATACAACTTATCCCGTTTTTCGTGCTTAACCTCTGCCTCAGAAAGTGTGCCAACAGTAAAAAACAGGAACAACCTTAAATGTTGTACAGAGTCTTTGATTTTCGTGCCCAGAAACACAACAATAAACGCTGCTGTACGACCTCCTCGATTTGTGTGCAGAGGGACAACAATATATGTTGTACGATTTCTACCTCGATTTTTGTGCACATAAACAACAATACACTGTATGGCTTGCCTCAAAATTTGTGCCAAAAATTCAGCAATAAATACGCATTGAAATTTGTGCCAAAACTGCTGTACGATTGCTTAGGAATGCGTGCCAAAGTTGTTGTATGGTTCCGTCTCGAAAAACATGCCCAAAAACTGACTTGAACTATGTGTAACTTGCTGTATGGATTTGCTGAACGCTGCCTCTATATGTGTGCCAAGGTTCTGCTCTCTTCTTCCTCACTGCTCAGAAAATCTCTTTGCTCTCTCTTGCTCTTTCTCTCAATCTGCTCATGAAAAAAATGAATGACCTTTTCTCTTCTTTTCCTCCTTTAACCTAACCCTAAGTGACTTTTGGGGAATCCCTAAATCCAATGGTTGAGATAGCTTTAGATCAAGGGCTGAGAATAAGTGTGCATTTAATTCTCACTTTCTAATTTTTAATTCACCCCACTTAAATAAAGACCCATAGCCTTTTATTTCCATAGTCACTTTTTCACTTTCAAATTTCACATTGACTTTAATAAAGTCACTTTAAAATTAGATTTGTAACTTTATCACTTATAAAGTCACTTTTAAATTAGATTTGACTTTACCACTTATAAAGTCACGTTAGGAGAAAAGTACAAAATACATTTGGACACTTTTCCCTAGGCCAAAGATCAAAGTCTTAGGGAACCACTTGTCCTCTGGTTCCCAAATTTTAACACTCCCTCTTATCGAGGAAAGTGTTCCTCACCACCCCCATCTTGTCTCTGAAGTAGACATGCTTGCCCCGTGGTAAGGCTTTGGTGAATGTGTTCGCTACTTGCTAATCTGTGGGAATATACTCAAGATTCACAACTCCCTTTTGAACATAGTCTTTGATGAAAAGATATTTGATCCCGATATGCTTTGACCTGTCATGAAATACTGGATTCTCCGTGAGTTTAATGCAACTCTGATTTTCACAGTAAATCACTGAAGGTCTCAACGCTTGACCAAATAAGCCAAATAACATCTTGTGAAGCCATATGGCCTCACAACTAGCCACACTGGTTGCCATGTATTCTGCTTTCGCTGAACTCAATGCAACTGACTGTTGATTCCGGCTGAACAATGACACAACTGTCGAACCCAACCCAAAACAACACCCTGAAGTGCTCTTCCTATCAGAAGCACAACCTGCCCAATCTGAATCAGTGTACCCTTCCAGTCTCACTCCATCTGCCTGTCTATAATCCAGATGAAAATCCATTGTTCCTGCAAGTAACGAAGAATGTGTTTTATAGCAACCTAGTGCACCTTCCCGGGCTCACACATGAACTGGCTCATCGTGTTAACTGCAAAACAAATATCTGGTCTAGTGTTGACCAAATACATCAAGGAACCAATCAACTGTCTATACAAAGTGGGATTCACCAACTCAGAATCTAAAGAGTGAAGCTTCTTCCAGTTAGTGATCATAGGTGTCGACATGGGTTTGCAATCCTCCATGTGAAATCTGCTAAGAATGTCCATAATATACTTCCCCTGTCCCAGGAAGAAATGCCCCTCCTCCTGCCACACCTCCAATCCCAAAAAGTAATGCATCAAGCCAATGTCCTTCATCTCGAACTCTGAAGCAAGATCTCTCTTGCAGCCCTCTATGAGTCTCTCTGCACCTGTAATGACCAAGTCATCCACATACAACACCAGAATGAGAGGCTCCTCATCTACCACAATAAAGTATAGGTTCGAATCTGCATCACTCTTTGTGAAACCCAACTCCTGCAAGTACGTATCAATCCTCGAGTACCAAGCTCTAGGAGTTTGCTTCAGGCCATAAAGTGCCTTCTTCATTCTGCATACATGGGACTCCTTCCCATGCACCTCAAAGCCCTGCGACTGCTCAATATAAACCTCCTCCTGTATGAAGCCATTGAAAAATGCGATCTTCACATCCATATGGTGGATCTTCCAACCCATCTCTGCTACTATCGATATAATGGAGCGAATAGAAGTATATCGAGCCACGGGAGCGAAGGTCTCCTCATAGTCAACTCCCGCTACTTGTGAGAACCCTCTCGCTACAAATCAAGCCTTGAACCTCTCGTTGCTGCCATCTACACCATGATTTATCTTGTAAAGCTATCTAGAAGTAACCACTCATTTCCCTTCAGGCCTCGACACCACCTCCCAAACATCATTCTTCCTGATAGAAGAATACTCCTCCTGCATGGCCTCTCTCCAATCCTGCTGGTTAGCTGCCTCCTCATAGCTAGAAGGCTCAGAGTCAACGATGCTGGCAACCAATGCTATATAGCTACAAAACCGCTAAGGTGGTTTACTCTCTCTAACCTATCACTTTGGCCCAGCAATAGATGTGGCCTCGCCCAAGGTGTCTTGAAGCCACTTGGGCTTCCTCTTCCCTGGACATACTTCTCCCACCGGAGTCAAAGAATCCTCATCATCATCAGAAGCCTGAACTCTTGAAGGCCTGCCAACCGACCTCATGCCTGAACTTGTGCCTGTAGATGCTGAAGTATCGTGTGAACTGTCCATCAGTGGACTACCCTGTGAACTGCTCTGCGGACTGCTCTGTATATTGCTAGAAGAACCACCCATCTAACTCTGAGAGCCACTGCTCACTGATGGACCTGACACTGTAATCGAAGTACCTCCTGATCTCTGTCCACTAGATCCCTGTGACTGACTTAGCTGCTCTTAAGGGTTTGGTGAATCTAGATACTCTAACTCCCGTGACCTCCTAAAAGCCCTATCCTCCTTGAACTTCACATCCCGCCTGACAACAACTTTCCTCCTCGCAGGAATATAAATATGAAAGGCTTTTGAGGTCTCACTGTAACCCACAAAGATGGCCTTATCTGCAGTGGGCTTTAGCTTGGTCCTCTTCTCCTTGGGAACATAGGAGTATGCAATGCACCCAAAGATACGAAAGTGACCAACATCAGGCTTCTTCCCAGAAAAAGCCTCCTCCTGAGTCACATGCCCCAAGGCACGATTTGGACTCCTGTTTTGCAAGTACAGAGCAGTGTTGCAGGCCTCTACCCACAAAAACAAAGGTAACCCTTGATCATGAAGCATGGCTTTGGCAACCCCAAAGATAGATATGTTCTTCCTCTTCACAACCCCGTTCTGCTGGGGGTTGTAAGGAACTGTGAACTCCCTCTTGATGCTTGCCTCCGCACAATAATCAAGAAACTCACCAAGGGTATACTCCCCTCCATTGTCCGACTTGAGGGACTTGATCTTCCGACTTGTCTGAGTCTCCACAAGAGCTCTGAACTCCTGAAACTGCTTGAAGACCTCACTCTTGGTCTTCAAGAAATAAATCCAGGTCTTCCTGGAGTGATTATCAATGAATAAAACATATTACTCATATCCACTCAAGGATACATGAGACATTTGACTGCTCACATCGGTATGAATCAAGTCAAGAATCCATGTCGATTTGTTGTCACTGTTGGGAAAAGGGGATTTGGCAAACTTCCCCATAGCACATCCTCTGCATGTATCAAGGTGATCAGAACTGAAATCTGGCACACCTGTGGTGATCTCCCGCAATGTCCTCAAGGCCCCATGATACATGTGCCCCATCATGCGGTGCCAAATCTCGCACAACTCTGAACTGCTAGCTCTGCTGCCAGTACTGCTACTCAATGCCATAAGGGGCTGGAATGAAAACTTGTACCCCTTGGCATGGCGCACACCAATCACTCTAGCTGAATCAACTAGAGCGCCCCTAGGATATATAAGCACCTGCCCTCTCCTGAACAACACTTCATACCCTCTGTCCTCTAATGTTTAGACGGATTTAAGGTTCTTCTTCATCCCTGGCACATATAGAACATCCGACACTTTCAAGGAGGGTTTGGGTTCCCTATCAAATGTCAATGTCCCCACACCAATTGCTCTAACAATGCTGTCATCTTCGAGTACTACCTCTATATCAGTGCCACTCTCTGAAAGCTTTGAGAAGTACTCCTAGAGTCCTGTCATATGACGAGAAGCCCCACTATCAACATACCAATTACTTGAAGATGCTCCGCTAGTGGAGGGAAGTGCACACTCCCTCTCAACCTGTGTGGCATGCAATCCTGCACTAGTGGACTCGCAAGCTATGATTCCAAACTCCCGGTCAAAGCTCTCCGAAATGTCCTCTATCTCTGCTGATGCTACCATGGTCTTGTCCTTTCCCTTCTTCTTCTCCAGACACACAACTGCATAGTTTCCCAACTTCTGACAATTCCAACATTTGACTTTGGAATAGTCCTTCTCCTTGTTCACCTGCTTACCTTTACCTTTGCCTTTGCCCCCACCACCACTTGTGGAAGCTTGCTTCTTTCCTTTACCCTTCTTGCCCCTTGCTAACAATGCTACATTGTCATCCTCCTCTACCTGTTTGGCTGCCCCAAGATGGTTCTTTCTGATTTCATTATGAATGCAATCATACCACAACCTATCCCAGTTGGGAAGGTTCTCTTGTGCAACAATCCCATCCACAAAACTCTCTCAAATCTTGAGAAGACCATTCAATGTAATTCGCACCAACTCAGTGGGTGGAATGGTCTCTCCAATAGCTAGCTGCCAACTTATCTCTCACATAAGTGATCTTTGTGAGGTATGCTATAATACCTTCAGCCTTAGCCATTTTAATGGCCTCCAGCTTCTCTCTTAGGACCATTTTTCTGTTTTCATTGGTGCTCTGGTAAAGATTGGTCAAGGTTGTCCACATCTCATGTGCATGTGTCTTTCCTCTCACATGAGGAATGACATGGTCTTTAACACCATCCAGAATCAGTGTTTTTCCCTTAGCATTCTTCTTGTTAAAATTTGCCAACTGAACAGGGTCAGCAGGCACTACTACTTGGTGCTGTGTGGTGTTAACCGTTATGCCAGACTTCTGCCTCCTCAAAGATGCTCTGGATTCTCTCCCTCCATGCACTATAGTTGCTCTTCCCATCCAACTTATCCTCAACTCTCAAGCCCAAAGACATGCTTGCTGTCATAACAAACTGAAGTTTTCAAATCTGTGGTAAAGGTTCAGTTTTCTGTGTGAAAATAACTTGCTGTAATTTTTCACTTGCTGTTTCAAACTGCACTTTTCAGCCACCCAACCTCTGATACCATGTAGAAATCTTAGACACCACTACGGTTTTCAGTTTCACCTTATCACCCCCATGTAGTTAAATGCCCATTCCCATAATCATACATTTAAATTTTGGAAATGAAATTATTTTCTGAAAACACAAATTCAGGAATTTCTCAGTGCTGGAAAATGCAGAAATAAAACTTAGAAAATTATAACAGCCACACAGAGAAATAACACGTTGATTTTTGGTCAATGTGACCCTGGAAAAACCCCCTACAACTCTTGGGGAAAACCAGTTTGAGAGCTCTTCTTTATTTATGATAAAATGCTTTTACAGTGAAACAGAAATACACAAAAAATTCTAGCAACCAAACAAATACAACTTATCTCGTTTTCCGTGCTTAACCTTTGCCTCGGAAATGTGCCAACAGTAAAAAATAGGAACAACCTTAAATGCTATACGGACTCCTTGATTTTCGTGCCCAGAAACACAACAATAAATGTCGCTGTACAACCTCCTCGATTTGCGTGTAGAACAACAATAAACGTTGCTGTACGACCTCCTCGATTTGCGTGTAGAGGGACAACAATAAATGTTGTACGATTTTTGCCTCGATTTCTGTGCACAAAAACAGTAGTACGTTGTACGACCTGCCTCGAGATTTGTGCCAAAACTGTTGTACAGCTGCCTAGGAATGTGTGCCAAAACTGTTGTACAGTTTTGCTTTGAAAAACATGCCCAAAAATTGCCTTGGACTGCGTGTAACCTTGCTGTACGGATTTGCTGAATGCTGCCTTGGTATGTGTGCCAAGGTTCTGCTCTCTTCTTCCTCACTGCTCAGAAAATCTCCTTACTCTCTCTTGCTCCTTCTCTCAATCTGCTCATGAAAAGAATGAATGACCTTTTCTCTTTTTTTCCTCCTTTAACCTAACCCTAAGTGACTTTTGGGGAATCCCTAAATCCAATGGCTGAGATAACTTTAGATCAAGGGCTGAGAATAAGTGTGCATTTAATTCTAACTTCCTAATTTTTAATTCACCCACTTAAATAAAGACTCACTTAGCCTTTTATTTCCATAGTCACTTTTTCAATTTCTAATTTCACATTGACTTTAATAAAGTCACTTTAAAATTAGACTTGTAACTTTATCACTTTTAAAGTCACTTTTAAATTAGATTTGACTTTACCACCTATAAAGTCACTTTAGTAGGAGAAAAGTACAAATGGACACTTTTCCCTAAGCCAAAAATCAATGTCTCAGGGAACCACTTGTCCTCTGGTACTCAAATTTTAACAAAAATTATCAGGTTTTTTCCATTAGTCGATCCATCTAACATGATGGAACAACTTGTTTTGGTCCATGACTCTTTAAATTCATTGAAATAATCTCCAATGGATGCAATCTCTCTTTGCAAAAGAGTTCCCCTCAAGCCATGCATAATAGGGCTGTTGAATGCCTTTCTTGCAACAATAGCAACATCCCACATAGCTTGGTGGTAAGGTGAGCAAGAAAAATTAAAGGGGATATGTGCATCATAAGCAATGTATTAAAAAGCAACATCTTTTCATTGCTTTTTCCAGTGAGCATCCAAGGTGGGTTGTCTTAGACTTGGTTGGGAGGTAGTGGCTAGCAGTAGCAGAGGCAAAGGTGGAGGAAGGTGTGAAATAGCTCTTAATGGTCATCTTTTTTTTACTTTTGGCTTGACCTTAAGGTTGAGAGTGAGACCCAAGAGGGGGAGGAACATAACGGAAGGGGTCATCGAGATTAGTGGAAGGGATAGAGGAGGTGTCTTCAAGGTCAAAACCATCATACCTACTTGCTTCTCTCCTAGCCATAGCTTTTGCAAGTTCCTTCTTCCTTGCAATTTCATATTGAATAACCTTTTCCCTAAATTTTGCCTCTCGATACTTCTCAAACTTTTCAAGGTATTCTTTCCTAATAGGCCCTATCACTTCATCTAGTGCATCACAGAGGGTTACTTGACCTCTTATACCAACCAAATGTTGTTTTAACCTATAAATACCCTTATAAATACCCTCTCCTCCCATTGGGTGCTTACAATATTGGCACAAGATTTTGCCATAAACAACATCACGGTGAACCCATGCAATGTCTTTGGCATTTGGGGCCATAATGGATGGTGAAATTTCAGATATTTTATTGAAGGAAAGAGATCTACTAATAAAATAGGAAAATGCAAATCCTATGATCAACTTTGAGTGTTTTTAAGTGATTTGGAATGGCCTTGTTTGCACTGCAAGTCCCTTTCACTATCTTTTGAATGAGAATGTGAATGCCATTGTCTTTGATGCCTTTCTGTTCCACCATCTTTTGGAGGAGATTGTGAAAGCCTTTGCTTGTGCACTTTCTCTCCAGAAATTGATTTGTGATGACTTGGCTTGTGCACTTGAACTTTTCCATTGTCTTGAGAGGCTGAGATGCAATGTTGCCTGTTTTTGTCATCCTCCATAATAATCCCTCCTCTATCTCTAGGATGATATGAGCAACTTGCTTGCTTAAAATTATCCTCAAGCACCAAATCATTTCCTTGCCGAGAAAACTTGCTACCATCTTTAACCACTCCACCCTTCCTTTCCTCAAAGTGCAGTTCATTCACTTTCAACTGTTTATTGATATATTCAATCATTTCCATATGTCCCCGTGGATGATGATTTGAGCTCTGCTTTAGAGCTTCTTGAATTTCTCTCTTGTTTGCGACATTCTTGTCAAAATTTGTGTTCCTTTCATCACACGTTATCATGAAATTCTCTCCTGCCATTGCAGCATGCATGTCAACACCTTCTCTTAGTTTATCACCTTCTTCATTTGTAACCTTCATATGTGAGCATTTTTTCTTTTCAAGAAATCTATCATCAACACAACTATGCTCATTTGCCTTGTTGAAAACATTTTCATTAGCTTTTTTAGAATCTTGATCTGTTTTTTCGACAATTAGCTCAAAAATTGTTTCATTTCCTTATGCCTGTTTGTTGTTGCTCCTTTGTTCCCTATTCTTCTTTATGAGTAGACGCCTTCAGAGCCCACATAGATGTTGCTTGCACATGTTTTGCATTTACTTCCAAACTAGACACCCCAAGTTCAACAGGAGGAGACTCTCCTCTTTGACCAATGGTCATTTGAGGCATTGCCTGAAGAGTGGCAAATGGATTTGTTTGTGGTGTATTGGCCATTACATTTTGTTGTGTACCCTTGCCACAATTTCTGGGCCTACCTTCGTACTTAATGTCACAAAACACATGAAAGGTTAGGGATGTTGAGATTAAACAAGAAATTGTAGCACCCACGCCTAGTGCATTCAGCCCTTGGTTGCATTAAGCACCCAGACTAGGGTGGCGCCCACAGTGCTATTTTTGGGTGCATGTCTATTTTGGTTATCTCTTAATTAAGATTAAACTATAATCTATTCTCAATGTGGATTTGAATCAGTTAACTGAAAGTGATAAATTCAGTTAGCTAGTGGATTTCGAGTTAGAGGTAGTTGGTGAGGCATGCAAAGTAATTCTAGTTGTAACAGAGTTCGAAGTGCAATGGTGCATTAGTTAATGCAAGTTGTAAATAGTTTAACTCAGTTAAGTGAGTTAAACTCAGTTGTGCTAGTTGTAACTGAAGATACACTAGTGAGAGATCAAGTGAATTAAATATTAATTAATTCACAATCAATGATCTCACATGCAACTGAGGATTTACTATTATTAGCTGCATGCATGTAATATCCAGTGGAGACCTAGTTGAGTTCTAGGTGAAAGGGAAGTTGACTATCAGTTGTAGGATTATTGGGTTGCACACATGCAACCAAACACCCATTGGAGTGCCCATGATACTTGTGCAGTCAAGGCAGGCTGTCTGGAGGCTAAGAATTGGCTATGTGTTGGTTAGTTTTGCATATGACAGTGTGAGACAATTAGCTAAGTACTGAAGGGCTCTTGTGAGAAGAGTTTTACATGTAATTGTTTCATGATCCATGAACATGCAACAGCATAGGGGTTTTTAGTCAAAGCTTCCTGAGAACATTCACAGCATTTGATCTTTCTGAGTTCATGTGATTAGCGCATTGTGTTTTTTTTAATTCCTCAAAAGATTTGTATAGTGATTCAAACATTTAACTTTAGGTACATTGTTAATAGATTAGGTGAATCCAAGATATACATGCATGTTGTATAATTTCTACAAGTACTCATTACTCTCTTTTAGCATTTGACACTGAATAATCATATCGTTACATGGGGCTGTGGTTGTCCACTTCTGCTGACCATCTATGAATTGGGGAAATCAACGTCTAGGAGTCTTCTGATTGGCTGTCCCAGAGCTAGTTGGTCCAGGGGCATCAGGTTGAATAGGAACACCTGCATTGTGTAGAATTTTTCTAAGTTCTATAGTCTTACCAGTTTCAAGGTTTTAGCATAATGTTAATATTAATACTTAATATTAAAAGGTACTTTAGTACTTTTTCTCATAAAGTCACTATAAGAACCTAAAGTGATATTAATATAAAGTACCTAGTACATGTACCATGTAATGTGACTTTTCACCATGACTTTAATATAACTCGTATAGTCACATGCCAAAATGGTAATTAAAGTGTCTTCCTAGGCAAAAAGGCTAATGCACTAGGAAGCACCTCCTTGGTACTTTTTCTTTTAACACTCCCTCTTATTGAATAATATGTTTCTCACCACTCCCATCTTGTCTCTGAAATACACACGCTTGCCCCCTTGGCACTGACTTGGTGAGAATATCTGCAACTTGTTCATCAATGGATACATATTGAAGCCTCACTGCTCCTCTTTGAACCCAATCCCTGATGAAGTGGTACTTGATCTCTATGTGCTTTGACCAGTCAGGAAATAATGGATTCTCCATGAGTTTAATGCAACTTTGATTATCACAGTATATTGTAGTTGATCTCAACCTCTGACCAAATAAGCCACATATCATCTTGCAAAGCCAAATAGCCTCGAAACTAGCATGACTAGCTGCAATATACTCAACTTTTGTTGAGCTCAATGCCATTGATCTTTGCTTCCTGTTGAACCCCAACACAACTACCAAACCCAACATAAAACAACATCCGAAAGTACTCTTCCAGTTACTAGCACTACCTGCCCAATTTGAGTCAATACAACCTGTCAACCTGATTCCATTTCCTCAGATATAGTCCATACCATAGTCCACTGTGCCTTGTAGGTACCTCAACACATGTTTCAAAGCCACCTAGTGCACTCTTCTTGGCTCCATCATAAATTGGCTCGATGTTATTACTGCGAAACAAATATCTGGTCTAGTGTTGACTAGATACATCAAGGAACCAATCAACTGACGATACATAGTGTAGTGCACTCTCCTTGGCTCCATCATAAACTGGCTCAATGTATTTACTGCGAGAAAAATATCCGGTCTAGTGTTTACCAAATACATCAACGAACCAATCAACTGATGATATTGTATTGTTCACCAACTTGGAATCAGAAGCATGCAACTTCTTCAAGTTGGTGATCATCGGAGTAGCCATAGGCCTACAATCCTCCATATGGAATCTCCTCAGTATGTCTCCTGCATATTTGCCTTGGCTCACTATGATATGCCATCCTTCTACCAAACCTCCAACGCCAAAAAATAATGCATCATTCCCATATCAGTCATGTCAAACTATGAAGCAATGTCCCTCTTGCACCTCTTGTAGCGCTAGATGAGTCTATCCTCTCCTGTAATAAAAAAATCATCCATATACAGAACCAAAATGAGTGGATTGTCACCAATCATGATGAAGTATAGGTTCAAATCTGCATCACTCTTTTGGAAACCTATTTGCTGCAAATAGGCATCTATCTTCTCGTATCATGGTCTTGGCGCTTGCTTCAGTCCATATAAGGCTTTCTTGAGCCCACACACATGAGATTCTCACCCATGCTCCTCAAAACCCTATGGTTGTTCAATATACACCTCTTTTATGACTCCATTGAGAAAGGTGGTTTTCATATGTGTCTGGTGAATCCTCCAACCCATCTCAACTGCTATAGATATCATTGCTCTAATAGAGGTATAACTAATGACTGGTGCGAAGGTCTCCTCATAGTCATCTCCCTCTACCTGTGAGAACCACCGCTACACAAAACAAGCTTTGAACTTCCCCATGCTGACATTTGCAACATGTTTGATTTTGTAGAGCCACCTGGAAGTCACCATTGACTTCCCCTCAGGTCTCGACATTATCTCCCACACAACATTCTTCATCACATAAACATATTCCTCCACCATAGTATCCCTCCAGATTTGCTGACTAGCAGCCTCCTTATAGCTACCTGGCTTAGTCTCGATAACATCTGCCACATAGCCACCCAACCTCTCTGGTGGTCTGCTCTCCCGCATTGACCACTTCGGTTTACCCATTGCCTTTTGTGCTTACTTTAAGGTCTCTCGAAGCCATTTTGGCTTCCTCTCCCTTGTAGTAGCCTCCTCTACTGGTATGGGAAAATCCTCCACTGGAGCTTCTCCTCCTGACGAGGAAGGCCCTCCCGTGGTCTGTGGTAAACCTGTATTTTGAGATCTTGTGCCCGGTGATGTTGGATTCTATGAACTTGTCACCCTAGAAGTAGACGATCCTCCTGCCCTTGGTGTACCAGTTGAAGATCTTGATGCTTGTGGTGTGACTCCTTGTTGAGGAGCCTGCTACTCTACTTGATTAACCTTCCCAGACCTCCTCAAGACCCTCTCTCTCCTTTGCAAATCTCACATCCAGTTTGAGGACAACTTTCCTTTGCGTAAGAATCTATATACAATAAGCCTGGTTGGTCTCACTGCAACCCACAAAGACACACTTCTCTGCAGTGGGTTCCAATTTCGTCCTCTTCTCCTTAGGAACGTGTGAATATGTAAGGCACCCAAAAGTCTTGATGTGCCCAATCTCAGGCTTCTTCCCAGAAAAATCCTACTGACGAGTCTTACTCCCCAAGACTATGTGGGATCTTGTTCCGCAGATACACTGCAGTGTTGCACGCCTCGACCCATAAGAAGAAAGGTAGTCTTTGATCATGCAACATAGCGTTAGTTGCACCCACTATGACCTTGTTCTTCCTCTCCACCACCCCCTTCTGTTGGGGGCTGTAAGGCATTATGTGCTCTATCTTGATGCTCGCACTCCTACAAAACTCTGGTATCTCCTTGGAGGTATACTGACATCCATTGTCTGATCTCAACACCTTGATCTTCTTCATCGCCTTGTTCTCTGTAAGAGCCTTAAACTCTTGGAACCTGTTGAAGACTTGATCCTTGGTCTTCAAAAAGAAAATCCATATCTTCTTGGAGTAGTCATCGATAAACATCACATAGTACTCGTGTTCGCTCAATGATGCACGAGACATAGGACCACACACATAAGAGGGTACCAACTCTAGTATACCTACTACTCTGCTGTCACTGATTAGGAAAGGTGTCTTGGTGTACTTTCCCAAAGCACATGCCCTGCACACATCATGATGCTCAATGTTGAACTCCATCTCCCTCAGCATCCTGAATGCTCCATGGTGCAAGTGGGCCATCCTCTTGTACCATATCTTGCACAACTCACTATTGTTGGTTTGTGCCACTAAGGCTCTAGTACGCTGAAACATCAATATGTAGTCTCTCCCACTGCAAACTCCAATCATTCTAGCAGACTCAATACTGGATCCCTTGTGATATATGAGCACCTGTCCTCCTTGGAACTCAACCTCATATCCACTGTCCTCAATATTGGAGACTGAAATCAAGTTCTTCTTCAGCCCTGAAACATAAAGAACATCTCTGTCACTTTCAAAGGAGGTGATGATTCCCTTTGAAAGGATACTGCCCCCACTCTTGCTGCTTTGACCTTGGAGTTATCTCCAAGCACAACCACTAAGTTAATATCATCTTTTGTGAGACTCGTGAATTGCTCTCTCACACTAGTCATATGGCAGGAAGCTCCACTTTCTTCAAACCACACACTTGAAAACGTGACACTAGTGGCAAGGCTCAACATTAAGGCAAACTTTGTGTCATATCTGGAGGCGAAATCATCCACCTCAACCAAAGTTGCTACACCCTTCTTCTTCTTCTTGGGACATTGAACAACATAGTGACCCAACTTCCCACAAGAAAAGCATTTCACTTGCTCATGTCGTTCTCCTTGGCCTTTTGCTTCCCCTTTTGTTGCTTAGCCCCACTAGAAGATCCCTTTTTGGCCTTCTTCTTGCCCTTGGCTGTGACGGCAACACTCCTCATTTGCCCCACCACACTGACTGCTACTTTTGGCTCTCCTCTTGGATGAAATCATCCTACATCCTCCTCCAGTTCTGAAAATGCTCTCTGGCCACAATGCCATATATGAATCCATCGCAATGCTTGGGGATACCATATAGTGCCATCCTAACAAACTTGTGCTCGGGGATAACCTCTCCCACTACAACCGACTCATCTGTCACCCGTGTGATCTTGTTGAGGTATTGTTAAATTTAGATAACATGGTATGTTCTATGCTTAATGTAGTTTTACTTCAATCTTTCTTATAGGCCCAATTCAATTTAGCAATTACATAAGCATGAAAGTAAAATGCTGATAGAACATAATAACAAATCAATAGAAGACAGGCCAAACAATATATCAGAATTTGTAATTCTTCTTGGCCAGCAAATATAGAGATGAATGTTTGTTACAACATTCAATAGGATGCCCTAGCTAGCAAAGTCTTGATTTGGCCAAACCAACTTCTCCAACAACCAAATCAACCTTTCTCCAAGTGTCACACACACCCCTCAAAGACAGCGCCAAAAAGTTAACGCAAGTCAACCCCAAATGTTCAATGCAAAAGTCAACGCTGCAACCAACATACAACAGTCAAAGTCAATGTTTCTCCTCAATTTTTGTGCCCTCCAATGTGGCCTCAAGAAATCGAAATTTGTGTGCAAAAATCGAAGTCAAAACACAGGAGTTGACCTAAAGTCAATGTTGGTCAACGTTGTCCAGAAAGCCCTAAAAACATCATGAAAATTTTAGCAGCTTCTTCAGGTTTAGATTCACACGTGTGAGGGAAAGGAAGCCTCTTCTAGGTTGTATGAACCAATAAGATCACAAGAAGAATGTGTGATGAGATGAGCATCATCTCTCTCCAATTTATATCCATCAATGACGATGTATGACACATCTGTTGGGCTTCTGAGACTACATTACAAATCTGGCTGACCTTGCACATGTGTGGAAAATAAAATCAAAATATAAGTTATGCTCATCCAAACAATATGATCTTTAGATCAATCTTGCACCTCTTCGAAAGGGGAATCCAACAAAAGTATAATCATCGTCATATGAGCAATGCAACATGGAGTGTGGACCTAGTTGCCCAAAATTAACACTTCTTCTCAACTAGGGAGAACTCCATCTGTCCACCTGTGCCATCCTGTCATCAGTACCATCATGTACTATCATTGTCATCATCATCCTGCAATCTTGTGTCATCCCACTGTAACATGCTTTGCCGACTCTAAGGGCAAACAAACGAGAGCGAGTCATAAAGACATCACACTTGGCTGACCTGAAGTCAGCTTAGAGGGTAAAACCTCAATAGACTCAAGAGAGTCACATACTAACCCGAAGTTAGTTTACTAATCCGAAGTCAGTTTAGAGGTAAGAACCTCATCAGACTTGATCCCATATCAAGGTGTTGGACACATCCCATCCTAGACGTAGAGAGTACGACAATCTCCGATGTGTCCATCGGTCTTGCTATTGGTCTCTATCCACATTTCCCACCTCATTAGCCAAATGAGAGGTACTTCCCATGAATCCAAAACTCCATGGGTAGGATGCATGCAGGGTGTTGTCGCATAGAATCTCTAGGCACCGCGACAACAACTCATATCGAGGGCTATCACCCTGATCCCCAATCTCTCTGTTTAAGCTGTCTCCTTATCGCAGATTAAGGGGGGTAGACCCTATGGAAATGGTATGAAGGAGAACTAGTTGGGAACCAACCAGTTCGGGAGACACAGTTAAATAACTAAATACTTATAAAAGATCTAGCAAGATTAAATGATTTGATTAAATTTGAATGATTGATACCAGTGCCTTATGGAGTCAACTATCTTGCTAAAGAAATTACAACCAAGTACTTGATGAGAAACTGCTGCTTGGATGAATAACTATCCTATATGCAATGCTAACTTAGTATGCAAAATGCAAAGAGAATGATTAGAAGACAGAGCGAGATGAAGCAAGCTTCGAAGATGAGAGGTGATGTTAAAAGCTCAA
Organism: Pinus albicaulis; assembly: GCA_034641835.2. Classification (NCBI taxonomy): domain Eukaryota; kingdom Viridiplantae; phylum Streptophyta; class Pinopsida; order Pinales; family Pinaceae; genus Pinus; species Pinus albicaulis. Next base: position 1,520,604,855 of record CM076582.1, on the reverse strand, counting down.
AACACTTAGATTGCAAATTATCTGATTCAACCACTAAGTATTTAAGCGAGAGTGCCAATTATGAAGATGCCAAAAATTACTCAATTAAAAAATATACAATTTGTCACAGATCCACAATAAATCTCTGGAAAATATCGATTACAATTACTTGAAGGTTTCCCAAACTTAAATATTAAAAAAATATCCAATATTTCAAGTAAATGAAACAAGAGCTAATTAAACATTAGGCGATTTTAATCGATATCAAACATTTAAAAATCTCATGCCATTGATCATCAAACTCAGTTGAAGCATATGAAAGTAACTAGCACTTAAATCTAAGTAATGAATCATAAAGAGACACTATGAAATTTCAATGCTAAATAAACACTTCATTAAGTAATTTATGGATTAAACATTATTCTAAAATAATGCAAATTCGATAAAAAATCTTATTTTTCTCCTATAGTCAAACTTAGGATATATTCTTCAGCAAGATTTCAGATCCGAAGTATTAATTGCAGCAGTAATTTAAATCATAGATCAACAAACAAACGATACTGACACCAATGCCTCAAATGACAGAAAATAGTAAAAATTATTGAATGTGAAGAAAATTCAATTTTTAGGGCTTGATTAAGAGAAAATTTAGATCTGATATTTTTATTTCAACAGTGAAACAATGACAGATCAACAAGATAAAACTGCCAAATACTTCCAGAGATAGCAAAAAATGGTTTTAAACTTGAAAATTTCAATTTTAAGGCTTTAAGAGAGTTTGATTTAATAATTTTCAGAACTGATAAATTTATAACAACAATAAATTGATAACAGATCAGTGCACTGAAAATACTGAAGATGATTCCCTACAATGTCTAAAAATAGTAAGTTTTGTCGAAAAATTGAAAATTCAATTTTTTTGGACCTTATTTAGGATATGCATTAGAAATGTTCAGATCTGATTTTTCACAGTTATGCAGTAATTTTCAGCAAGCTTCAAAGTCAGATTTAGACAAAATTAAAGATTCCCAAATGGCCAAAAATTCTGAAAATGAAAATTTTGCAATTCTGAACAATTTTGACCATATAAAATGTGTTTTCAGGGCCTAATTATTTGTGATTTGTTCGCTGTGATAAAATTTGTAGAAAATAAGGGTTTAAAGATCAAACCTTTAGCTCAAGTCTTTGAAGATCCCATTGTTGAAAATTGTTGAAATTTTAGAATAATGTTGCCGCTTGAAAATTAAAATTTTGGAGATCAAAATTTAGCAAAAATAGCCTCAAAAGCCTAGATGTCTAGGGTTTTTGAGGTCTTCAATGCCAATATGAAATTCGTGCAAAATTTTTGGTGGTTGACCTTGCAAAATTTTCTAGAGACTAGATCTTACCCTCAAGGGCTTAGATCTAGCTCTTCTTCCACTTGATCTCACCTGCAAACAAATATTGAGATCAGATCTTGCCCTCTAGGGTTTAGATCTGGCTCAGATTTAAAGATTTCCTTGGCTGATTTTTCAGATCTATTTCTGCACAAGTGAAAAGAGAAAAACCCAATACCCCATATGTACAAAAATCCAAATGTTAGAATTCAAAATTATGTTACAAAACTTCAGATCTACACAAGTAAATTATAGATCTATACAAATAAGTCACATATCTATACAAATAAGTTATAGATCTATATAATATATCTGCAAATCTATGCACAAGAGTTGCAAATTTGTCAGATCTGAGGAGTGTAAGTCTGATTTCGCTCCCAGATCTGAAAATCTAAGGCTCTTACTAATCAGATTTAACTTTGAATTCAATAAAAGTTAAGATAATTTTTATTTTATTTTTTATTTAAGCACTAGGCCTAGAAAATTCCTACGAAAAATAGAACTAAAGATAAGCTTGGGGAATTAGATCCGGAGGACTCTTCAAATCTTATTTCCTTGGGAGTCGGTGGTTCAGCTGAGGACTTCCCCAAACGCCCAATTCTAAATCCGAGAGATTTCTGCACACTTAAAATTAAACTGTTAAATCAATAGAGAAATAAGATAAAAATAAAAATTTCAAGAGTTAGAGATACCTGCTAACCCAATCCAATTAAAATTCTTACCCTAAACCCAATAACCCAAACAAGATACTTGTGCAATAGATTACTCTACAAGAGCTATCAATAAAAAACTCATTAAAATAATTACCGACATAATATAAAGAACAAGTTTACCATAAAATACCGAAGAGGAACACGACCATCAAATAAAACCATAAAGACTTTCTTTGTATTATTTTAGAAAGTAGTACAAGAGAGCTTCAAGAGCTAGTACACGATCAAAAGATCGGATCAAAATCAGACTGACATTGACTTCTAATTTATAGGTAAAATCTTCAACGGCTAGTTCGCTTGATCCCTGTCAAAGTAATCTCGACCATAAAAAATGATTTGATTATCTTTTAATCTCGTCCATCGAAATTATTATTTTTTGAGAAATTTCGAAATTTTCAATTGATTCCCTTTTAATTAAATCAAAAATAATAATTTTGAGTTAATTACCTCAAAAAATTGACTTTGACTTAACTATCAAGGCTCAAGGGTCCACAATTTCTCAAAATTTTCAATATTCCCTTAGCTCGAGACCTTTAAAAATTTATTTTTTAGAGACCCGTGAATTTTACCTTTGAAGAATTTAAATTTACTTAGGACATAAAATTAATTAAATTTTTGGCTTAGGAATTTTAATTTAATTTGGCCAGAAAATTTAATTAATTGACTCATGAGGAGATTAATTATTTTTCCAACCCTTTTTACATAAGATTAATACATTAAACCCATGAGGGGGAACACCTGTTCGTAATATACCCTCAATAATCTACCTAATTTTGCGACTCAAAATATGATCTAGTAGACCCAACAATTTGTAATAAAATGATCTAGCCAATTAGCTAGGATCATTCCCAGATTACTTTTACAAAGACTCAATAAAAAACTCTAGGACTCACTTAATATCTTGACGACAAAATCCACCCTAGCTTTTGGGTGAGGTTGGAGGGGAATAACTTTGGCGATCATTTGTGTCTAGAGACACAGATGAATCAGTGAGACGAAAACCTCCTAGGATAGAAATCGTCACCAAAATACTAAGCTTACCTAGGCTGTTACATACATGATGGTCTCACTAAGATTATTTACATTATAAACATGCAGAATGGGTTTACATCATTTACAAAATTATCTGCTGAATGATGAAATCTGAACGGCATGAACACTTGAACATGATGAATGACCTCCTTTTTCACACGAGTTTACATCATTTACAAAATTTTCTACTGAATGATGAAATCTGAATGGCATGAACACTTGAACATGATGAATGACCTCATTTTTCGCACGAATTGCAGACCTATTCTCGCACTCCTGCTTCAGATTTGATCTGAATTCTTGTGTCACAATGAGGCCAC